>QEPC01004073.1:1263258-1352878 GCA_003113815.1 Sphenodon punctatus | reverse complement strand
TATTATTATTATTATTATTATTATTATTTATTATTTTATTGTGCCAGCAAGGTACCTGGTGCTTTACAATAATCAATTATAGACAGGTCTCAGCCCCATCAGGCTTATGATCTAGGAAAGAAGGGGAGGAGAACCAGGAGAGATGGGAATACATTCACAAAGTTGAGAATTTGCAGGTGCATGTGTTTAGCTTAGTTACCGGGGAGAAGGGGACCCTGAGTAAATCACGAAGCAGACAGGGGAGCTAGGGAAAGCGTGATGGAAGAGAGCGGTTTTCAGGAGGAATTTGAAGGTTGGGAGGGAGGGAGCAGAACGAATGTATTTGTGGAAGGAGTTCCAAGCTTGGGGGCAGCAAGCAAGAAGTGGCAGATAACGTTTCGAGGAGCAGGAAAGTTGTGAACATGTGAAGGGAGTCCTGCTGATGTTAACAACTGAAAGTTTGATGTATGATGTATTCATACAAATTGGGTGGAAGGATCTGGTCTTGAGTCAGACTCCCACAGCAACGAGCAGCTATAAATACAGTCTGGGAATATAGGGAGAAGTGCATGGTTTTGTTCTGTATCTCAAGACAGAGAGTACCTGTCAAAGGACAAAAATAGCCTCATTGATTGCTTATTATCTACAAGCCATAATAAAAACACTGGAGTCTGCTTAAGTCAAATTTCTTTGGCCATGTAAAAAAGTTTGACATCAGAAATTCTATTTACCCAGACCTTGAGGTAACGGACCTAGAGATCGAGAAAACTGATGCTCGGATGAAGTTGCACCAGGTTTCTCCATCTCCATCTCCAGTCTCCTTTCCTCCCCTCAGAAGGAGGGACTCAGAGGGGACAGCAGGGCGTAAGGAACTGGACCCAAGCCGGTGCCCTGAACATAGTAGCTGGTGCCTAGGCCAGAAACGTCAAATCACAGCAAATGCTGTTTCTGTCAGAAATAGGTTGTTCGCGTGATGTAGAAACGTACTGACTTTTCTGCTGTTTTTGCCATTTGTCATTTTATGCGAGTTGAACCGAGCTTCTACCGGGTTCATCCCAAGCCTAGTGTGCACTTCGCAGGCACCCCAGGGGGCTGTGGAGATGCAAAACTGTCAGGGATGTGCTGCAAAAGTCCTGGAAAGTGACAAAATGGTGCCGGAAAGTGACAAAAAAGGCTGGGCAGTGACAAAATTCGTGGAAAATGATGTAAAATCACAGTCACTGAGGGTGGAAGCACTGAATCACCAGAGACTAATGAAGTACCAACGAACACTCGCAAGTACTTTCGAAAAGTCAAAATTTCCCTGTGGAATGGGAAGGCATGCTCTTTTTTCAAGTCGACTGGTTCCTCCACAATAAGGAGGTGCCCTGGCTAGGGCCCAGGCCTAGCATGGTTGGCCTTTTCTAATGCCAGTTGAGCTCCCCTGCCCCTTAGCCTCCACCCTATGCCCTCAGCTTCCTGATTGGCTGCTGGTTTGCACATAAGGCCAGCCAGTAGACAAAGGAAGCTGGATGGATCATCAGTCAACACCTCAGTTCCTGTTTTCCCTTCCTATTTCCCCTTGGGATGTGCCTTGCTTTAGGCTGGCTTCTGGAATTGTGCTCTGCTTCCTGAACTGGTTTGTTTTGTCCCCTGGGACAGGCTAGGCTCTGCTTGAACTCTATTAAGGAGCTATTCTGACTTGTTTCTGGATCTGCTTTGTTAGTTGTTTTTTTGCTCTGCCTGTTGCCAGTCCTTCTGAATCCCTGATTGTTGTTTGGTTTTGCCTGCTTGATTCGTTGCTCACTTTGTATGTGTTTGTTCTCCATACCGCTGTGATTTGTTTGTTAGTCCTGAGTCTGCCTTAAACCCTGGATCCCCTAGATCCTCTTGGATTGACCCTGCACCTACTCACCACACTGAGACCCTGGATCTAATACTGTGCATGAGCATGTGGTACTGATTCTGCATTGACTCTCCATACCTAAGTGTGTGCACCTGACACAGGGCACAGCTCTCTCGCTCTCTGTGTGTGTAATCCTGTAAGTTTTAACTCTAGGAGTCTTGAATGGGCTGGACACAGGGAAATCTGGTGCTCACTTCCGTTCTAGCCTGCTTAGGACTGCCAGAGTCAGAAGTGACAGGATTGCACACATGCGCATGCATACACGTGTGCACACACATGGATCTGGCTGGCTATCAGTGACCGTCTGAAATGTCTGGAGAGATGGAGATGGAGAGAACTGATGTCCCTTAGTGCTCTTCTCTGACCTGCCTGACCTGAAGACTAGACCTGAAACTAAAAATCTCGGTGAGTGCTGCTTCTGTTGGAAGTGGGGCATTCGCCGAGATTTGAGTGACACAGAAAACCTACCTGCTTTCCTGCTGGTTTTGCCATTTTCTGATACTTTCTGCATGTTTATTGCAGCTGCCCTAGGTCAGTCCCAAGCCCCATGTGTGCCTGCGGACATCCTCAGGGCCTGTGAGATGAAAACTTGCCAGCTAAGGACCAGGGAAGTGCTGGAAATTTCCAAAAGTGCTGTAAAACTGTCATAAATGTGTTGTAACATTCCCCCAAAGTGATTAAAAAGTTACAGAAAGTGACAAAAGTGACAAAGTCCTGGAAAGTGACAAAAGTGATGAAAAATGGCAGAAATGTGGAATCACTGGTGATGAAGTACGAATGGACGCTTACAAGCACTCCTGAAATTTGTGTCTTTTCCTTCGGAACGGGAACACTTGCTTTTGTCTCAGCCCTAATGAAGACGTGCCCTGACAGGGTACATATTACATTATTTTAACCATATACTGCCAAGAAAACATTAATACACTCAAAGTCGTGATATTTTCTATCTGGATAGGTATACCTTTTATACCTTTAAAAGTTCAAGTTATCAGGTTTCAGAAATCTACTTATCCAGATCAAGAAGCAATACATCCCGAAAGACCTGTGGCTGGGAAAAACGAATTAATTCCACTTATCCAGAAATTAGTTACATGTGTTCTATTTAAGTGGATTCCACTGTGAGTTTGAAAACAAAGAGACAAATATCCCCTTGAGAGAAAAGGAGGGGGTAAAACAAGTACATATATGGGTTTTAACAAATGTGACAGTGGCCTGCTTTGGTCTGCTGAGGCCCGCATTGGCCTGCAAGCCACCAGCATATTTGTTGTTGCGCCGCCAGATGTTGGCCTGGGATTGCTGCCAGTCGTGTCAGCAGTAAACCCGGGTTGTGATCCTGGAGACCTCCGGGATCACAGCATGGGCTACGGTTCACCCAACTGGAGCAGCACAGTCCATCATGTCTGTTTATAGCCTGGCGTGACCCGGCCCAGATCAGGTCTGCTATGATGGCTGTCAGTAGCTGCCATGGCTGCCTGTCATGGTGGGGGGTGCTGGGTACAGCGTGGGGCTGGGCAGTCACAAGTTTGTGCTTCTCGCTGCCCTCCCCAGTGGCCCATCCACCGACACGTTTGTTGTGCTGCCCGTAGGGCTGAAATGGCAAGCCGCTGCGGTAGCTTTTTCTAATGGAAAATGCTCTTCTGCAATGAGTGGCACGGTGCAATAGAGACGTTCATTCCGCTACTTTCATTCCACTATTTCCGCCATTTCGCTACTTTCATTCCGCTACTTCCACCAGCTGCGAAAATAGCAGAACAATGTTTCTCAACTGTTTTAGTCTTCTGCAATTTCCATCGGCACTGTGAAGTAGCGTAACAAAGTTTGTTCTGACAGTTTCCGAATTAGCGGAATGCCGGTGGAAAAGCTGTGGAAATTTGTGGGCAATTCCGAAATAGCGATGCGGAAAAAGGAGTTGCCGCTTCAGCCTGCCCAACCTGGTCCAGACTATGTCAGCAGCAGCTTCCTGACTAGGAATAGGTTGTGATGGCAGTACTCTGCCGTCACTTCTGTTAACACTCAGTTTCTCAAATTTGGGAAGCATGCAAAGTCAAGCAGAGTCTATAAAGTTGGCTTCTCTCTTTCCGTGGAGGGCTGACAGCCCCTGTGGTAGGGTTCAAATTTAAAGGACAGAGCTGAAAGAGCATGAATATTGTGTCATTTTCACATATCCATTTATTTATTTCATTTTGGTTATTTCAGTCACTTTGGTATTTTGACACTATTTAATGCCATTGTGCACCCAAAATTCCAGTAATGGAATACTGGAACTGGAGTGACTGAAATAACCAAAACTAAATCCCTGAAATGAACATTTGTTTCCACAAATGAAGCAGGAACTAAATAGTGGGACTTCATATCCACTTTGTCAGACCTGATTCGAAGGTGAAATCGCTGGACACAATATTCACTGCAGATCTTCATTTCAGCTCCTGTAAAAGGCAGGTGCCCTCTGGTAGGAGGGTAGGAGATGTAGCTCTCCCAAATGCTGATGGTTCAGGGCTCCAAGTGAGCTCCCAGCCTCTTCCCCACTTCTGCCTGGGGAACCCTTACACAAACTTTCTCCCAGACCTGGTGTCTTCCTGCTTCTCCTCCTCCTCAGCTCTCTATTCAGGCATATATCCACTAGCAGCTCCCTTTTGTTCCCAGCTGGTAGTAATCAGCCCTTCCTGGTGGCTGATTTGCAACCCACAAAAGGTCATTCTGAAATGATTTAGTCAAGGCCTATACCCTGCAAATAACTTGAGACAACCCATTATACAGAGCCACAATGCCACTCACAGCACAAGACCTGGGGCAGTGTGGAAGGGCTGTTGGATGTCTTTGATGATGCTTAAAAAGATATAGATTTTAGAGCATCTGTTAAACTCGGAGGTCTATGAATTTAAGGTCTGCTGTGTTTTTTCCCTTATGGGAGAATATGAGAGAAAACAAAAATGCTGTCCGGTATTGAATGAAGCTAAAATACCACAAGAATGCTCTAAAAGAACTTGTAAATGAGTGATGCACTCTGCGAGGTGCCTAGAGAACTAGAGAAAACAGCTGGAAAACTAGGATGGAAAGCTAGGAGAATGGAATACAAGTCTCAGATAGTCATGAGGGGATTATATAGCCTTCTGGCAAGAATCTCTTATAATGCTTGGTTTCACTCTGCTCTTCACATCTGAAAAGCAAAATACCACAATGCAAGAAAGGGAAAATAAACAATTTAAAAATGAGGTTTAGTTTGATAGAAAAAAGCCAAGCTTCTTGAACTGTAACAGTCTTCAAGGGGGATGCCAGGAGGTCAGCGTGAATCAAAGAACTCTGCAAAAGTAGTAGAATGAAAAGTTGTTCATGGAAAATAATTTGAATGAATGAGAAAGTTCTGGAACAAAGCAATTAGAGATGAAATGGGTAGTAGAACTATTAACTGCAGTTTCAAATTGCCCTCCAAATAACTGAATAATATTTGTAGCCAATATGGGTATTTGCATATCCACTTTTTGGGGTATCTATTTCGGAGATTTGTGTTTGTGTGTGTGTGTGGTTGTTTTACGTTTTTGGTCATTTCAGTATTTTGGTAATATCATTTTCAGCAGTTACGTGTGCACAATAGTGCTAATATTTATTTTATTTATATGAGTATTTCTAATCCAGTCCCTCTTACACAACAGTAGCTTGGGTCAGCGTACATCATAATCATAAAATAACAATAAAATAATCTAAAATACTACAAAACAGTTAAGATAGTATAAAATATAACGGGTACAGTGATTTTCAAGGCAATAAAACCAGAAAACCCTCCCACCCCACCTACCCCCCTCCCCGAATGCCCGGTGGAACAGCCAGGTTTTACAACATCTACAAAAAGAGGGGAGGGCCAGGAATAAGCGGGCCCCCAGCGGGAGGGAATTCCACAGTCGAGGTTCAGCCACCGAGAACGCCCTTTGTGCTGTTGCCACCCGGGGGGCTTTCGAGCTGGGCATCCCCGACTGACCGCAGGGGTCGCAAAGGAACCCTGGGTCTGATGTGGTCTCTCAGGTAACCAGGACCCAAGCCGTTTAGGGCTTTATACGTCATAACCAGCACCTTGAATTGGGCCCAGTGGACAATAGGTAGCCAGTGCAGAGTGCGGAGCACAGGTGTAATGTGCTCACGGCAGCCCACCCCTGTCAAGAGACAGGCTGCCACATTCTGCACTAGCTGCTGCCTCTGGACTGTCGTCAGGGGCAGCCCCACGTAAAGCGTGTTGTAGTAGTCCAGTCAAGAGGTAACGAAAGCATGGATGATGGTGGCCAGATCTGAGTCCGAGACATACGGCCGCAGCCGTCGCACCAGATGTAATTGGCGAAATGCTCCCTTCGCCACTGCCTCCACCTGACAATCCAGGTGAAGCTGTGGGTCAAGGAGCACCCCCAAACTAAGAACCTGAGCGGCCAAAGGGGGGCAGACCCCGCCAATGACGGGCACCACCACCACCTCAACCCTCTCCACCAACAACACTTCTGTCTTGTTAGGATTCAGTTTCAGACGGCTCGCCCTCATACAGTCCCCCACAGCTGCCAAGCATCCGGTAAGCACCGAGACTGCTGGACCTGGATCACTCGAAAATGAGAGGTAAAGCTGTGTATCATTGGCGTACTGATGACATCACATGCCAGAATCTCTCATGATCTCACCCAAGGATTGCATATACATGTTGAACAAGAGAGGGGACAGAATAGAACCCTGAAGGACTCCACACATGAGATTCCAGGGAGATGATGTACATTCCCTGAGAACCACCCGCTGCATTCTCCCTGCCAGAAATGAGAGAAACATTCAAGAACAGTTCCATTCACCCCGGCCCGGTCCCGCAGTCTTGCCACCAATAACTCATGGTCAACGGTATCAAACGCCGCCAACAGATCCAGTAAAATCAAAATTGTGGATCTGCCCTGATCCAATTCATGGCACAGGTCATTGATCAAGGCCACAAGTGCAGTCTTCGTGCCAAACCTGGGGTGAATGCCAGACTGCGGGGAATCAAGAAAACCGACCCAGTCCAGGTGCTCCTGTAACCACCAGGCCACCACCCCATTCAGTAACCTTCCTTAAAAAGGGAAGGTTAGAGACTGGCCGATAGCTGGCTGGGGAATCAACGCTCAAAGATGGCTTCTTGAGAAGAAGCCGTTGCACTACCCGTTTAAGACAGCTTGGCACCCTTCCCTCCCTAAGGGAGGCATTGATCACCCCCACCAGCAACGGCGCTAACATCCTCCGGCTGGCCTTCACCAGCCAGGATGGGCACGGGTCTAATTCACAACAGGTGTCCCAAGAGCATCCACCGCATGAGCGGACGACACCCACTGAAACTGATCCCAGAACCACTGACAGGGCGGGGCTTCCTGTACCTCTGATTCGTCCACTGTCATTAATGCAGCATCGAGATTGTGGTGGATCCTGAGAAATTTTATCTGTGAAAAAGTCAGCAAACATGGCACAGCAGTCACTGGAAAATTCCAGTTCTAGGTGGAGAAAGGCTGTACGGGTGAGCCCCTGCACCACCTGTGACTTCGCAGATGCAACAAGGGTGGGAAAGAACTCTTTCTTTGCTACCCATATTGCAACAGCATAAGCTCTTAAACTGGCTTTATGCTGCAATTGGTCAGTTTCAACACGAGTTCAACGCCACCATTGCTCCAACCGCCGTACACCCAGCTTCATTCGATGGAGTCCTCCGAACCACAGCGACCCCCGTCATCAGCTTTCTGGAAGCGGATGCTTGGGAACCGTTTGATTGATAGCCTCAACCAACAAGCTGTCCCAGAAGGCAATGAGGTCATCGAGTGAACGATCACCAAGATCAGAAGGCATTTCCCCTAGAGCATTCCGGAACCTCTCTGGTTCCATAAGTCTCCAGGGGCGGACCCAATGAATTAGTCCTACACCCTGCAATGAAACAATGTAACCAAACTACCAAAATGTACAAAAAGCAGAAATAAACTAAAAAAAAATTAAAAACTGAAAAAGTATGCCTAAAATATTCAAAATGGATATCCAGGGAGGGGGGAAATGGGTAGTGATTATTGTCTGCTTCATCACTTTCAGTTCAGGTAGGTTAAATTTGATCGATTTGCTCATTTTTGCAAATATTTGTTTTGGCTCTAGAAAACATTAATGGTGGGCTCAGAGGTTGGAGTCTGGGGTTCCAATCCTAAATGAACTTGTCTCAGTGCAGCCCCAGTGGGACTTTCCCAATGAAAGTGTCTTGGTATCACAGTCTTGGTTTTAACAAAGTCACAATAGTTGTTTTCAAGGAAAAAGCCAAATTGATGAGGATTGGAGATGTGCGTTTTGTTTTTGTTGTTACAATAACAAAATAGGGATTTTTCATTTTCTTTATTGAATAATGAAAATGAAAGCAAATAATGAAAAAAAACGTTTTATTATTAAGAATTAATAGGAAAAACCTGAAAAGTACATTTTTGGATGTAGCGTTTCTAGATTTTATTATTATTATTAAACATTTATAAAGTGCCAGTAGTAACCTGGCGCTGTACAGAACATACAATCAGATGCGGTCCCTGCCTGTGGCTTACAATCTAAAAGACAAGGAGGGGGAGACAAGGAGAGGGGACAGCGGGAGAGACATGGGAGAAGACAAACAAACATTCAGGCGGATGCGAAGTCTCAGGTGCGTGTACTTGGCTTGGTTACAAGGTGGTCGGTAGCAGCAGTCAGCAGAGGAGGGCTGACAGTAAGAGCAAGGGGAAAGACTAGAGGGCATTGGGAAAGGCAGCATGGAAAAGGTGGGTCTTGAGGAGGGATTTGAAGGAGCGGAGGGAGGAGGCGAGGCGGACGTCGGCAGGGAGGGAGTTCCAGGCATGCGGGGCAGCGAGGGAGAAGGGACGAAGGCGGTTGGGCGAGCAGGAGAAGCGAGGGAGAGCGAGGGAGGGGACAGCGGAAGAGCGGAGAGCGCGCGCAGGAGCGCGTAGGGCGATTAGGTCCGAGAGGTAAGGGGGAGCTTGGTCATGGAGCGATTTGAACGTGAAAACCAGGAGTTTGAACAGGATACGTTCAGGAAGGGGGAGCCAGTGAAGGGAGAGGAGGAGAGGCGTCACATGGTCGAAGCGACGGGCAGAGTGAATGACCTTGGCGGCAGAGTTTTGGATCGCCACAAGGGGGGACAGGTGGGAGCGAGGGAGGCCAGCAAGGAGGAGGTTGCAGTAGTCGAGGCGAGAGATAACCATGGCATGAACAAGGATTTTGGCCGAGGAGACAGATAGAAAGGGGCGTATGCGGGCAATGTTGAGGAGAGCGAATCGGCAGGATTTGGCCACAGAGTCAATGTAAGGTTTAAAGGAGAGGTGCGTGTCAAAAATGAAGCCCAAGCTGCGGGCACGGAGAACAGGACGGATGGTGACCCCATCAATGCAGATGGTCAGGTCAGAGGGAGAGGAGGGGGATGGAGGAAAAATGAGGAGTTCAGTCTTGGCCATGTTCAGTTTGAGTTGGCGTCGGGACATCCAGGCGGAGATATCAGAGAGGCAGTCGACGAGGCGTGAGCGGATAGAGGAGGAGAGAGAGGGGGTAGAGAGATAGAGTTGGGTCTATTTCATCCAATATTGCTGGAACATTGCAGGATTGTACCTCCAATGGATGGCATTATGTATGCCAAATATCAGAAGGATTGGATGAAGAGATCTGATTCTATAAGGAGTTGAAATTTGTTAATTTACAAAAATCTATGTTCACATTCCTGGCTGTAATGTCTTTGTCAAGCTTCATCCAAATAAAATCGAAGACAAAGTTATACCTCTCCCCAAGATTACTATCTCTGCATAATTCCAGAAAGATTAGATAAAGGGTCCTTTATGTTATGAGCGATTTACTTATAAATGCATTTCTGACTAACATCTTTGTATTCCATCCATTTTACATGGCATATGGCAAGGTTGTATCTCATACCTTAAGGATCATCTCTGCCAAATTGTAGAAAGATTTGATAAAGGGTCCAAATTTTATAAGCAATTGAAGTTTCCCTCTTGGAAAACTTCTGTTATTCAGGTAAACAGCACATGCAGTACCATTCAGAGACTGGCATGGCAGGGTGGAGGAGGCTGTAGAAGGGAGGGGGAGCAGCCCAAGAGACTGACAGACACATTCATTGGCCAATACTACATGCTTTCACCTTTATAGGAGGACCAATCAGTGGTGGCTTCAAGACGGGCGTAGAAGATATATATGCTGCTGTTTTGGGGGCCTTCTTTTTGTTTGTGGTTAGTTCTGGCTTTGGTCAGAGAGAGCATTTTCTCAGACTTTGCTGGCAGGCTGTGTGCGTGCGTGCGTGCGTGCGTGCATGCGTGCGCGCTAGAGCTCACTGCAAGCGTTCAGCAAGGGGATTATATAAATCTAATCCCAATGCACCTGGGGTGCTGACCAACATCCTCCTACTAGGGATGGGCGAACGCGGTTCGGAAGTTCGGACCGAACTCGAATAGTTCGGTCGACCCAACCGAACGTTCAAACCGAACTCGAATTGGGAAGTTCAGAGTTCAGACCGAACTCGAATAGTTCAGTCAACCGAACCGAACTTTTGAACCAAACTCGAATTCGAACGTTCGGTTCGGATGCGTTCGGTGAGTTCGGAATTGAATTTCCATTTGTTTCAATGGAAAACACATCATCGGCTGTAACTTTTGTGTTTTTTATGATATGTGGTTGAAATTTGGGGTACCTCTACCTCCAATAGAACTCATTATGTGAACCAAATTTCAAAACAATTGAATAAAGGAATCCTATTTTAGAAGCAGTTGAATTATTGTATTTTGCAATATTCTACATATACATTCTTAGCTGTAACTTCTTTGCCTCACATCTAATGTAGGTGAAACATGTTAAGTTTATACCCCTTCCCATAGTAACTATCTTTGCCAAATTTCAGAAGGATTGGACAAAAGGTCTTGGTGGTATAAGCAATTAACAAATAAATGTATGTCTGATTATAACATCTTTGTAGTCCAACCAGTGTACATGAAATTTGGCAGGACTATATATTTCACTTTCATGATCATCTCTGCCAAATATCAGAGAGATATTATAAAGGGTCTCAATTTTATATGCCTGTACAACAAATGTAGAGAAGGGGCCTATGCCTGGGATTCTCTTATGTCACTGTGGTATAAGATCGGTTTGTGATGCAAATTGGCCAACAGAAGTGGTTCCCTTTATCAAAATCTCCTGTACATTTGCTGAAATAGCAGGAAAGGTATTTGATACATTCCTGTCAAATATCCTGTAAACAGAATGGAATATCAAAATGTAACAGCTGGAAATGTATTTTCAGGTTAATGTCTTATACCCTTGGGACCCTTTATCCACTCTTTCCTAAGATTGGCAGAAATATTAAGCATATGGAGGGATGTAATATGCACACATTTCATGAACATTGGATGCAAGATAAAGAAGTTGTAGCCATGAATGTGTATGGAGCTTTTCTTAAAATCACAACATTAAATTGCTTCTGAAATCGGTTTCCTTTATCTAATCATTCCAGATTTTGGTACACTTGGTGCCCTCTATTGGTGGTACAAGCTCTCTAAAGTTCATCAAAAAGTAATAAGAAACAAAAATGTTATAGCCAGAAATATGTTTTTTAGTTTTTTCCTTTTATTTCAAAAACAAAATGTCATTTTCAGTTCCCGATTGCACCAAACTAAAGACTGAACCAAGCCTGACCGAACGGAATACCGAATCCGAACTCAACATTCGACCCGAACCACACAGCCGAACCGAACGGGCGAACCGAACGGACAAAACGAACGCAGCCAAACCGAATGGCCGAACCCGAACCGCGATCTGTTCGCCCATCCCTACCTCCTACCCCCTCCTGAGGCATGTTCTGCAAGTTGACAGACACCCTCACACACCTGGAGTGCCCACCCAGACTAAAACCTGTGCCAAACAGCAGGGACTCTTTATCCAATCCTTCTGAAATTTGAGAAGGGTAGTACCCATGGGGCACTAATCTTGCCAAGTTTGATCCAAATCTGATGGGAGACAAAGACATTATAGCCAGAGACATGTGCACAGAAATTTATAAAATAACAAATATCAACTGATTCTTAAATTGGATCCCTTTAACCAGTCATTCTGAAATTTGGCACACATAATTCCCTCCATTGGAGGTACATTCCTGCCAGGTTTCATCAAAATAATTTGAAAAATAAAAAAGTCACAGCTGGAAATGTGTTTTCCCTTTAAACCAATGGAAATAAAAAATGGAAGTAAAAACAAAACAAAGACTAATGAAATATAATGAAAACGAATGATCTTTTATTCATGAAAATGAAATTAATAACGAAAACAGAAGATATTTACTGTGCACATCCTTAATTAGGATCCAGGAGTGACGTGGCTGTTGAGGAGGAGAGACAAAGTATGGCATGTTGAGGACAGGACATGGCTGGAACGAAGGAGATGGCAAGAAGTTCTTCACAATGTTTCCTCCCATGAATTGAGATTCATTTTGAACCCCAAACTAAGGGACTGAGTTCCTGAATGTGGATAATTAACTAAAAATATATGGGGTGTTTTGGCTTAGAGGATTTTTCTTTCTGTAACTTTATACGTACTGGGTATAATCCTTATCCCATTAAAGTCAGTGTGAGCTCAGCCATTGACTTCAGTGGATTCAGGATTATGCTGATTAAGAAGCTTCAATAAATTAAGTTATGTTTTGTGGTACTAAAGATATTCCAACAATTGTTCTTCTTCGAGGATCTCCGCGGTTCTCACTAATGGGATCCACTTCCTGCTTCGCAGGCACCGGAGACCTAGTTGTCAGCAGTTTCCAGGCAGATTACCTGGAATAAACTAGAATGGTGAGGGCTCTGCCCCCTCCTCCTCCCCTCCTGCCCGTGAAAAGTGCGGACTTACAGTCTCACGATAACGGGGCTGCATAAAAGGAGGGAGGAGCCCTCGCCGCCTCAGTTCCTTCCAACCACGTCACGCTTGGAAGACCTTCAGTACTTTTCAATACTTGTCAGCTTCTACTCCTCAGAACTTTGGAAAACAGACTGAGTACCGTGCCTAGCCCATGGGATTCGCCCCCAGACTTACCTTCCTTCCTGGAAGGCGCACTGGAGCATGCCCAGACTACTGGGATTTAAGTGCTGTCGCTCCTGCCCTGCCATGCTTTCGGTAAGTGATCAGCACGACCTGTGCTTGGGCTTCTTAGGAAAAGCGCATAATACAAGCACCTGCCGCTTCGGTACTGTTCTCTCGTCCAGGGCAAGACGAGCGAGAGCTCTCCGTCTCCGGGACATATTAACTAAGCGGGCATTACAAGGTGGAGAAGAGGGGCCTCTCAGGCTCCCCACCAGGCACTCATCAACGTCAAAAATGAATTCTGCTCCAACAGCGCCGCCGGACCTACCGGTCCCGCTACCACCGTATTGCAACCAGTTCCTCCCTCAGTTCCAGCTGGAACCAGGACACCTCTTGCTCCCGCACGTCTTCTAAGAAAGACAGTCACCACAAGCAAGGAGACGAGCGGAGAAGGAAGCACAAAAAGAAAACCAGCGCTATCATGACTTCCCCGTGCATGCTCATCGTAGAGACGGTACCGCCGGGTTCCAAAGAAGCACATTCTTAGGATCCAACGGTACCGGTATCCGTTGAAAGGGAGCAGACGTCACCGATTCAGATACCTATTGAAGGATCTCAGTCTCCACCAGTACGGCCTGAGCCCCAACACCTCTCCCGCTCGCCTAGGCTGACTCCGGCCCAGCGGCAGCAGCGATCATGCTCCAGGTCTAGGTCGCACCACAGCTCCGCGCGCTCAGCCAGACATACCAGATCAGCACACAGATCTCACAGACGCATGGGGTCCATCCATAGATCCCCGTCGCATTCAAGGCACGACAGTGGTGTGCGTGACTCACCATCAAGAGCTTTGTGGAGGTACCATGGACAGCACCGAGAACTCTCACCTTGCGCATGCTGCTCTCCATGCTATACCTCCTGGTACTGCTCACATCATTATGATGAGTACCGCCGGTATCGATCTCCATCCCACAGCCGCTCTCCCTATTCTGCACACAGGGATCTTCGCGCACTAGAACTTGCTTCTCCACCAGCGCATGAAGCTTCGCGCTATGTGCCCCCGATGCCTCCCAGAGCCCCACCCATGGTTACAGTCTCTCGGCCGCCTCTGGACATGGCAACTGTTGTGGCAAGCCTCCCCACAATGGACATTCAGACAGGACCGGCTCCAACGGTACCATCGGTACCAATGAGGTCTCACTTGGCACAAGAAGACAGGTCAGTTCAACCTACAAGAACCACCCTTTTGAACTCGATACTTGGGCATCCCCCTTAGCACCTTCTGGAAGCAGACCTCCACCTCGCGCAGAATTCTTTGGGAGCTTCTATATCTTCATCACCCTCATCTCAGGACAATGTGGAGGAGGAAGAGACCACCTCCCCTAGTGGATTCGGTCTCGCACCCGAACCTTACCTTGTCCACAGAGGATACCAAAGCCTTTCAGGCTATGTTGAAGAGGTTAACCTCTGCTCTCCCCAACCTACCAACCAAGGTCTTAAAAAAGGCTCAATCTGGCCCCATTTTCGGCATTCTCGCTTTTGGGGAGCCAGAGCATGTCATGCTGCCAATGCTGGAGCAGCTTATGGAGCCATCGCTGGCAGTGTGGGCCAGACCTTCCTCAGCCCCCCCAACTAGCAAATTAGCAGACTCCCTGTATGCTATCCCTAAGAAGGGTGCTCAAATCTTTTATAAACATCCGGCCGCAAACTCTCTAGTAATAGCTGCTGCCTCCACTAAATCTCGGGCAGGAGGGGTCCACACGTCTCCAGCTGACAGGGAGGGGAGATGCCTGGATGTGTCAGGCAGAAAAATATTTTCTTCTGAAACCCTCTCGCTCCGAGCCACCAACTACGCCTCAGCCATGTGTGGCTATCAACACTGGCTCTGGGCACAACTTTCCAAGGCAACTGAACCTACCCAGATCGCAGCCCTACAAAGAGAAGGAATACTCATTGCGCAGTTCCAACTATCTGCAAACATGCACATAGCAGATTGCAACATCAGGGGCATCGCCTCCTCCATTTGCCTTAGAAGGTATGCATGGTTCTGCGCCACTGCCCTAACCCCTGATAATAAAACCCGTATCGAGGACCTCCCTTTCAATACTGCCTCCACAGATGACACCCTCAAACGAATAAAAGAGACCTGCCAAACAGCCAGGTCCACAGGGGTAATCCATACCGTTAAGAGGAAATTCTATCCGTCAACTGCCCCCTATACTTACCAACCCCGCCACAAGCCCTCCTACCAATTCTACCAGGGCAGACGTTCCCAGCAATACCAACAACAACAACAATCCTCCTCCAACCAACCCCAAAGGAGATTCCCCAAACAAGGGGGACGGGGCCGAACGTCCTCTAACTCCTCATTGGGACAACCCCCCAAGCAATGCTTTTAACCCTGCTGAGGTCAAGAGAGGAGAGGTACCTGCCCTCTTGACATTCCTCCACAGATTGCGGCCCTTTTTTGACACCTGGGCATCGATTACCTCTGATCGTTGGGTCAGGGATATAATTCTACAAGGATACACCATTCAATTCTCAACCTTACCACCCAATTCCCCTCCCCATCCCCGGGCCCTTCGGGGCTCCCCCCACACACCTCAAATACTTCTGGAGGTAGACAAGCTCTTAGCTAAAGGCGCAGTAGAACATGTCCCCTTAGCAGAGCGTAACTGGGGGTTTTACTCCAACTATTTTCTTATTCCTAAGAAGGATGGTGGAATTATACCTATCCTAGATCTAAGAAATCTCAACCGCTACATCAAACGGTTCAGATTCCGTATGACATCCCTGCCTATCATACTCCTGGGCTTTCAGCAGGGAGATTGGCTATCCTCTCTTGATCTCCAAGATGCTTATTTCCACATTTCTGTTATTCCTTCTCACAGAAAATACTTATGCTCTGTTGTAGGAGACATGCATCTCCAATACACAGTGCTCCTGTTTGGGCTCTCCACAGCCCCAAGAGTCTTCATGAAGTGCACGGCAGTAGTCGCCGCCCACCTGAGAAGGACAGACATAAGGGTGTTTCCCTATCTCGACGACTGGTTGCTTGTGGCCAAGACCAGACTCCGTCTTTGCCAGCACATACAACACACCCTCGATCTTCTCCAAAGCCTGGGCCTTCTAGTCAATCTACAGAAGTCCCACTTAAACCCCACCCAGCACCTTCAGTTTATTGGCACTATTTTGGACACATCCCAGGCACGAGTCTTTCTACCACAAGACCGATTCCTCAAGATACGGTCAATTATATACCATATCCCGCACTGACCTACCAGGACGGTCCGCTTCTTCTTACGTCTGCAGGGGTTCCTAGCAGCCACCACCACGGTGACACCGCATGCCAGACTCCGCATGCCCTGACTCCAGCATTGGCTCAAGACTGTCTACTCCCCATCTACCCATCCATTCTGCAGAAACATTTCCATTCCACCCAACATCTACCAGACCCTTCTATGGTGGACGGAACCCTCCAATGTCCTCATAGGTGTTCGCTTCAAGTCCCCGTAGATGCAGATGACTCTCACAACAGACACATCACCTACAGGCTGGGGGGCACACATGAACCATCTCACAGTCTGTGGCCTCTGGACCCCCGATGAAAGGGCGCTGCACATCAACATGCTAGAGCTCCGCGCCATACGATGGGCTCTAAAAGCCTTTCTCTCATACATCAAGGGACGAAACGTCCTCATCACCACAGACAATACCACAGACATATGGTACCTGAACAAGCAAGGCGGAGCTCACTCCACCCGCCTCTCCCTAGAGGCAGAAGCCATCTGGGAATGGAGCATTTTATACAGCATCCAAATACAGGCCGTTCACCTTGCAGGCCCAGAAAATCTCCTTGCAGACCACCTCAGTCGCCAGACTGCAGACCATCACGAATGGTCCCTCAACTATTCTGTTTTAGAAAGCATCTTCGACGCTTGGGGCACTCCCTTCATCGACCTCTTTGCTTCCTCAGAAAACGTGAAGCTTCCCAGGTTCTGCAGCAGAGCGGGCAGGGACTCCGGTTCCATAGCAGACGCCTTTACGATCTCCTGGACTGGGGCCTTCCTTTATGCTTTCCCCCCCCCAACCCCTCTCCTCCACAGGGTGCTCAGCAAGATCAAAACAGACCACACTCAGGTCATATTCATAGCCCCTTTCTGGCCTCGCCAACTGTGGTTTCAGACTATCAAGGAGATGTCTTCTCAGATCATACACCTGCCCAAATGCCTCGATCTGCTCTCTCGTCTCCAAGGCATCATCCTGCACCACAATCTCGACAAGCTCCACCTCTGCGCTTGGTTAATTCTTTGACATCACAACACTGGCCCTCGCCAATCGCAGATATACTCCTCAATGCTTGCTGTTCATCCACCAGAACCTGTTATGGAGTCAAATGGACTCGTTTCCTGATATGACTCAAGAAGCAAGCCATACCCCTACCCTCCCTCAACATGACTCATCTATTTGAATACTTGCTGCACCTTCAGAGCTCCAGCCTATCCCTTTCCTCCATTAAAGTTCACTTGGCGGCCCTATCTTCACACCTTCAGGTAGACGGGGATAAAACGTTGTTCTCTCACCCTTTAGTGAGAACTTTCTGGAAAGGCCTCATCAACACCTTCCCATCAGCCTCTCTCCCAGCCCCCCCTCCCCCCTGGGGCCTCAACCTGGTCCTCGCTAAACTCATGGGACCTCCTTTCGAACCCATGGCATCCTGCTCTCTCAAGGACCTAACCATCAAGCCTACTTTTTTAGTAGCCATCACATCTGCTCTTAGAGTTAGCAAACTCTCTGCGTTCAGGGCCTCTCCTTCCTATATACGTTTCCTAAAGAGAAGGTCGATCTCCGCACTGACCCTGCCTTCCTCCCCAAGGTTGCTACCCCATTCCATGTCAACCAGACCATTTCACTACTGGTCTTCTTTCCCAGACCTCATTCTTCCACTGCTGAGCAAGCTCTGCACACCCTAGATGTCAAGAGAGCCCTCTCATTCGAGCTTCTGATGCACTCTTTATCTCGTATGGCAGCCAGAGAATTGGGGTAAGGATATCCTCCCAATGCCTTTCCTGTTGGATCCTCCTGTGCATTCAGAGATGCTACCAGAGGGTGGGTAAGGCACCTCCCATCCCGCTAAGGGCTCAATCCACGAGAGCAATTGCCACCTCGTTGGCCAGCTTACGAGGAATTCCTGTTGCGGACATCTGCAAGGCTGCAACTTGGTCTTCACCTCACACCTTTACCAAACATTATTGCTTGGACATGGCAGCCAGAGCAGACACGGCAGTCGGAAGAGCAGTTCTCCAATCCCTCTTCCTCTAACCTCGACTCCGACCACCTGGAGGTAGGTGACAACCGCTATTCACTATTCACTCTCCCATTAGTGAGAATCGCGGAGATCCTCGAAGAAGAAATGGAGGTTACTTACCAGTAACTCTGGTCTTCGAGACAGCTCCGTGTATTCTCCTGACCCGCCCACCTTCCCCTCAGTCTCGGAGGTACTGTTAGATAGTCTTCCGAGACGGGTTGGAAGGGCTCCTCCCTCCTTTTATGCAGCCCTGTTATCGCGAGACTGTAAGCCCGCACTTTTCACGGGGCGGAAGGGGGGGGGGCGGAGCCCTCACCATTCTAGTTTATTCCAGGTAATCTGCCTGGAAACTGCTGTCAACTAGGTCTCCGGTGCCTGCGAAGCAGGAAGTGGATCCCATTAGTGAGAATACGCGGAGCTCTCTCGAAAAACAGAGTTACTGGTAAGTAACCTCCGTTTAACAAATTGTGAAAATATCTATTTTTGTTTTGCTTTTATGGCAAATAGGATACTTTGTTTCTAAAAGCAAATAGTTCCAGTTTTTGGCAATTTTGGAGTGACTGAAAATTAGAAAAGGTAAAAAAAATATTGGAGACTGAGTAAACCTTTAGTCAAAGTGTGTTTTTAGACATGCACCTCCCCACCCATTACTCACCCACCTCCCACCCATTATACATGTTGCAGGGCATCCATAGGGCATCCCTGCAGTCCTGCAACATGTATAGTGGGTGAAGAGATGCTTGTTTAAAAGCACCCAAAGACAGAGGTTCGGGGAATCTATGAATTTGATTTTCTCTCAAAAAGTTAATTAGAAAATGTCAAACAGATAGTTCTGGAGTAAGTGGCTTGAATGCGACTACTCTGGAGTAAGTAGTTTGTGGATCTCCACCATAGTGGTTTTGATCACAAAACAGGATCAAATTCTTCCCTCATTTACACAAATTTAACAACCATTAAAATATCTTATGAGTGAAACTGTATAAATTAAGGGCAGTTTTTGGCTGTTGGAGTCAGAGTCTGCTCCATGGGAAGGAAAGGTGAGCGTTGCATATGTATAAAAAGTGAGACTTAATCCTGATGAAACAGGATACTTAAAAATTAAAAGTAGGCAATTAGCCCAAAGGCTTATTTTACCAAGTTACATTTGTCATCACTACGTAAGAGGCAGGTTATAAGTCAATGTGAGCTAACAAGACTATGCAAATGTCAATAGTATGCGATCCTGACAGAGCAGGAAATCTCTCCAGAAAGAGGCCATGGTTGAAACCTCATCCAGAACACACACTGTGTTTCTCTGTGTGCCAGGTACATATAGGATTTATTAAACAGAAATGATAATCCTCTTGAAGTTTTCATTTCTATAAATAAAGCTGGCAACAGGTATCACTGTTATTTACATTTGCCAGGAGTGATTTTAGTGATGAAAATTTACTAGACATCTTGTGTTTAGAATGTGATGAAAGGTACATAAGAAGAAATAAAAACTGTTAAACTTATTTGGAGGACACCTATGAGGAAAAGCACCATTTCAAAACACAACAAACTGTTTGTGATCTGGCTGATTTGATTAGCAGGCCTAATGGCCCTGGGAGACAGGAAAGCTAAATAAAACTGTTATCTGAGGAGACGGGAGAGATAGCAAGGGGTTTGGATTTATCATGGCTGGTTTATGTGCTTCTGGGCTGAGATTTTGTGTTACACCTCTGTGAGGCAAAGGACAGAACATGCAGGTTGAAGGGGAGTAGAGGCTGTGATAGCTTTTCCCTACCTCTATGCCCCCTCAGTTTTGGGCTTGTCTATAGCCTTGTATGAATAGCCTAAGATAGGGGTGGGAAATCCTTTCCTCTCCTGCAGCCATATTGAAAATTCATACCAGCTCCACAGACCAGGAATGAGTTGGGGGTGAGGTGCTTAAGGCAGTGTGTTCAGGATAGGGGAAGAAAGTGAGGGTCCAGATTCAAGCTGCAGTTGGTCAACCAAAGATTCTGGCACCACCAACGAACTTGGGATGCCTGAATTGACCCAGCCCCATTTGGGCACCACTGATGCCCGAACAGGACCCAATGGGATGCTTGAACATGCTTGATGGCCTTTGAAAGTGACAGGCCCCAGCTGGGTCTGCTGCAGAGGCCAGTTATGCAGCGGTCCCAGCTGGCGGGGCTTGTAATTTTCAAAGGCTGCTTTCCCCCCACAGTGCAATGGGAAGTTCCAGCCAGCCTTTAAAAGTGACAGGCCCCAGTTGGGACCACTATGGAGCTGGGATCCACAGTGCTCTCAGATGGCATTTGTCAGTTTCAGAAGCAGCTTGCAGGCCAGAGAGTGCTGTGTGTGGGAAGCCCTGGCCTGCCTTTGAAACTGATGCCCTGGCTGGAGTGCTGCAGAGAGAGTCTCTGCAGCGCTCCCAGCTGGGGCTCGTCAGTTTCTCTGGGTAACGCTCACATTTCCGGGCACCCAGTTGGTCCTCGGGTAGCCTGTCAAGTGCCCGAAATGCTGACATTACCTGTGGGTACTAATTTTAGTACCTGATGCAGCTCTAGTCCAGATCATGGCTGCGTCCAGATTTCAGGACTGCATAAAGAAGCCAGACTAAGGGAGAAGGTGACTATTATAGAGTCCTAAATTGTTTCCTTGCTTTTCGTGGCTTGGAGGGGAGAAAGAAGAGTGTTGAATTGAAAGCCCCTACCAGGGCACATGGGGTATCTATCTATCTATCTATCTATCTATCTATCTATCTATCTATCTATCTATCTATCTATCTATCTATCTATCTATCTATCTATCAATAAGTGGTAGAGGATAGATAGATAGATTAGATTAGATAAAGTCAATGCTCAATAACTGGCTTTAACAGGCTCATTTGTACTCTGTGGCTCAGGTTTGGCCTCATGTACCCCTCAGGGACTATATACCCTCATAGAGTATAGTCTTCAGTACTAAGGGCATAGACTCTTCAGGCAGCAGCAGCAGTATGCTTTCTGCCATAACCGACAATAGAATCTGTTGTCACTGACTGACAATAGGCAATGCTTGTTACCATGGTTCAGAACAACAATAAAATACACCACACAGACAGTGTATTGCTGCAGATCCCCCCCATTGCAGAGGAGCAGGTTTCTTTTTCCAGAGCACACACCTGTCAGTCAGCACCTCTGTGCTCCCTTGCTGTGTTAGTCTGTCATTGCCAGGGCAGGATTTGGCCTGGGGAACAGATTCTTTTTTAGCACTGCGTGGCAGTGTGGAAAAGCTTCAGCAAATGAAATTTGATTCCACCCCCCCACCTTCTCTTTTCTGCCTGTTTTATATTAAAAACAAAACAATATTTTTTCTAAAAATTCCAAAGGGTGTGTTACTCTAACCTACATTGTAAGCTAGGTCTAGGCTTTAACTTCTGGTAGCATATGCAGAGTGGTTGTTAATCAAAAGCAAATGTATCCATTAAGGGAATGTAGGGATGAGATGAGAGCACGTGTTCCCGTTCCCAAGGGGAAATACCTACCTTTCAGAAGTGCTTGCAAGTGTCCATTGGTGACTTTGTGCTTCTGCCCTCCCTTCTTTGCCCCCCCCCTCACTTTCATCACTTTCTGGGACTTTTCCCATCATTTTCTGAGACTTTTTCTTCACTTTCTGGGAATTTGTATGACAGTTTTATGATGGTTTTCAGCACTTTGGGCAATTTCCAGCACTTCCGCAGTGCTTAGCCGGCATGTTTCATCTCTACATCCCCCAGAGGTGCACATGGGGCATGTATGAGGTTTGGGATCAGCCCATGGCAACCCTGTTCAATGTGTGAAAAATATCAGAAAATGGCAAAAACAGTAGGAAAGCCTGTAAGTTTCTGAGTCACGTGAATCTTGGCGAATGCCCTGCATCCAGTGGAAACAACGTTTGGTGTGATTGTTCGTTTCAGATCTGTGTATCTGCACTCGAGCCTCTGGTCGTTCTGAGGTTTGCGTTTACTGGATTTCAGCAGTACTTTGCCATATCTTTTCATTATTATTTTTTAATTTATTCAAATTTATAGGCTGCCCTTCCCATAAGGCTTAGGGCGGCTTACAATGCATAATTTTTTGGTCTCTTTCTTACCATTTAGTTACGGGGGGGAAAGTCCCTTCAGTTGGATAAAGAACTACTAGTGTCTTGGAAAGGAATTCAGTCCTTGAGATTGGACCTGGTTATGTGCAATGTAGGTGGCCATGGCCACAGAGAGAGTGATATTTTTAGGAACCCTGTTTTGTCAGTTCACCAATTTCACATTTATAACTCTCCCTCCTTATTTTGATTTGTTCATCTACGAAGAATTTTTTTTTAATCCACCAAGAAAAATCTTGTGTTCTCTCCAGATTCCAAGAGCATGGTCTAGCTTTTCATGCAAACGATGGGTGATGAAACACGAGACATCCCTCCCTGGGCAGCCAGGCCATGTGATGCAGTGTCTTGTATGGCTGGTGACAGCCAGACGTGTCCATCCCCCCGCCAAATCTGAGGTTGGGCAAACCTCATTCTTGGAAAAATTCCAAGCATGTGTTGCGGAGCAGTCTAACCCCACATGGGGTAAGCCTGCCCAGGGCAGGGCAACCCATGTGACTGGACCACTTCTGCTCGCCGCACCGTGAGCTCCATGGTGGGGCTGTGAGCACCCATTATGTGCAGTCACATCATGGCTGCGCGGGTGCTCCTTCTCCCCAATTAGCTGTTTGTCAGGGTGGCGAGAGGGGCATGCGCGCACTCCGCTGGGCTCTGCCTCCCCCAATCAGGTGTTTGTCGGGTAGATAGAGGGGGAGAGAGGACCCGGCGATCTTCCAAGGCTCCCCTCTCCTCTGATCTATCTGACTAACAGCTGATTGGGGGGAAAGGTGACTTGGGAAGAGGGCATACGCTCTTCCCAGGCTCTCCTTTCCCATCAGCTGTCCGACATGGAGGGAAGGGATGCACATCTTCCTCTGCTTCCCCTTATAACAATGAAGCAGGCAGCAGGTCCAATCCTGCACCATGTGGCCTGCTCCCTGTGCTTGCCCTACAGTATGGCAATGGTGATTGCCTACCCCGGGGCTGTGCAGGGATTGGGCCCGCAGTGCTCGTGTAACCTCACTTACTAAGGACACTTTTCCACGTGAGAAAATCCGACTAATTTGCCTCTGGGAAAAGGTCTGGGAGGCAAATCAGACATGGGTTTTGTCATGTGGGAAAGCTAACACATGCAGCTTTGCCAGAAATCCTATGGCAGATGCGGAGATGGTGTCGTCTCTGCATCCCCCGCAGGATTGTCGACAAACCCACACTGGTTAGCTTTCCCACGTAATGAAACCCGCGCCTGATTTGCCTCCCAAAGCTTTTCCTGGAGGCAAATTAGGTGCATTTTCTCACATGGTGAAACATCCTAAGTCTTATTACTTAGACTTTGGGACAGAATAGGTTGAGGAGATGGGAATGGTTGGGGAGAAGGTGCTTAGCCAAACTCCTAGAACCTGCTCTATTTTCTTCTTAAAGTGTTGTCTCCATCAGTCGTGGCACTTATTAGCATGGTGGGTGGGAAAACTCTTCTCCTTTGAGAATGGGAAAAATTTCTGTCGTGAGCTGAAAACTGAATACCCACTAGTTTTAGGGTATTCCCAATGCTTCATTAGCTCATAGTGGTATGGCTGCAAAGTGTCTTATAAAGACTAAAGAACTTCTTGACACACCGTTCAGGTTGAAGTCCAGTGCTTTGCACCACTGTCTGTTTTTCCTTGTCAATGAAAATAACTTAAGCAGAGGTAAACTTACATGATATAATCACCTATGGAATACTGAACAAAAATGTTTTGATTTAGCAAATCTTACAATTTTCTTGTCCTCAGCAACGTAACTTAGATGGATTTTTTTCCCTACACAATATTTCAGTGTAAATTACAGTAAAATAATTTTGCTAGTTTTTTCAGGAGTCTGGCTGAATATTTTTGATTGGAAGCTTTTGGCCACAGCAGTATTTTTCAACATGACCCTTGGCATCATTTGTACAAAACCAAAATGTGTTTTGGTGAAAATTTATATTTTACCCAAAAGATGACCCATCCATTCAAAGTGTTTTGACCAATTCTTATTACCACATGTTCCCTGCTCCATCTCTCCAAACATTGGAAAAATATAGGGTAAGACATTCCCTTGCCTAATTTGGACTACGTGCTTAGGGACCCCCGGGGGGGGGGGGGAGTAGCCTCCGTAGGACTGTTGTTCCCTTTTCTGATAGTTAAACAGGTAATGTTTCTAAAAGACTGTCAGCACAGCTTAGTTATTTTGGAGGGGGAAGCACAATGTTTCTGGTATAAACCAGTACCTTGGGTTGAAACCCTAAATGGTCTGGACCCCACATTTGAGAGACTGCCTGTCCATCCATGCCCCACTGCGGCCCCTGCAATCGGCTCCCTGTGGGTACCACCTGTTGTTTGTGTTTGTATGGTGAGGGCTTGCAGGGAGGTGTTCTTGGTTGCTTCCCCAATGCTATGGAACTCCCTTCCCCCTGATGTTCGTTTGAGCCTGGGCCTGGGCATCTTCTGAAGGTGGTGCAGGACCTTTGTATTTGTTAGGGCATTTGGCGGACAGGGATAGGGAATGGTGGGTTGGTGGGTGTTTGGGGTAGGAGTGCGATAGTAGCGTTGAGACAGGGATGCAGAAAGGTTGGGGGTTTTTAAATGCTGTTTTTATTTATTGATTTTATTTTAGCAAATTTTGTTACCCCATCTCTCCTACTCCAGGCAGGGAGGTTTTGGGAGGGATTGTATTTCCAATGTTTTTATATGCATTGTTTTTATTTGCTTTGTAAGCTGCCCTGAATCAATTGGGAAAGGTGAGGTAAAAATGGAACTAAATAAATAATGAATATGCCATTCTGCAGTCACAGTGTTAATTTGCATACTCACAGGCACCACCAAATACCTGAACGATTTTTCCCCGGGTGTGTGATACTTGCATATTTGTTTCTTCTTTTTGATCTTTATGGTCACCTGCGTTTTTTGGCTTGGTTATTTCAGTATTCCTTCCTTCCCCATCTATCTCAGGGATTGCCTCGTTCCCTGTGTCCTCTTGCGACCTCTGCGATTAGCTGGGGGTGTCTTCCTGGAGATTCTGGTTTTTTGCTGGGTTTCAACTATGAGGAGGGTGTTCTCAGCTGTTGCACCTTTATTATGGAACTTCCTCCCCCAGGAGCTCCGCCTGTGTTCAAGCCTTGTGGCCTTCCAGAGGCAGTGCAAGACCATTTTGTTCCATCGGGCTTTTGGTAGTGGGGACTGAATTTGGGGGGAGGAGGGGTAATTCTAAGGAGTATGATGGGCTGGGGGGATAGGGAGGGGGATTAGGTGGGAGGTTGTTGGAGGTTGTGGGAGTGGGCAGGGTTTTGGGAGGGGTTGTACTTCCAATGTTTTTATATTATATTTTATAATAAAAAAAAGTATAAGTCCCCCTGAGTCTTTAGGGAAGGGCAGGACATAAATGCTAAGTAAATAAATAAATAAAATTAAATTTTGGGTACCATTTAGGATTGTGGTGCACCAAACAATTGTACACCATGCAATTGCACTATTGTTAGCACAATAGCATGGTTGCCCAACTGTTTGATATGCAACAGCTCTGAAGGAAGAAATACAACTAAACCTGGATGTCCAAACCAAAGTAAGGGAATGATTGAAATAAATGGAATGATAAAAATGAACGACCACAACAAACTTAAAAAAAAATAATAGAATAAAAAAGGATATGATTTGAGAGAGGAGTTAAGACTCTTACAAATTCAGCCATGCTCCCAAAAGCATGGAAATTGTAAGTTAAGGCTCCCGCCTTAACTTGCACACCATTCAAGACATTGTACAATCTCGCATATTGTGCTCACTTACAATGTAGGCTCCATGCACCCACGCTTTGCCTTGGGCTTTCAGGCAAAATCCTCTTTCTCTGCAAGTTGGGGGCAACACTGAAGTTGGGGACAGCAAAGTTTTTGCCCGCTCCAGTATTATGGACTTGATTCCTGTCTCCACTAGGGTTGCCACTTAGGCAAAATACATGTTTTAGGGCCTGCATTGGTGCCCTAGGTGCAGGTCCTGCAACATGTATTTTTCCTAAGAATAACAAAAGAATACTCAAGAATAGTGACCGAGATTGGCCACTGTCGGAGACAAGTGCTGGGCTGAATGGACCATTGGTCTGACCCAGTATGGCACTACTTATGTTCTTTTGTTCTTATGTCCGTTGGTACTTTGTCAGTGTCCGTGCTGCCTCCATTTTTGTCACTTTCAAGTACTTTTAATCACTTTTGGGGACTTTTTGTCACTTTCCAGAACTTTTTGGTCATCTTCGTCACTTTCTGCAACTTTTCATCACTTTCTAGGACTTTTTAGTCACTTTCTGGGCATTTTACAATAGATTTACAGCTGTTTTACAGCACTTTTATGGAAATTTCCAGCACTTCCCTGGTGCTTAGCTGCCAAGTTTTCATCTCCCTCGGACGTGGACGTGCACATGAACCACTCATGGGGCTTGGGAGTGGCCCGTGGCAGCCCCACTCAAATTGTGAAAAATAACAGAACATGGCAAAAACAGTGAGAAAGCAAGTAAGTTTTCACGTCATGTAGATCTCAGTGAATGCCCTGTTTTGAACGGAAGCAGCACTCGCTGAGATTTCTTGTTTCAGGCCTATAGCTTGCAAGATGCTGTACATCACTTGCAAATGACAAGCTAAACACTGGGTGTTTTTACACACACATTTCTCTTGGATGTTTGCTGTTACATCTGGAACTTTCTGTGTGTATAAATCACTCACCCAGATCTTAAACATCCGGCTCTTTGAACTTCTGCAAAAACTTCTCCCAGAACTTTTGTGTGTAAAAAGTTCTCCTGGTAAATTGCTTTGCTCCACGCAGCTGTGGTCACTTGGTTTCCATGGCAGCCTGTCACATCTACAGCTGTGGCTACTTTAGGCTGCCTCAGGGCAGTGTTTGTGTGAAGAATGCATCCAGGAACTGCCTCATGGCAGCGTGTATATGAAAAATGAATCCGGAACTTACTTGTGGACTTGTAAACCCAGAAGATTGAAAAATCCGGAACTTAAAACATGTGTGTAAAAAAAAAATGCCTATTGATGTTTATCAATCAAGCTAAGTCCCTCCTGCACATTGCTCATAATGTGTGAAGGACACTTCTATCACTTTTATCCCTCTGCCCTCATACAAAAGACAATAGCTGCTGAGAATGAGGCTGGGATTTGGCAGCAAGTTTAAAGCACTGGAGTGGAATTGACACCAGATAAGTATGCAAGCCTCATTGGGGGATATGGGACAGCACCCTGTTGTTAGCTGCAATTGCTAGCCTGATTGTTAGTGCAGCAGTGGCAGCATCTGAGACAAAATTCAAAGCTGGAGGAACGTGTAATAAGAGATAAGGTATAATTGTTCTCTCCAGCAAGTCATTTAAAATTTGAGAGAAGATATACTTGTGAATTTGCCTGATAACAGCCGCTGAGAATAACGGGATCATTTGCAACTCCTAAGGAATAATGCATGGCAAGGTTTAATGTGGGGATGGAGATTTGGCTGCACGTGTGAATGATGGTAAAGGATGATAATGATCACTCCATGAAAAGCATGGGTGGCAAGTTTAAAAAAAATAAAAGAAAATATTTTTTCACTCAGCGTTTAATTGGGTTGTGGAATCTACTGCCAGAGGCATAAAATCCTGCCCTGACATGTGTGAGAGAAGCCGCGGCAGATCCCCGTTCGTACCAACTCTTTTCCCGTCTGCCAGTTCCTCCGCACTGCCGCGTCTTCCCTCGCCCCTCCCACTGCCGCCACTGCTGCCACAGGTGGGAGCTCAGCCCAAGTGAGCCTTCCTGAAAAATTTCACAGTGATAGGATAAACCATCTTGATTTTAGGAGTAGAATTTTCATGATTTTAATTGTGAGTGCAACTTGTCTTAACTATAGCGCCATTCAAGTGACTGTATAATAATTGTTCCCACAGATGAGGGGGAAGCAAATAGCACATCATATCCTCTTTTTCAGCGATAAAACAAATAGACCAAATTCGGTATTTACCCAAATTCTTTGTTTCAGCACTCCCAGTAGCAGATCACTATCCTATGAAGCAAGAGACAAGCCAAAGAAAGAAGTGTGACTGAGTCACAATTCCTGCTTTGCTCTGCTCCGCTCCTGTGAGTAAATGAGAAATGTAGAGAAGGCCGAAGAAATCGGCAAACCTTCTGTGTGACCAGGTCTTCAGAACACAGCTGCCAGGCCAACCTTGCCACAGGGCGACCACCCTTGGCTCCTCTCTTTCTGAGCTCTGTTTTCACTTTGGCAGAGTGTGGGGCCCCCAAACACAATCACCTTTAGGGTCCTGTGGAGGGTGTCCCGAGGGGGGCAGGGCCACCAGTGTCCTTTCATTTAAACTTCGCCCTGGGGCCTTGAAAATTCTAAGATCTATCCTGCCTTAGAATTGTTTTTGCTAAATAACCCCTGTTTGGGATCCATGACAAAGATCATGGCATGCTCCAACTCTTAGGGTTGTCCGATCAAACTTTCAGAAACAAATGCCACTGTGGCGTTCTGAAGCAGATTTTCCCTTGAAATATAGCTTGCAAGCCTATGCGCTTCCATGCCATCTCCACTGTCTCCCATTGAGCAGGGGTTTGGACTAGATGACCTTTGAGGTTACCTTCCGACTCGAAGATTCTAGGATTCTATGTGAGACAGGAGACATTGCTTAGTAGCACAGAGGTAAGGGATAAGGTAGAGATAAAAAGCGATGTCCTCATCAAAAGGAAGCAGTGAAGCATCGTCCCTTAGTTCTTATTCTTTTCACCACAGCACCATCCAAGACATTTTCCCTCACAATTCCAGCCTCAAACTGGTCAGTTCTGGTTGGTCTTAAGCACTAGACAATTTATTATTCACCTAATTGTTAATAGGCGCTGCTGCTTTAAGGCGAATCTGAATGGGACGCTATGCGGTTTGGGTGATGCTGAATATGCTTCTAAATTAACACCTGTGAATTGTACATGAAATTGGCGGGAAGACACATTCATTTTTTCCTTGATTTCTCCATGCTAGAGACCTGCTTGCCCTAAAGGCAGATTTACTACTAATGAACTGTATGGCTGACTGATCATCACGGGAAGTTTTGTAGTCCGCAGCTGGTTTCCACCCATTGAAAGGTTCCCTACTGTGTTGAACTGGCTCCTCTATGAGTGACACTGTGTTAAGTCTGTAGAGAATCAGAAGAGTACAAGAGCCTCTATTCTGGCTGAAGCAGAGTATTACACGAGAGTTTTTAAAATAGAGTTCAGTGTCAGTAGGTGCCTATGGCCTATATTTTTAAGGAGATAATTGATGTGTCTCCTCCCCAAATCTGAAGTTGAGGGACTGGAAGAAGATTCCTTGAAAGCAAAGCTAGAGAATGAAGGAGACCCCCTTTCTGTCATGCATTAACAGTTCAACATTGCTTCAAAAGTCCTTAACAGTGAATTTGAGAACAAGGAAAAATGTCATCCTGAGGCTTCACTACACCCTATTTCCTTTATTTCAGTTTAGCTCATTTGGCCTGTAGCAATTACCATGCTTAGTTTTGAAAGGCTCCATTGTGTCCTAAACATCTGATAACTTCTTTTCACATCATCACTATCCTAGGCACACACTCATATTCCTAAGTGACCTTTGCTGGCTTGATAGCCTATGTAGTTTTTCCATGATTAAAATCCATCTGGGTTTGCCTTTGAGTATCTATTTGGCAGGGTTTGAGCTTTTTCTCTGTTTGAGGTATCCTCTTTTCCAAACTGCAAAGAACTTAAAAACCTACTTTTTTGGGTCAAATTTGTGAAATTGTCAAAACCCCTTTAATATATTTTTAATGCATACAGGCAGTGTCCTGCTCTCTCTTGTAACATGTTATTTCCTTAAAATATAGTAGAAGAAAATAATTTAATTTACAAAAGTTGGGATTGTCCAGATAAATGTGCAGTTCCATATGGAAAATCGATTGTGCCCTCATTTGCATGCAACGTTTGGCAAATCTTCATAAGAACTACCATACTGGATTAGCCTAATGGTCCATCTAGCCCAGCATCCTGTCTCTGACAATAATAATAATAATAAGTTTATTGCGTGGCCACATTGGGCCTTTGCAAACCAGACAGACATATACATGTCCGGCCTAGGCCTAGACAAGAAAAATAAATATAAAATATAAAATAATAATACAAAGTTAAAATGACAAGTATAATACTCAGAAAATTAGACCACCATTACATAAATACAAATTTTAGATACAAATTTTGAACAATTAAACAGTTAAAACTTTTAAACAGAGCAATTAATGAAATCCTTGTCCCTATCCTGCTTGGCTCAAAAATAGAGGCAGATTTAGACCTATCTTCCCGGGGGGTGGTTCTGGGGATCAATCTCTTCACAAAAACATAAAATCTATAAAATGTCCCCCCTCCCAAAAGAGGTTGGGGCATGAATCGCCACTAAAGAGAGTGTAGACCTGAATGAATAGGCTCTAAAGTCAGCAGTTGGATAGATCCTTGGCCCTGGCCTGCCTTTGTTTATAAACTAAAGCCAAGTATTTGCCCACTGTCTCCGTAATTTCTGCCAATCTGTCACTCAATAGAAGAGAAACATAAAATTCTGGTGGGCGGCCCAGGAAAGGAGTAATCAGGGGCGCTATATGTTTCCCCCGTATCGCAGCGTCTCTGACAATAACTGGCTTTGGCTGTTTCAGAGAAGTGTACAAACAGGTCCTGATGGAGTGATTCATTTCCTGCTATTCTCTCCCAGCAGTCAGGGATTCCTGACCGAGTTGGCTCATAGTCATTTATGGACCTATCCTCTACAAACATATCCAGTCCTTTTTTGAGCCCATTTATACTACTGTTCTACTTCAAAATGTTGGGAGACCATTGATGGAAATAGAAGCAAAATCATAGGCTATGATTAGAGAATGGTTTGAATGGACTTGCTTATGCATAGACATAGAGTTCTCACACACAAAAAACTGAAATGTGATTTCAAATCAGCTTGTTGGCTGTGGATGTTTTTGTAAAGTCTGTTGAGAATACTACCTACTAAAAGTGAAATATGAGTTGATATTAAATATTATCAACACAGAGGTAGTGATTGTTAAACACTCTATTCATCAGAAACTCCAGCTTGATGGACCTCAGCTGTGGCAATTCTACAGGCTTCTGGAACTCACCATCTGCAGAACTTTAGCATGATTTATGAAGCTTCCTGCATGAAGAAACAAGTCATTATTCCATCCAATAGCTCAGAACATTTTGCAGATATCACAGCAAGCCCAATGAGAAAAATAGTGAACCCTCGTTCTTTCTCTGGATGGAAAATTTAAAATTTTTGCAAGTTCGATCAATACTGAAAGGAATGAGAACATTTTTCACGAATTCCCCTACTGTTTTTCTGAGCAGGTATAGATAAAACTAACGCAATTCTTTTCAGGCTTTCTTTCCTGGACTTCTAACTAGGGTTGAAATGTGTAAGTAGTTTGCAATTCACAAATCAAATTTATGCTTTTGTTTAGGCTGATGAATATTCAGATTAGAATTCATAGCAGTGACAGTCCTGGTGAAATTTTGAACGTGCTCAACATCATCTGGTTTAATGAATTTGAGTTCAATTAGTTTGGGGTTTTATCTTGTTCGGGTTCAATTATTTTGAGTTTTTTGGTTTGATTAGTTTAAGTTCAGTGGGTCTGAGATGTTTGAAATGTATTCACAGTCCTGAATGAACCCCAACACCATCCATCTTGTCTCCCTTCCTGTGTTCAGTGTGTATCTGAGGTGACTGGGCAAAATTGTGCAATAGATGTGGAATAAGGTGCCATCAATATACTGATGGCATCCAAATCTATCTGTCTTTTTCATCATCCTCATCATCTATTTATTTATTTATTTATTTATCAGACCCACATCCTGCATTCTCAGTGCTTACCCAGTGCATGGCTGCCATTGTGGCCTGGATACAGGTGAACTGACTGAAGCTGAATCCAGATGAGACAGAACTGATCATTGTTGGCCAGCTTTGTGACTTGGGAAGGTTAGGGACCAGAAGTGCTTTTCACCAATTCCATTTGGTGAGAAGTTTGTGGCCCTTTCTAATTCAGGGTGTTTTCAGACGTGACAAGATCACAGTGAACCATGCTGAATACCTACATGTGGTCACTGTGCCCTGCACGTCTGTTCGGTGGCCGCAAGAGGTTCGCCACGCTGAATACCCACATGGGGTTAATTTCAACCACGCTTCCTGGGCTACCGGCGCGAAAATCAGCTGAAGCGTGGTGAACGTGATTCCAGGCGGGCATAAAAAAAAGTAACGTCTGGTCGGCTATCACGGCCCGGAATCCCCGGTGGGATTCCGGGCTGTGGTGAACTCGGCCAGACGCTGCGGCGGCATTGACCTCACCACCCGCCCGTCTCCACAGAGGGCGGACGGCGAGGCAGCGTGGAGGGGGCGGGGCCGTGCGACTGCACATTGCGCCGTGCGGCCCCACCCCTTCCCTGATTCCCTGCCGGGATCCCCGGCATGTCTGTTTGCCGTGCCTGGGTGATCCCGGCGGGGAATCTCTGGGTTGTTTTCGGGACGGGGTGAAGCTGCCCCGTCACGTCTGAAAACACCCTCAGACATAGCCATTGTCATTCATGCCTTCATAATCTCTAGACTAGACTATTGCAACATTGTCTATGTGGGGCGTGTCCTTGATGATAGTTCAGAAGTTGCAACTAGTGCAGAATGTGGTGGCCTGGCTGCTGTCAAGGGTGAGTCATCATAAGCACATTACCTGTCCTTCAGAGCCTGCACTGACTTCAAATAGTTTTCTGGGCCCAATTCAGGGTGCTGATTTGACCTACAAAGCTCTAAACAGCCTGGGCTCCACATATTTGAAAGACCACCTCCTCCCCATGTGGTTAGCCAGGAGCGCTGTGTCTTGCAGGTACCATCTGCCCATCAAGTTCATATGGCAAAGGTGCGCAGATAAGTGCTCCCAGTGGCTCCTCGTGTTGTGGAACACGCTCCCCCTGGAGGTTCATTCAAAGCATGAGCCTGAACATTTTCCAGAGACAATGTCAATCAATCAATCCATTTATTTTATTATTAGGCTCTAGCTTTCGCCATGGCTAAAAGAAGAAACAAAGTAAAACACAACACAATACAGCAAAAAAGAACATCTCATAAATTACCCATATGCATGCAGTCATCTACTATACGTTCTCCATACTCACATACCGTACATCCAAATATAAAAAACAAAGGGGAGAAGGAGGATCACATAAACCTCCATAACTATGTACCCATCCTGGTTCTTTATGCCACTAATTCCTCTCGAATCTGTATGGTACCTAGATACATGGTGGCATCTAAATGCATAATAATACCTGAGTACTTAGTAGTACCAAAGGAAATAATACCTAAATACCTGAGTACATCCAAAGAGCAGTATAATGGTTTAGGCCAGCAGAGCAAAAAAATCCAAAATTAACACTCTGTATAGTAGACCTTCCTACCCATCCCACCTATTTTCTTACATTGTCTCCACCACTTTCTCCCGAATCCGCGCTGCCAAAAAGGCAAAGGAAACAACCGCCCTCATAGTTTGCTCATCAATATATTCTATTTAGTAGCAAGTCGATTTTACATTGAGCTGGAAGATAATCTTTCTTTCCCCATATTGGCTGCAATCAACTCTGCCTTATATCATTATACAGAGTGTATCTAATAAAAAATGTTGCAAATCTTCTACCGCTTGGATCCTACATGGGCAAATTTGGCTCTCATAGGGTGTCTTATTATATGGTCCAAGTTTAACTGCTGAAGAAAATAGCTGAAACCGTAGTTGCATGAATGTCCTACGCAATGTAAAACCTTTCAGTTTATCCAGCTATCCTTCAAATTTATGCTGGTATTTGAGGAGACAAAGCCAAGGTGCAACCTTCCAAGATGCCCAAACTGCCAAATCCTCCTGTCTAGCCACATCCGCTGTCCCAAGGGTTACTAAAGATCTCTGCTGGGCTATATTCTTCCCCAAAAACCAGGGGAACGACAAACCCAGCCTTCTCATCAAAGTTGACATTTGCATCAACCAGGGATAACAAGGTATGCCAATATATTCTAGTTTTTCTCTCAACCATAGGGAGGTCAAATCCGCATCATTACGGCTACCTAACCTGATCCAATATTTTTTTAAAATTATTTATTTTATTTAAAACTTATATCCCGCCCCTCCTGCCCAAAGACAGCTCGGGGCAGCAAACAACACAAAAGATTTATCAATAAAACATTTAAAAACAAATCAACAAATTTTAAAACAAATAATCAAACTCAACCTCCCTCCCAAACCCTACCCCCCCTCGCCAAAAGCCTGGCGGAACAGCCAGGTCTTACACAAAGGTCAAAACAACAGGAGGGTGGGGCCAACCGAGCCTCCTCAGGGAGTGAATTCCACAGCACAGGGGCAGCTACCGAAAAAGATCTCACATCAGTGGCCACCCATCTCACCCAGGGAACCTCCAAAAAGGCTCCCACGGATGATCTCAGGGCTCGCACGGGCACATGGGGAGTGAGGTGATCCCACAGATAGGCAGGGCCCAGACTGTGAAGGGCTTTAAAAGGTCAAAACCAGCACCTTGAACCTAGCCCGGTGCTTTATAGGCAGCCAGTGCAGAGCCCAGAGCACAGGTGTCATGTGCTCCTTGCAGCCAGCCCCAGTAAGGAGATGGGCCGCGGCATTCTGCACCAGCTGCAGCCTCCAGACCAGCTTCTCGGGCAGCCCCACATAGAGCGCGTTGCAGTAATCCAGCCTCGAGGTGATGAAGGCATGGATGACAGTGGCGAGGTCAGAGTCTGAAGCCGCCAGACAAGATGTAACTGCCGAAACGCACTCTCCGCCATGGCCACAACCTGAGATTCCAGGCTGAGCCATGAATCGAGGAGCACACCCAGACTCCGTACCTGCGAGACCATGGGAGGGCGGAACCCCCCACACAAGAGGAGATTCAACCACTCCCAGGCCCCCCAGACTCTCACCCACCAACATCACCTCCGTCTTGTCAGGATTCAGCTGCAGATGGCTCAACCTCATCCAAGCCCCCACAGCCAACAGGTACTGGAAAAATAAAGAGACTGCATGGCCTGGGTAGATGGAAAAAGAGAGGTAGAGCTGAGTGTCATCAGTATACTGATGACACTGCATGCCCTGAAACCCGTGCACAATCTCCCCTAATGGCTGCATATAGATGTTAAACAAGAGGGGGGACAGAATAGCACCCTGCAGGACTCCACAAGTGAGGTCCTTGGCGGAAGACGTACACTCCTCCAAGACCACCCAGTGAGTTCTCATGGCCAGGATTGAACGAAACCAGTCCAAGGCCGTCCCGCCAATCCCGGCATGGTCCTGCAGGCCAGTCACCAACACCTCCTGAGTGACTGTGTCGAACGCAGCTGAAAGATCTAGCAGGACCAGTAAGGTCTGACGACCCTGGTCCAACGCCAGATGGAGATCGTCAACCAAGGCCACCAATGCAGTCTCCGTACCATACCCAGGCCGAAACCTGGACTGAGAGGGGTCAAGGGAACTGGTGCGGTCCAGGTGTTTTTAGAACTGCTGTGCCACAGTCCTTTCAATAACCTTCCCTAATAAGGGAAGGTTAGAGACTGGCCAATAACTGGCAGGAGCATCAGCATCAAGAGATGGTTTCTTGAGCAGAGGCCTAACCACAGCCTCCTTCAGGCATTCAGGCACCCTGCCCTCCCGAAGGGAAGCACTAACCACCCCAGCCAGCAACAGCAATAGCATCTCCTGGCTGGTTTTCACCAGCCAGGACGGGCAAGGATCTTGTTCACAAGTAGTGGTATGAACAGATCCCAACAAGGACTCCACATTGGCAGGCAATAACATCTGACACTGATCCCACAAAACAGGACAGGACAGGGCATCCATAGCCCCAAGATGATCCTCTGCAATAACTGCAGAACTGAAATTGTGGCGGATGCGAGCGATATTATCTGCGAAGTACTCAATAAACTGGCCACAGCGGTCACTGGATTGCTCCAGGCGGAAACCAAACCTTTCACCACCCGGAAAAGCTCCACTGGATGTTAGGGATGAGACATCTGGCAAAAAACCAGCTACCGGTTTTACCGGTTACCGGTTTGCAAAATTCCGGTTTACCGGAGCCGGATCTATTGCATTGATTTCAATGGGGAACTGTCAGTGTCCCCATTGAAATCAACGGGGGGAAAAACAATCCCTCCCCCTTCCACACTGCATGGGTGGAAGAGGGGACACCCCTCACCCAGCCTGGATTTTTTTTTAAAAAAAAATTCCCCGAAGTCCCTGGCTCCGGGCCGCTGCCGGCGACCCAGAGCCTGCACCAGCAGGTAGGTACTACGGTGATCCCTGGGGTGGGGGGTGGTTTAACACCCCCACCCCAGGGATCACCCTACCCACCCACCCAGGGATTGCCTATCTTTGGTGGTCCGGGCGGCGGCGGCACAGTGGTCTGGAGGCTTCAGCGCTGGCTGTGGCAGCTGGCTTCAGCACTTACTAGACCTTCCGGGGAACTTCTGGGTTTCCCTGGAAGGCCTAGTAAGTGCTGAAGCCGGCAGCCACAGCCAGCGCTGAAGCTTCTGTACCGCCATGCCACCGCTGCCCGGAGCGCCAAAGGTAGGCAATCCCTGGGTGGGTGGGTAGGGTGAACCCTGGGGTGGGGGTGGGTGTTAAACCACCCCCCACCTCAGGGATAACCCTAGTACCTACCTGCTGGTGTGGGCTCTGGGGAATTTTTTTTTTAAAAAAAATCCAGGCTGGGAAAGGTGGGTGGGACATGTCCCCTCTTCCACCTACGCAGCCTGGACGGGGGAGGGAAAAGTGGTTGGGGTTTTTTTTTCTTCTTTTTTTACATTGCGGCCATTCATTTAAATGGCCACAATGTAAAACAATCCAGCACGGGGAACTGGTACCGGTACTCCCAGTATCCGGATTAATCCGATACTGCCGGTACAGCAAAATACCAGCAGTATTGGATACCGGATAATCCGAACTTCCCACCCCTACAGTGGACATGACTTTGCAGATGCAATAAGGGCAGCAAAGTACTGCTTCTTTGCTGCCTGCACCGCCACAGCATAGGCCTTTAAACTGCTCTTATGCTGCGATCGATCATACTCATTGCGAGTCCGGCGCCACCGGTGCTCCAACCGCCTGCTCTCCTGCTTCAAACATGGCAGGCCCTCAGTAAACCAAGGAGACCTGCAGGAGACTCCGGAGGGCAGCGGACACCTAGTAGCCACTCTGTCAATGGTCTCGGCCAACAAGATGTTCCAGAAGGCTACGAGATTATCGACCGAGCTGGTGTCAAGGTCCAGGGGAAACTCCCCCAGAGCATTCCGGAACCAATCCAGTTCCATAAGTCTCTGGGGGCGAACCAATCTAATAAGTCCTGCACCCCGTTGGGGGCTGACATGCGCCAGGATGCACGCCTTAAGGAATAAGGAGGTAATGGTCAGACCATGACAAGGGCTCCATCCCCCTGACTTCTACTAACTGACTCCCCGCCTCAAGGCTGGTGCAGAAAACTAAATCCAGTGTATGTCCCTCCTCATGTGTGGGGCCACAGATGATTTGGGGCCAAGGGAAGCTCGCTTTCCTATACAGTCAATAGGCAATACGCCTGCAGAGACAATGTACAACTTTTCTTTTGGGGCAAATGTCTGGTAAGTATGGGCAGGGTTTAGGGTTTTGTAAGTGATTTTTAGATGTTTTATGTACTTTTTTTTTCTTTTCTTTTTTTTATACTGCACCCTTCCCTGAGCCTTAGGGGAAGGGGAAGCTATAAATGTTAAATAAATAAATAAAATAAACACTATGCCCAGGCAACCAACACAACACATTTTTCTTTAAAGATGAGAAGAATTTGTAACTTCATGTTTGTAAATCAAATTTGAGTATTGGTTTACCAAAAATAATAATTGAATTCAATGAATTGTTACTTTGGTTCTTTGTTATTTAGTACTCTGGCTACTCAGCAAATCAGATGACATGGGTTAACCAGTTAATGTCTGCAAACTTTTAAACACTTCCAAAGAATGAATTAATGAACAATGAACAAGTGAACAATGAACTTTTCAGGTTCGGAAAGAAAATATGATGCACTCTAAAATTCAAACATGGCAAAGTTGTTGAATTTGAAGTTTACTTTGAATATTTGCTTCAGCTCTGACTTATTGTGGATCACTTATCCAGTAAAATAATGTGCCCTTAAACATGTTGCATAAGGAAAAAAACCCTGTCAGCTAATCACAACATGTTATATAAAGATAGAATTCATAAATATTTTACGTAATATGGAATTTCACTAACATTGTCCAGTGAATTCATCAATTCTTGAAATTGAGCCATGATAAATGAAATTCAAAGTTCACATATAAAATTTGCAATGGCGGCTAGAAATTCAAATTGTAAATTTGAACTGCAGAATAAATATTATTTTTTTTCAAGCAGTAATATCATTCTAGAGTTGCTGAGTGGTAAAAAAGAGATATTGCCGTCAAAGTGAATATTCAAGTTTCCAAAGTTAACACAGTACCCATGTTTCAAACCATGAAGGAAGGGTTAGAAATACTGTGAATCTGGTACAGCCTTGCTATAGAACTTTGGCTTTACAGTTCAAGCTTGAAAGACTTGGAATTTTAAATCTGGATTTTTCTGGTTTGTGACCTCATGGCAGGTGATGCATAAATGTAAATGTAAATTCATTGCAAAGGATTTGAAAATGGTCTGTCACTTTTGAGACTTATGCAGTTTTGGATGTGATGCTCAAACCACTTATTCCAGAGTAATCCACTGAAATAAATGAGAGTAACCCAAAGACAAGAGTTTGAAAATTAGGACCTTCATCACTTAGGCATGTCTGAAAATGCTAACCATTGTATATTACAGGAATCAGATTTATTTTAAAAGATGAAAATTATTAAGTATAGGACTTCACTAATTGTCCACAGGGAGGTTTCTTTCTTGCCAAATTCTCCCTTTGGAATAAAATATAAATTCTCTCAGCTGTGTAACCAGAAATATGTATATTGCATTTGCATGTGTGAGCTTTCTGTGCTTTTATCAATAGGGTCCTATGTGAAAAATATGGGAGGTTAAAAGTTCACACCTTCCCATGTACAATCATGAGAAATGAATGCGTGCAAGCCTGTGCTCGAAAACGCTTTCAACATGAACTGAAAAACTATGTGTAACAGCTCTACCCCTCCAAACAACCCTCCCTGAAAAGCCTACACTTTGACAATCTTGAATCAGTACCTGAATATTTGGTAGAGTTAAAATCCATTTGGAATGTTAAAACATTACTGAAAATAAGATCCTCCTGTACTTACCTACCAATCTGTTCTATTCACCAAATTAGATGCGTCTCCTGCTATTGCCACCAATGAGAGTTCTAACACCTAGAGCATGGATGGCCAGACTTACGTTGCACACAATCACATGAACCTCAGGCGATCTACCAGGATCGCTCCAGACCAGGACCCCTTTTGTTGGCTTCCAGCTCTACAGCACCTCAGCAACTAGTCTCAGGAGTGGAGAACTCCCCTCAGAGAAAGCCTTCCCCATCACACTGGAGGAGCTCTCCTAGTCCGTCTCCTTCTCTCTGGAAACACTTCTGGGGTCTGTCTTGGCTATGCTCTCTTCCCCAGATGCAGTCTCCAGAAGAATGGTTCCCCTACCCACCCTGTGATCTACTGGAGATTCGCTTGTGATCACAATCTACCTCTTGGCCACCCCTGACCTAGCACAATAGAAGGAATGGAGGAAATCTAGCTTGCAGTGCAATTTTAGGTGTGAGTGATCAACTGTGATGAAAGAAACAGATAACCGCAGTCTCTGGTTAGGGCAGTTAAATGCTCTTACAGTTAGCCTCTAAACAGAAGTATCTTTTACAAATATTTTATTAACCATGATTATATAATAGCAATTTCTTTTTAAACTAAGGGTGTTTTCAGACATGACACTAACCACACTTTAACCACACTTGAACTTAGGGTGATTTCAGATGTTACGAGTCTGAGATTCACCCCGCCTGAACCGCAGTCAAACACAGGCCGCGTTTGACTGTGGTTAACATCTGTTGGCTTGCCGCCAGATGTGCACCACAGTCAAATGCGGCCTGTGTTTGCATTCACCACGCTTCTAGACGTCCGGATGCGAGGAGGTCGAGAAGTGTGGTGAAAGGCCACCACGGCTGTGGTGAATGGAAAGTAACTTCTGTTTACTTACCATTCACCACGGTCAATGGATTCCACCCCCGCCCGTGGTTGCGGCGTCGGGAGGGGGAAGGGCTGCCAGGGAACACAGGAGGCGGGGCCGTGCGGCAGCACGCTGCACCGTGCAGCCCCGCCGCCTCCGGTGTGTGTGTGCCGCTTTAGACGTGACGGGTGGCCGCTTTCACCACGGGCCGTGGTTTGGCGGTCCCCATGGCCGGGTGCAATGGGGCGCACGCCTGTTGGCTCGCCCCTTCACCTTCGCTGTTGTCCGAACCACCCCACGGCCCATGGTGAAAGCGGCCGCCCGTCCCGTCTGAAATCACCCATATTTTATGCATGTTGCAGGACTGTATTGGTGCCCTATGCAGCCCTGCAACATGCATAACAAATGTTCAAGTGTGGTTAAAGTGTGGTTAGCGTCATGTCTGAAAACACCCTATGTGAAGATGCATTATTTATAATGCATGAATAAATAACTTAAACCACCAACAATGTACACGTATTTTAATGCTGCCTCAACATAGCTCTTATTGTTTATGTTCCTGTTGCTGTACATCCAGGCCCTAGCTAGGATTAGGGTCTGTTTTGGAAGGAGAAGTAAAGACGTATATAGTACAATCCTCTAGTGGTTAGTGTCACTGCTAACCCTTAGCAGTGAAGCCCATTTACTTCAGTGACATTTGTGTTGGCATTAAAGACACAGAGAATCACACTCATGGTAAGAAATAGTTCCTGCTCCAAAGACTTTCAGTCAGATAATACAGGGTGAAAACAGACATGAAGCTAACCACCCTTTAACCACCCTTGGTGGTAATTTATGCATGTTTCAGGGCTGCATAGGGCACCAATACAGCCCTGCAACATGCATAAATAACCACCAAGGGTGGTTAAAGGGTGGTTAGCGTCATGTCTGTTTTCACCCATAGACAAAGACTGCAATCCTAAACCCATTGAAGTCAGTAGCAAAGATCCCATTGACATTAAAGAGTGATGATGACTGCACCCAGAATTTTGAGGAAAGGGTGTATTCAATCCCCATTTTACTGATCAGGAGTTGTGGTACAAAAGAGATTAAGGCCTCTGTCCTCAAATCACTTACTCTGGCATAGTCCTATGGAAATCAGTGGGACTATTTGTAGAATCATAGAACTGTAAGGTTGGAAGGAACTTCAACGGTCATCCAGTCTAACTATCTGCCCCAAGGCAGGATATCCTGCACCTACAATATCACAGACAGATGTATGTCCAGATGATTTTTGAAAACATCCAAGGAAGGAGATTCCACAGCCTCCCTTGACCACCCTTTCCTTTGTTTTAATGATTCTTATATTTAGGAAAGTTTCCATACTACTTAACCAAAATTTAACCTTGCTGCAATTTAAGCCTTTTTGTTCTATCTTCTGTAACAGTGGAGAACAAATGTTTGTGTTTTTTGTGGCATCCTTTTTAGATATTTGATAACTGTTATGATGTCCCCCTTAATTTTCTTTCAACTAGGATAAATATACCCAAGGCTTTCAACCTTTCTTCAGGGTTTGCTTTCCAGACCCTTTCTCATCTCTGGGTGATTTCAGACGTTACGTTGACACGGTGAACCACGGTGAATACCTACCTGTGGTCACCGTGTCCCGTACGTCTGGTCGCGGCGCGCCAGATGTTGGCCATGGTCAATACCCACATGGGGTTCGTTTGAACCACGCTTCCCGGGCTAGCCGGGGGAAGGTCCCGGGAAGCGTGGTCAAACGGACCCCGGGCCGTGGCCAAGGAAAAGTAACGTCTGGCCGCGTGCCACGGCCTGGGATCCCCGGCGAGATCCCGGGCCGTGGCACGATCGTCCGGACGCGGCGGCCGCATTGGCCCCGCCGCCCGCCCGTCTCCTCGGAGGGCGGGCGGCGGGGTGCGTGGAGGGGGCGGAGCCGTGCGGCTGCACGTTGCGCCGCGCGGCCCCGGCCCCTCCCACTTTCCCCACCAGGATCCCCCCGGCATGTCTGTTGTGCCGTTACGGGGTGGCCCCGGTGGGGAACGAAGCCGTTGGAGCCGGTACAGGGCCAACGGCCGCCGTATCGTCTGAAAATACCCTCTGTCGCCCTCTGAAGCCACTAGAAGTATGGTGTTCCAAACTCTAGACTGTGTTTGGAGGATTGTTGACCTAAGTGTCTTGCCTAAAAACATATACAATGTATATAAGTAAATATTCTCCTTCTGTAACAGGGAATGGTAGCACTGGTCTGAAAGGTTCAAGCACTCCTAATACTAGAGGATTGTGCTACAGCAGGCGCTAAAGAGAAGCAGTCCAACGGAGGTCAGCGCCAAAGAGAGCTAGTAGGCCAGCCCTGGAGCTGAGGCTTGTAAGAGTGAGCTGAGAACTCAAGAGAGTTTAGAAGAAAGAGGGAAGTAAGGGAGAGAGTATCCAGAGGTAGGAGCCAGGGAGGGTTTTGCCTCACTAGCTTCAGGAGGGATTGTACCTGGCCAGCAGGGTCTGTGACCAGGCATTCTTGGAGAGGAGAAATTGTATCTGGCTGGAGCAGGGATTGTTTCTGGCCAGGAGGACCTGGAGTAGGAGGCCTGACATCCCGGAGGTATGGGACTCAGTATGTTGGACTGCCTGACTGGGAGGTAATCTATGCACCATGGGGTAAGAAGTAGTGCTGAAAAGGAGTAGTGGGTTTATTATTCACTGGTACTATCTGCATAAAGCACTATCCTCAACTGAAATGGGTACTTGCATATATGAATTTGGGGGTATTTCATTTCAGGATTTTTCCATTATTTTCATTTGAATTTTTTGATATTTCGGTTGCATCATTTTTGGTAACCCTGAATGCCAAACTCTGAAACTGTGTCATGGGTAAGTAGTGCTGAAAAGGAGTAGTGGATTTATTATTCACCGGTACTATCTGCATAAAGCACTGGCCAGGCACAGTCCATTTCAGTTGTGAATAGAGGGAGAAACCTATATGTATGGACTATGTTTGTGCATATACTGGTAATGGTGAACCACTGTATAATGAAGGACATTTGGGTGAAGATCCTGCCTGGGCTGGCCTCACTGGGTGTGTGGATCCTGTGAAAACGTACCCGCAGGGGCCCAGCTGTGTTATACCTACCTCTCGTAAGATCATAGCCTGTTGTAATTTAATGTGGCAAAATATTCTAATTGCTTTCACATTTCCTCAGCTAATCGAAATTTGTTGTTGTTGTTGTATCATGGAAGTTACAAGTGTGTCCAGTAATACACGTATGAAGATTGGTTCTGATTCTCGGTGAAAGTTTCATAAGCTCTGGAGGGCTTATTTGAGTGAAGTGCAAAGCGGAATGGGTGACTGGGGAGTTAAGGCCAGTTCAAGATGCATGTCCTTGAAGTGCTTCTGCAGCTTACGGGCTTTATTGCAACTGCAGCCTCACCACGTCATTTGTGCAAGACAGAATAAAGGCTTACTAGTTCAATTGTAATCTGTACTGGTCACCCTGGAGCTTCTCACTAGCGTCAAAACAGCTATCGGGAAAAACAGGTAAACCCATCAAATCTATACTACCTGGATGGAAAATGACTATTTTTTTTATAATAACCAATATCTGTTTGTGCTTCTTTGGGTATTGGTTTTGGTTATTCCATTTTAGGATTTATTGTTTTTTGTCACTTAATTTTTTTTTATTTTTTATTTTTTTAAATATTGTCATCATGTTAGTATTTAGGTTACATAATTTTGACAATATTTGTATGATTGGGTATTCAGAGTTGCCAAAAATGATGCAACTGAAATATTTAAAAAATCAAATGAAAAATGAATAAATGGAAAAGCAAGAAATCCTGAAATGAAATACACCAAAATTTGGATATGCAAGTACCCATTTCAGTTGTGGATAGTGTTTTATACTAATAGTGCCAGTGAATAATAAAGAACATAAGAGCATAAGAAGTGCCATACTGGGTCAGACCAACGGTCCATCAAGCCCAGCATCCTGACTCCAACAGTGGCCAGTCACGGGGACCTGGGAGAAGCACTGAACAGGTCACCATGTGACTATTTCTTTCAGCCACTACTTCTTTCAGCACTACCTCTTACCCATGACACACAGATTGTACGAGAACTGCTGTATGTCCGTATGACCAATGCCATTGTTACTGCCCTATACATGTCAAATGTGGTTTCAGTTATGCAGAGGAAATTATATTAGACCTCTGCATCAAAGCTAACTTCTCATAATGGGGAGACAATTCTCTTTGTTTGGAGTTGTGTCCTCTTAAAATGTTAGCCCTAGTGCTGTAGGGCAAAATATTCATGCTGTGAAGGATGAAATTACTAATGATACACTTCTAGTTGTAAATTGCCATACTCCATAGCACGGTCATACTTTTGGGAATGAGATTCAGGCCTGTGCCATGCTCTACAAACAAAGGAGGTTGTGTTTTAGGCCAGTGACAGAAAATGTGTCAGGACAAGATGTATAAATAACGTTTTATGCCCTGTGCACTCGAAGGTCTTGATTCAACAACCTACTTAAGCACATATCGCTGCCAGAATTGCCAAACCCAGCTGTTCAAACCTGAATCAGATACAAAGAAATCATGAGATTTGCTAAAAATCAAGAGGTTAACAAAATTGGGTTCCATTTATTTACCTTTTTAGTTTGTTGGCATCTCAAATTACATAAGAAGTGTCATATTGGGTCAGACCAGTGGTCCTTCCAGACAAACACCCTGTTTCTGACAGTGGCCTACTTTGGTTAGCTCGGAGAAGTGCACAACAGACCATAATAGATTGACCCTTCCTTCTGGTTTTTCATCTCCAGCCCTCGACAGTCAGAGATCTCATCCTTTGCCCAATTTGACTAGTACCCACCTATTAACCTATTCCCAGTTATGTTCACGGCCTTCACAGCATCCTATAGCAATGAATTTGCAAAGGAACAAACATGAGAGGTGAAAGTGCTGCATGGTATTGGGGGAGGGGAGAATCAATTTTTTGAGAAACATTTTTAAAATGTGTAATTTTTCTTATAAAGGGAACAAGCCTGCTTAATTCTTTGGCCCTCATTGCTAGAGACCTACTTAATGCATTTTGTGTCTCCAAAGCAAATATAATGGCCTGCTCAGATAAATATTTCATATACCGTGGAAGACGATAAGTGCTGAAGAAAAATGCTGTGAGGGCATGAGAAGGATGCAGACTGGCAGGATTCCAGCTCCCCATTTGTATCTTATTGCTGTAAAATTTCCATACATTTCCCTTGAGTACAATGAAAAATGGTGTAAAGTGATACTTTTGGCTTTGAATGGACGAACAGCACTGGGGGATTCTTACAGTAAAATGGAAGAGAGCTGGCTTAGAAAGTTTAGCTACTTTTTCCTTGGACACCCTCCCCCCGCTGCTACATTCAAGATACTGGTTGTGAGATCTCTCTGTCTATCTATGTATCTCACAACCAGTATCTTGAGCATGGTATGTGAGAAGGTCACCAAAGAGCTGCATACCAAGCTCTGGATTTACCAGATACTGATAGAGAAATGTTTCCAGAAAGTGCTGAGGATATGTAGTTCTTTATTAATGGGATTGTTTGTTAAAACCTTTAAGCACTGAGGACAGTGAAATAGCCTGGAAAAAAAAGAAAGTATATATATATATATATATATATATATATATATATATATATATATATATATATTTTAAAAACACTTCTTAAAACGCAATATACTTTTAAAGGTGAATGGAGAAAACGTCTTGAATTCAATTTGTTTAAAGAATTGCGAATATATTGCAGAGTATGGATTTACCCTTGTGAAACACTGAGCAAGTAGCAGCTGCTCAAGTAGCAGTTCCATCACACACCTCGCTTCTTCAGGCACAATCCTCCATCTATTGAAGTCAATGGCTAAGCTACTATTGACTTTACTAATGAAACTCAGGACTGGCCATAAGCAGGGCCAACATGGTTAGGATTCTGTGGTCAGAGTGGGCTAGAGATGGAATGGATAGTGAAAATGTTATTTGAGGATATTATCCTCTTGACTGTATTGTACTGGAAGGCTCTGATGTGGTTGAAGATCAGACTGGCTTGGGTTGGGATGCAAATTGGTTCAGTCTCCATAAATTTGGTTTTGTTCGTAATTTGGTTTGGTAGGGCTTCGACCAGTTTGTTGCATTGGTCCATGTTCGGTTCAGCGTAGCAAGCAGCTACTCACTTAGCCCTGCCTTCCAGCCATTCATATTCCATCCTGTGCAAACTTTGAGATTGTCCATGGGAGCCGTTTTGGAGGTTCCCTGGGCGAGGTGGGTGGCCACTGATCTTAGATCTTTTTCGGTGGCTGCCCCTGTGCTGCGGAGTTTGCTCCCAGAGAAGGCTCGGTTGGCCCCCACTCTTCCGTTATTTCGACGTTTATGTAAGACCTGGCTTTCCGCCAGGCCTTTGGCGAGGGGTAGGGGTGGGGTTGGGGGGAGGGAGTGTTTTTTTCCCCCCTACATAATGTGGAATTTTTAACTGTGTTAAATATTTAATTGTTTTATTGTTTTTATAGTTGTTGTTCACTGCCCCGGGCTGCCCTGTGGGCAGGAGGGGTTAGATAAACATTTTATATAAATGAAAATTATATAAATAAATGTTTATGGTTAGAACTGTTCCTTGGTGCAAGGGTGCATCTTAAGTTCATTTAGAAGGAGACTTGAATGGATAAAGTAGCTGCAGGATAGAGCTTCCACTGGGAAGTGGGCACCCAAAGATTCGGGCATCCTCAACGCATCTGGGATGCCCGAATTGACCCAGCTCCATTCGGGCACCATTGATGCCTGAACTGGACCCAATAGGCTGCTTGACACACTGACTGGCCTTTGAAAGTGACACTGTTGTCGGCACTGTTGCAGAGCCCAGCTCCACAGAAGTCTGAGCTGGAACATATAAGTTTCAGACCCTGCTTCAAAGTTTCAAAGGCCTGAGAGGTTGGGATGTGCGAATGCGGTTCGGAAGTTCAGGGTTCAGCCCAAACTCAGGGTGTTTGGCCTGTTCACGAACACCCCGAATCCAAACCGACCCCTGCCCGAACTGGCCAAACAAAGTTCGGGTTCCAAACCCATTCGGGCGGGTGCAGGGAGGAACCCGGTTGCCCTCCTCCCTCCAGGCTGTGCAGGTGGAAGGGGCACCAGGAAGCACCTCCCCGCTCAGCCTCATATTTTTTTTTTAATCCCTCCACCCCAGGGATCACCCCACCTGGTGGTGCCAGCGTTCTGGCCCTGGGTCCAGTGGTGGGTCTGGCGGCGATGGTGCTCCAGAGCACTTCAGGCCACTCCTAGGCCTTCCGGGTCACATTGCTGCTGCCACCACCGGACCTGGGGCCAGAGCCCTGGCACCACCAGGTAAGTTGGGCTCTTGATCTGGCAGCAGTGGCAAGTCCAGTGGGTCCGGCGGCAGCAGCACTCCGGAGCGATTCAGGCCGCTACTAGGTCTTCTGGTTTGACCCAGAAGGCCTAGTTGCAGTCTGAAGTGCTCCAGAGTGCCACCACCGCCGGACCCGCTGCCGCCGGACCCAGGGCCAGAGCCCCAGCACCACCAGGTAGGGTGATTCCTGTGGTGGGGGGGCTAAAAAAAAATTATGAGGCTGGGCGGGGGGGAGGTGCTCCCCGGCGCCCCTTCCATCCACGCAGCCTGGAGGGGGGAGGGAAAACCGCCCCCCCCCCGTCTGAATGGGTTCACCCCCCCTGAACCCATTCAGGCCGAACAGGCCAAACTGAATGTTTCAGGTTCAGCCAAACCCTGAACGGGCCGAACACCGAAACCCCAGTGTTCGCACATCCCTACTGAGAGGCACTGTAGGAGGGGGAAGCACCAGCCAGCCTTTGAAAGTGAAAGGTCCCATCTGGGACCACTGTGGAGCTATGCTGGTGCTTTTCCAGTTCAAAAGTAGTTTCCAGGCTACAGCGCCTATTAGGGTACTGTGTGAGGGAAGCACTGGCCTGCCTTTGAAACAGCAGAGCAGCGCACCTCAGTGCTTCCAGCTGGGGCTTGTCAGTTTCTCTGGGCAATGCTTGCATTTTCGGACATCAGGCACCTGATTGGGCCTCAAGTGCCTGATGGGAAACATACAGGCATTACCTGCGGGTACTCATTTTAGTTCTCGTTGTAGCTCTATGACCCTTTGGAAAAGTGCACCAAAGTAAACAGCTGCTGGCCATTTGAGAAGCAGCAGTGACAATAAAAGTTGATCCAAAGTAGGGCTGAACCAAATAGTAAAAAAAAAAATGTGCATGTGTTTCCGAGGATCAGTATTTTACAGAGTCCCTTTACATGGGGTCAGGAAAGTCCTTTATAAGGGGGTATGCTTCTGGCTCCCCTTCCTGCCCATTTCCGATTCCCCCTTCCCTGCCTACTTCTGCCCCCTTTCCCCCTTCACTCAGTTGAGGAGTTACCGAGTACAGAGTACCATACTGAGTTAATCCGTTGCTTGGTTACTGATTCCTCGGTACTTGGTAAGACGGAGTTAAATACCAGAATAGTCAGTAAAAACCAAGTAAGTTCTAATACTGAGTTTCAGCTCTAATTGAAAGCTCAGACAAGAAGGACTACTAGGAAAGAGGTAGGACTCGAGGGGCTAAGAGCAGGGTAACTGACAGGAAGGTTAAGAGGCTGGAAGCTTGCCCCCGAGCAATGGGGCTTACCCTGGAGCTTGTTTGACTCAGGGGCAAGGTTAGGTGTTTAAAGACTGGGGGCTCTGTAACTGGAAGTCCAGAGACAGCTTACCTTGCTAAAAGGTGTCAGAGCATAGGAAAGGGGAGGTTGAAACAAATGTTTTGCAACGTTGGCCATAGCATTCTTTCTTTGTTATTATTGTAAAGTGCACTTGGGCAAGGAAAACCTCTTGCACGTTTGTGACCACAAGAGGCCAGCACAAATACAAGGGCACAGTGGTCACTGGTGAACTGGAGGTTGGCCCTTGTTATTCATTCTACTGCAAACTGTTGTTACATGAGCATGTCAAAAAGCATGCCTTTGGGGTCTTAAATAGGCAAAAGGTTTGGAAACCAAAGACTTAAACCTTTTAGGCAACAAACCTCAAATTACCCATTCTGGAGTAATCCTAGGAGCTACAGTTTTAGATACCCAAATGGATACGTAAGTTTCACATTGTTGGGTTCATGTCTCTGCAGAGGACGTAACAAGAGGATATAGTATTTTTTTGCACATCATGGTGCTATGTTGCTTTTGTGGTGGTTGTGGCTGTTAATATTACACATAATCTTTTAAAAACATTTAAGTTATAAAGTCAAACACTCAAAAATTAGGAAATGGTAGAGTTACAATTGCCTGTGCGATTTTAATTCTGTGAGTCCACTTTGTGCATGGAGTGAGGCTGGGGTTCTGTGAGGGGAAAAAAATATCATATGTAACATAATTAAAGACCATCTTTTATTTATATTTATAACCCACTTTATCTCAGGTGATTAGGGTAGAACTTTATAATCTTGATCAAGTTCATCCTCAGAACAACTGTGGGATGTTGTTTCTTATAATAACATAAGAAATGCCATACTGGGGCAGACCCATGGTCCATCAAGCACAGCATCCTGTCTCCGACAGTGGCCAGCTACAGTAGCTTGAGAGAAGTCAAGTAAAGGTCATGGATGTGTGACCCCTCTCCTGCTAACCACTCCAGACTACTGGTAGCCAAGAGTTTATGCCCCAACTAGCAAGCATTGATGGTTCTATCTAAGAATTTATCTAGTTTCCGTTTTAAGCTAGTTATGGTGCTGGTTTTCACTGCCTCCTCTGGCAATGAGATCCACAACTGTATTGTTTGCTGAGTGAAAAAGTACTTCCCTTTGTTTTAAATCTGCTGCCATTTAACTCCAGAGGCCCTTTTCACATGAGCAGGGTCAAGAAGGGGCTGGGTGGGGCTGCATGAGGGGGAGCACCCACTGCATACCCAAGGGTGGTGGGTGTACTGCAATTCACACAGGCAACGGAACGGACGGTCATGTGCGGGTCACAGTCAGGCAGAGGCCAGCCCCACCCACCCCCAACACCCAGAGAACCCATTCACCATTCACACGGTCAGGTACAAACACCAGTTGGAGCCAAGAACACGCCCCGTAACATGATTTTGCAAGATGGCTGACCGAGGGCAAATGAAGCCAGAGCATACATCACAGCCCATACCTGAACAGACACATGGAGGGTGGGGAGGAGGGTGAGGGAAGGCAGAGTGAAGCAGTGGGGCCAAGCCACCAGGCAGGCTGGCACCTCTAAGCAAAAAATGCCCCCGGATCTGGCAAAAAGGGAGAGGGAGCAGGTGGTAGAAGGGGAGGCAGTCGGCCCAGGGCAGGCATTCAGAAACAAAACCTGACACCTCCAAGCAGCACAGGGGAAGCAGACACTCCCACCCCTCTGGGACGGTATCCACCTGAGGGAAAAACAGAGTCCCTCCACCCCCACCACATGGCCAGACAACAGCCACAGCTGAAAAGCAAAGAACACAGATACATATGAGATGTGACAGCAAGACCATGGGAATGCAAGGTGCTGACACATGCCCCACAAAAGCTATGCAGGCACCACCATGGGTAACCACAACCGATGCAGGTCGCCCAAAGGGAATGGGCGCACACAGCCGGAGCCACCCACAAGGAACATCGGCCCAAACAGCAATTAATGGTCCGACGGGAAGAGGCCCCTGGTGCATCATCACAATGACAGGAGGCATCCAGCATGACAGGGAACCCCAGGTCATAGCTGAAAGCCCTACCACAGTAGGGCACCAATTCCCCCATGAATAAGAACAGAGACAGAGGGGTAGTGTAAAAATAAACTATTCTAAAACAATAAATCATAAAACAGGAACAGAATAAACACCAAAGCGCGCAAACATCAACAAGAGAACAGCAACGGGGGCAGAATGGGGTGACGTCTCCAATGGCCCATCATGGGTGCCATCCCCAGGCACAACTTCAGCAGGCAAACTGGCCTGAGAGAGGGCATTGATGTCCAGGATGACCCACAGCACCTCCCCCTGTTCCCGGGTGTGCTCCTCCAGTAGCTCCTTCACTGAGGAACAGAGAGAAGGTACCAAACAGGTGTCCCCTGCAATAGAGCCTGAGGCGGCCATCAGGCATGCTTCACTGGACAGCAAGGGGTCAGGAGGGGATACTCACAGATCTCCTGGTACTCCCGGGTGCTGACACAGAGCCCTGCTCCCACTGATTGGAGGTCCTCGGCTATGTGAGCCATTCATTGCAAGATCTCTAGCAAGGAATCTGTTGAAGGAAGGGGGGGGGGGGGAATTGCCCATCAGCAATGCATGGAGCACACACAGGGAACCAGGCCATGAAGCATGAGCGCACCGCAGAGCACCCACGGCCAGCCTCTGGGTGGAGGGTGGCTGCCTCACTGACCCTGAGGCAACCACACCCATTGGATATGCATCACAACTGGGAGCAGGCATGGGCAAAACGCTAATGGGCACAGGTGCGTGATACACACTGGCAGCCGCACCTTGTCCAACCCTCCTGCCTCCATCTGCCATGGCGATGTTCTGGAGAGAGAAGACACGAGGAGGGGCAGGGCTTGGTTCAGGCTGCAGAGTGGACATGAAACTGAGGCTCAGGTGGGAGCAAAGGGCCGGTCAGGACTACACAAGGCAGAACAGCTAACGATCAATGACAGGGAGCACCAAACAAGACAGCCCACACCCAGGAACCATTGCAAACACATGGGCAACAAACGGGCATACAGCCAATGGCAGAAGGGATGAACATAGCGTGTCAGCATTGCATGCAGGCCACTGAGGAATGTGACAGAAGCAACCAGCATGGACTAGGAGAGGGCACTAACACAGCCAGTAAGCCCAGCATCAGATCCCCAGCCAGCAGGCCTCGCTACACATGACCTAACCAAGGTGTCTGGGTGGAGTTCAGGTTCATGGTGAATGCACAGACCCGACCCTGTATAGTAACCGCACACAGTCTAACTCCAAACCCAATCCCCAGCCAAGACAGAAGGTGCCTCAGCGGTGCCCCAGCCCATACAGAGCCCTTGAACTGTGCAGCATGCATAAACCACAGGCAGCAATGGAGAGTCAGACTGGCATTTATTGATGCACTTGGACCAAATAACGGGTCGCCGGAGGAGTAAGAGTACACGAGGCTTAAGGAAGGTCTCCTGCAACTGCACCCACTGCACAGACTGATGGGGTAGTGGCTGAAGGGGAGGGAGGATGCTTGGGGAGTCCCCGAACACCATGTACGAGGTTGTAAACTGCACACAGGCAGCACACTGAGTGTGGAAACAGGGCCCAGGGGAGGGGGCCAGGTGACAATTTGGGGAATGCCAGCTCCAGGCAGTGGTAGACCTATACAACGGACGGGTGGGAAAGGCATACCGCGAACGTTCCTGAATGCTGCCAGAGGGATCCCTAGGATGTTACCTGGGACAGCCACTACCCCTCACAAAGACTTCCTAGGCAAACATGCCATGATGATACCCACAGGCACTCATGTGCCCATCCACCAGGTAGCGTGGGAGGAAGGGATGTTCGCTGGTGTAGACAGCTCTCACATCTGCACGGTGCACAACATCGAAAAGGACAGCCAGCTCCACAGCATCGGGCCCATCCATCAGGTGGGGTCCCCTGTCAGGTGGCACCAGCAGTACCAGCTCACCCAGATGGCCATGGCAGTTGCAAAGACCCCTCTAGTAACCCTGAGCAATGCATTTAAGCATGATGTCAGCAAAGCAGCTCTCCAGGGACAGATCACCACATAGGAGGCACAAGCGGAACTTTGGCAGCCTGGCAACGGTCTGAAGGGCCAGTCTGTCAGCAGCATCCCATGGCACTACTACACTGGGTGGAGGCACGGCCACAGCAGGGTCCAGTAAATGGAAAGCCAGATTGCTTATTCTCTGCTGACAGGAATGACTCCTGAACAGATGGCCCAGCAGCTACATGCAATGAGACAGCAGGTTGTAGCCACCACAGACAGAGAGCGGGTCCCTGAACGGTTGCTGCGCAACACTCTTCGTCCACAGGTTAGCAAGGAGTATGGTGGCACACACAGGTCAAACCTCTTCAACATCGGGACCCCATGGGTGCCCAAGAGGAGGGCAGGAAATGATGCAACACACTGTGGCACAACTGACTCAGCTGAGTCTACATGGCTACATCCAGGCAGTAGAGGTGTGCCTGCTCAGGATCCGGAGGGTTTGGAGACTCAGACTCCAGGTACTCCTGACCACAGCCCGACTCTGCTCCACCATGGATGCCGACCACTGGGCCAATCAGGGTACCATTGCACACAGTACAGCCCGCAGAGCAGGTAACCTGGCTGTGGCAATCTGGAGATCACATGTACCTCGCCGGTGGCATCTACGTGCCATGCTGGGGGGTTTGACATGAGCACTGTGGTTCTTGCAGGCAGACGTGGCAAATAACATTTTGGCATCCACCTGACCATCCCCATTTAGAGGCATTTGTGGGCTCGCTAACATGCCACTGACTGGTGGAATTCCGTTTTGAGAACCTGAGTTGATGAGGAGTGGGTGGCTCACTTCAGGATGCCCCGCCGCCTCATTTTCCGGATCGTTGACGTCCTCCATATTAGTCTAGAGCATGAATCGACCAACATGCAGGAGCCCATTCCAGTGACCTCAGACTTGGCAACTCCATCGCTATATGGAGACTCGGCAACCCTGATTCCTGTAGGAGTGTCGCCCAGCTGTCTGGGGTGGGGACCTCGACAGTTGCCAATATCCCGGAGGAGGTGTGCACAGCGATAGTTGGCCAGTTCATGGAGTGGGTGATTTAATTGGTGGACCCTGCAGAGATGATGAATGGCTTTGCTGACATGGGATTACCCCATTCTATTGGTGCTATCGACGGGACTCACATCCCTATCATCAGGGCCCCCCACAGCAAGGATAACTATTTGAACCATCAGGGCCAGTTCTCTGTTGCATTACAGGTGGTGGATCATGCAGACCGGTTCATCGATGTGTTCACCAGTGTGTCCAGCCATAGCCATGATGCACGTATCCTGAGGACATCACCCTTCGCTGCATATATTTACCTGGGGGACATTGTTCTGGGCAACAACGCAAACATCGAGGGTGTTCTCACAGGTCCTGTGATCATCAAGGACCCAGCCTATCCAAAGACCCCCTGGCTCATTAAGGCCTGTCCTGTTCCATGGACTCCTGAGCAGCACCTCTTCAGTGGTCGGCTGACAGCTGCCTGCTGCGTGGTGGAGAGGGTGTTTGAAATTCTGAAGATGCATTGGCACCTGCTCTGGAACCGCCACCAGTTCAATCTACAGTGCACATCAAGGCTGGTCATTGCAGCATGCATCTTGCAGAATGTGTGTAAAACAGAGGGGCATGTCCTGGACAATCCCCTCCCACAGTGACCTGCTGGTTCTGTGCCCTTGTTCCAACAAGCCCATGGCGGTGTGGAGCATCAGATAACTAATGAGAACTGGGGTGCCCTGTGTCACCTCATTGCACGAGTCGAGGCCAACGGGTCAATGGTGCACGCCACGGACTGGGGGAGGTGCCATCACACACCCACTGTTCCCCCATCCCCTGTAAGTAAACCCCTGTGCTCTAACGAATGTGTCCTGTCCCTCATTTCATAGCATTGTGTGTGGGTCTCAGCAGCCTTTACTAGGGGTCTCAATGTCACAAGGTTGCCCATCCAATCTGCTTGCTGTGCCACCACCCATGGAATGCCTGCACACGACCTTGCAGTGGAATTAATTACCGATCCTGGGATGCAGCATGTGTAACCCCCAGCCCCCTTGTGCTACCACCCTTAGCTGTGCTTTGCAGTCACCTGTATTTGAAACATGCACCAGGTAACATAACTGTTAGTGGAAAAAAAATATTTTATTGCACACTTAAACCTGCCATCATTGGCCTACTTTTTCCTTGTAACCCCTCTGGCCCCTCTTCCTCCCCTGCCTCCATGGCCCCTCCCACTGGCTAGTGACTGACTGGAGCTCAAGTTGGGTCCTGGGTTTGGCTCCACATCCCCAGCTCCCTGGGATTCCCGGTCGGGTAATAGTTGTCCCTGTGGAGAGATGGGGAACATGCATCAGTTGTGACATATGTGCTAACGCCAGGTGGATCATGCTACTGCCCTCCTTTACGTTCCACTTAGGGGCTTCCCTGTGTGCTCTGCATCATGTGGCAGCAGGGAAACGTACTCACCTCATCAGGATGGTCTTGCATCTGGGCTGGTTGATGATTCCGGAGCCTGCGGGCCAATTCTGGTGACTGCTGCGGAGGGAGGAGTGGAACAGGGAGCAGGATGGGTTGCATATCCAGCCCCTGTTGGCGGGCATCTAGGGGCACCATCAGGAGGGGCCCATAGGGTGAGAGTGGTGGCTGCCATGGCAACCAGGGCTGCTGTTGGAGCAGCAGGGGTGGCACAGGGACCTGCGGGGGGGGGGGGAGGCCTGGTGTTCTTGAGGAAGACTCGCCACCATGGTGCTGGTGGCCGTGACGTGATGGAAGAGGGATCTTTCCACCTCATCAGAGGTTTTTAGGTTCCTTACAGCATGCTCCATCACCTCGCGGCCAAGTCACATCTCTCTGAGGTGGGCAGCCGCATGGTGCCGCTCCCACAGGTTCTGGGTCCTGTGGTCCTGGAGGACTGCCTGGTCCTTATTGTCCTTCCTGAGGTCTGTCTGTCAGTCTGTGCCATGTGTTCCGGCGGCTCCAGCAGCTCACTCCCAATGTCCTCCCTCCTGCACTGGTTCCTTGTGCTCAGCTCCCTGTTCCTCTCTGTGCTGCTCTTGTCCCGGTGGTGGCATCTGCGGGGAGAGGGGTGTGGTTAGCTGTCAGATCTGTGTCTATACAGATGGGCTTTTGATGAGTAGGGGGGGGGAATGAGTTAGGGTGGTGGGTGGTTAGGGATGTTGTATTAATTCCTCCTTGTTTTGAGAATTTTAAGTCTTTTTATTGTTGATTGTAAGAGGCCCGGAACTGTCTGTGGCAGGATGGGTGGGGTAAAAATGTCTTTAAATAAATAAATAAATAAATAAAATATACCCAGGGGGGTGAAATGGACATTCTCCCACACCTGTAGTGCCCATTACCTGGCCCTAGGTTGCTGGTCTTACCTACACCTTGGTGGCCTATCCCTTTGTGTCCTGTGCCTGTACTGTCCATCCTCCTCCCTTTCCACCTGTTGTGGTGCCCATTGTGCCTGCTGCATGGGCGGGGGGTGATTGTGCCTCCCCCCGCCTGCTGCCGAGTGGGAACTGGCACAGGTGGCAGCAGGGGTGGCGGGAAGGGAGCAGACTCCAGCGCTGGCTGGGCTGTCGGGCCACAGTGACCTCTGGTGCACCCTGCTGCTTACTTCTCTCCAACTTGAAAAATGACCATTTATTCCTACCTTTTGTTTCCTGTCTTTTAACCAGCTACCAATCCATGACAGGACTCTTCCTCTTACACCATGAATACTTAACCTGCTCAGGAGTCTCTGGTGAGGGACTTTGTAAAAAGGGTCTTGAAAATCCAAATATACTATGTCATCAGATCACTCCTATCTACGTGCTTATTAACAATCATAAAATTCTAATAGGTTAGTGATTTTCCTTTGCTAAAACCATGCTGGTTTCTACCGATCAAATCATGCTTGTCAATATGCCTAGTAATTCTGTTTTTAAACAATGGTCTCCACCAGTTTGCCCAGTACTGATATCAGGTTTACCATTCTGTAGTTTCCAGGGTCACGTCTGGATCCCTTCCTAAAAATTGGGGTTGTGTTTGCTAACCTCTAATCCTCTGGCAAAGAGGAAGATTTTAGCAATAAGATAATGATACTACTGATAGTAGTTCAGCATTTTCAAAATTTGAGTTCTTTCAGAATCAGTACCCTTGGATGGAATACTATCAGACCCAGGTGGCTTACTACTCTTTAAATTATCAATATGCAATAAAACCTCTTCTGGCGTGATGCTAATTTCAGATAATTCTGCAGATTCTTCACCAACAAAAAATAGTTCTGGTGTGGGTATCATCCCAACATCCTCTGCAGTAAAAACTGATGCAAGGACCTCATTTAGTTTGTCAGTAATAGCCTTGTCATCTTTGAGCACGCCCTTTGTTCCCTGATCATCTAGACCAACTGCGTCTCTAGAAGGTTTCTTCAAGGTTTTATTAGGTCTTAGTTCTACAGTGAGAACTTCCTGAATATCAAAATCTTCATGCATGGTTTTCTTTTCAAGGTCTGGGCCTTCTAAATTAAAAAATACCTTATTAAAAACTCACAATTTCCACTTTACGGATGGGGAACTGAAGTTGGAAGATAGTGGTTTACCCAAGGATAGTGAGTTCATGTTTAAGATGGGATTGCAATCCTTGTATCTCAAGTCCAAGTCCAGCATCTCATCCACTAGGCTAAAAGGCAAATAGACTAAATTCATGTCGGCATATCTGTATGTGTAAACCAGGGCAGTGACTGCATCACCTTTTCTATTGCAAAACTGTAGAAATAAGGAAGCTGATGAGAAATTAATTCTCCATGGCTTAGAAAACCCCAAACCCAATTTTACTTCTTGAAACAAATGTTATTAAATTGCTCTTAGGCTGTGAACTTGATGGTTAAATTTCACCCTAGAGTGGAATTTAATGGCTTGATCATAACCCCCTGAAAAAATGGGTTTTACACATGGAAATTTTTACATGACTTTAATTACATTAACAACTAATGAGGGACGGCCAGATTCAGTACATTAAGACGTCTGGCTTCTGCCTGAGCCAGTTTTGGAAGGGCTTTTACAGCACTGTGTAAGGTTCCATGGTAGGGAAGCCAGAGGTCTTTTTGACACATTGGGCTCAGAAAATTTTATAGCTTTATAACGAAAGATGACTGTGTAATGTGCTGGAAAGGTTTCCTCGCTTTTCTTAATCAGAATTTGGGACTAGCACAAGTAGGCCCCCAGAGAATCCATCTTTGATTTTATACAGGAATCAGTTGAAATGCTTATAAATGTAACCTGATAGGATATATAAATAGGGATATATGTTTATGGGATTAATTCCAATTGGTGATGCCTGTTGTGGCAGCAGAGGTGCTTGGACTTGTGTGAGTCACAACTTGCGAACTGGACCTATGCCTGTCCTGGCTGGTCAAGACCAGGGGGAAGATGGTGGTGCTGTTGCTGGCCGGGGTGTTCAACACTTCCTTGGGGAAGCGAAGGTTATCGGAGTCCCTTAAGGGAGCTGTGGCCCAACCCCTTTTCAAGAAACCATCTTTGGACATTGACTCCTTGGTGATCTATTAGCTTGTCTCTAACCTTCCCTTTTTAGGGAAGGTTATTGAAAGTGGTGGCTCATCAGCTGCAGGTGTATCTGAACCATATCAGTTTTCCAGATTCTTCGTAGTCTGGCTTTCATCCAGGTTATGGCACTGAGACTGCGCTTGTGGCCTTGTTCGATGACCTCCGAGTGGAACTGGATACGGGTCGTTTGACCCTGCTGGTTCTGTTCGATCTCTTGGCTGTATTTGACACAGTGTCAAACCATAAGGTGTTGGTGACCCGCCTGTGGGAATTGGCTGGGTTGGCTGAAACAGTTTTGCAGTGGTTCCAGTCCTTCCTAGTGGGAAGAGCTCAATGGGTAGTTCTGGGAGATTTTACATTTTCCTCCAGGGGATCCCGTCATGTGTAGAGTCCCACAGGGTTCTAGTCTGTCCCCCCTCTTGTTCAGTATCTATATGCAGTCATTAGGAGAGGTTGTACGTAGACAGGGAGTTCGCTGTCATCAGTATGCTGGTGACACGTAGCTCTACCTGTCCTTTTCATGTGACTCAGGTCCTGGAGTCTTGGTGCTTTCTTGGTGTCTGATGGCTCTGGAGGACTGGATGAGGCTGAGCTGATTGAAACTGAATTCCAATACGACGTGGGTGATGTTATTGGTGGGTCTGGGTTTCTGGATGAGGGGTTATTACTTGTTATTAACGGGATTTGCCCCTTGTTGGCATCTCAGTTTAGGAGTGTGGGAATGCGCCTGGATCCACAGCTGTGTCTGGAGCTCCAGGCATCAGCTGTGGTCAGGAGTGCATTCTGCCTGTTACATCTGGTGAGGCGGTTCTGCCCCTACATTTTGGAATTTGACCTGGCTGCTGTCATCCATGCATTTGTCACCTCAAGGCTAGACTACTATAATGCACACTACATGGGACTGCCCATGGTGAGCGTTCGGAAACTGCAGCTAGTGCAGAATGATGCGGCCTGTCTGCTCACTGGGAAGGGTTGTTGGGAGCACATCATGCCAATGTTCCAGGCACTGCACTGGCTGCCTATAGTCTTCCAGGCCCGATTCAAGGTGCTGATGTTGACCTGTAGAGCCATAAATGGTCTGGGCCCTGCCTACCTGAGGGACCGCCTCACTTCCTGGGTCCCCGGGCGCCCCCTGAGGTTGTCGGGGATTGCCCTCCTGGAGGTTTCCCACTATAGACGGGTAGAGATCAATAGGTGGGCATTCTCAGTGGCCACTCCAGTGCTGTGTGGAACTCTCTCCCAGTGAAGGTTCGCCTCAGACCAAGCCTTCTTGTGTTCCACCGTCAGTGTAAGACCTGGCTCTTCTGCCACGCGTTTGGTGCATTTGAGGGTTACGGGTTAGGGGTGCGTTGGGGGTGGGGGAGGAGTTTGATGTTTTGTGGCACACTTTTTGTATTTGTATTTTTAAGATTTTATATTTATGAGATGTATATTGTTTTATATTTTTATTGTATTTTTTAATAAAATGGTTGTTCGCTGCCCTGAGCTGCCTGAGGAAGGAGGGGTGGGATATAAATTTATAAAATAAATAAATAAAATAAATAAATTGATAAAGGATCCAGCTCCATTTTAATAATGAGTCTGGGTGTATTCTTAAAATTCCTGTTTTCTGGGATTAAGTAGGAGGGGTCAAATGCAGATTGCGTAAGAAGAGCCTTTCCCACTTTCTTCCATAGCCTGTTTAAGTTTCCAACAAAACCTGAAATCGGTGTTGTTTTAAATTATAAAAGGTTCAATGAGCTTTTCCTTATTACTTTTTGAGTCTAACCCCTCCCCCCCACCCAAAAAAAAGGGTGTCCACACACACTTCACTGCTTCTGGGTGCCACCTCAGGAACCAGTTTAATGAGATTATTGAAGCATATAGCTAATCTTGACAACATCCGTAGTTTGAGGTCTTGAAACACTGAAGTCAGTGGGTACTATCTATAATGGTACCAGAGTTGTTCATAAACAGGAATGACAGCTTCATGAAAAATTTTGGAAATTTTAAAATTTAAAACTGAAATATTGGGAGAAATTTTGATTTGGGAGAAAAACAGAATGTTGAAAATGTAGAAATTGAACAAAAAGTTGATATTTTCAACTAAATGGAAAGATTTTTAAAATTTTGGCAGTAAATGAACATCTTCAAAAATATCAAATGTATTTTGTGTGTTAAATTCTAAAGACCTCTGTCCTCATATTATGTCAAAGAATCCACTCCTGCTAGCAACCGCTTTATTAAGTACTAATGCCTCTGACACCTCTGAAGCATTGACTTTTTCTGATTAAAACTTCAGAGTACACTTTCTTTCCTATTGTGCCTTCTTGCTAGGTAGATTTCTTTTTTAAAAATGAAAAAATATAAATGTACCTAGTATATCTAAGGGCAAGCGGCACAGTGGGGACTCTGTCCTCCATATAAATCATCCGCCATAGAAATTTTTAAGTGGTTAAATATTTGGTACGTTGAACAATCACATAGCTATCCTTTTCTTATTTAAGAAAAATTAAGTATTTTAAAAGGCTTCTGTGAGTGAACCAAATATGCAAACTTTTGAAGAAAAGCACAATTCCCCCCCCCTTGTCATGTAGTCCTTTCCTCCTCACCCCCAACCCCTGTACCAGTATTTTATTTTTTTAATTTTTATTTATTTTATTTAAAACTTATATCCCACCCCTCCTGCCCAAAGGCAGTTCGGAGTGGCGAACAACATGCACACACACACACAAAATTCAACAATAAAACATTTAAAAATAAATCTACAAACTTTAAAACAAGTAATCAAAACACAACCTCCCTCCCAAACCCCACCTCCCCCACCCTACCTCGCCCCTCGCAAAAAGCCTGGCAGAACAGCCAGGTCTTACACAAACGTCGAAACGACAGGAGGGTGGGGACCAACTGAGCCTCCACCAGGAGTGAATTACACAGCACAGGGGTAGCCACCGAAAAAGATCTCACATCAGTGGCCACCCACTTTGCCCAGGGAACCTCCAAAAAGGCCCCACGGACAATCTCAGGGGTCACACGGGTACATGGGGAGTGAGGCGATCCCGCAGATAGGTAGGGCCCAGGCAGTGAAGGACTTTAAAGGTCAGTACCAGCACCTTGAACCTAGCCCGGTGCTTTATAGAGAGCCAGTGCAGAGCCCGGAACACAGGTGTCATGTGTTCCCTGCGGCCCGCCCCAGTAAGGAGATGGGCCGCGGCATTCTGCACCAGCTGCAGTCTCTGGACCAGCTTCTCTGGCAGCCCACATAGAGCGCACTGCAGTAATCCAGCCTCGAGGTGATGAAGGCATGGATGACAGTGGCGAGGTCAGAGTCTGAGAGATACGGCCGAAGCCGCCGGACAAGATGTAACTGCCGAAACGCACTCCCCGCCACAGTCACAACCTGAGATTCCAGGCTGAACCGTGAATCGAGGAGCACACCCAGATTCTGTACCTGCGTACCTCCGTACTCTCCCCAACAAGAGGAGATTCAACCACTCCCCGGCCCCCCAGGCCCTCACCCACCAACATCACCTCCATCTTGTCAGGATTCAGCTGCAGATGGCTCAACCTCATCCAAGCCCCCACAGCCGACAGGCTATGGGCCTGACCTAGTACATAGGCTATGGGCCTGACCTAGTACATAGGCTATGGGCCTGACCTAGTACATAGGCTATGGGCCTGACCTAGTATATAGTGATAAAAATCTCATTTTCTCTGTGTGTGTGCAATATGGCCTAGCTGCTTTTGTACCATAAATTCTCAACCCTGTCATCCTGGTCCCTTTCTTACTGTCTATGAAGCATTCAAATGTCCTTGTCAGCTTAAGGGTTCTGCAGTTCATAAGGCACTAGCTTTGCCAACCCTGAATATCCTAAGTAAATAGACAGCCTAAGAAATTCTAACTTCCAAACAGTTTAGAAGCCAAGCAAAATATTACAGGCAGAAAAGAGCCAAATCCAAACATAATTATATAGCTGGTATTCAGGGTGTTTGGTTTTGGAATGAGACTGCTTGCCCAATCCTACCAGGGGACCTTTATAGTTCCAAACCCACGTATGCCTTCCATTTGCTATTTCTATTCTGTACCAGTCTACTATTTTCTGCTCAACTGGTAAAGAGACGTTACTTTACAATTTGTTTTTTAGGCTTTATTTATTGCCTACCAATCACAGATCGGCAAAAGTCAGATATGTGGTTTTTTCCATCCACAGTTCCATTCATCCCTCTTTGGAGAGCTTTTGACCCACAGTTTTAAATCTCAACAAGGAAAGATATATATTATAGCTTCTCGATTCAGTACAAATATTATTCTGGTCCACCCAGCAACAAAGGATGAAACTTAATCTTTCCAACATTTTTTAAGGGTGCCTCTAATTCAGATTGTCAGACATATGCCTGTATTAAGTATTTATAAGATATAGGTTACACTTACTCTGGAGTGAGTGAACAGATATAGGTTAAACTTACTCTGGAGTAGTCCCTTGAAGTCAGGCTATTCTGGACAACTTAAAAAAAATATTCCTCGGGGAAATTTTCCTCACGGGAATTTTGTTTTTGTTAAATGGGACATTTTTTGTTTTACTTCTCAGAGGATAAATGGCTGTAAGTCACACCTCTGACTGCCATCAACTGGAAGTAAGTAGTGGGAAATGGATCATTCCTTTATGGCCAGTTGTGTTTTTCTAAATCTGCAGGGACTGACCTTGGCTACTGTTGGAGAAAGGATGCTTGACTAGATGGACCATTAGTCTGACCCAGGATGGCACTTCTTGTGGACTTATGTTCCGTCAAGGTTTAGCAGTTTTACTCATGAGTAAGTAATTTCAGGATTGTGGCATTTTTCCAAATTACAGTAGTAATTCTATTTTCATTAACAGGTACGGACTATTATTCTTGTTAAAACTCATACAAAGAAAGTATTTCAGTATCTGTTACATACTCTTTTGGTGTTAGAAAACTTGATAAAATATCTAGTTTAATGGGCTGTATCCTTAATTGGTGTAAAGTGGAGTAGCTCCATAGCACCAGTGAAACTGACAGATTGATGTTACATTATCCCTGAAAGAGAAGAGGGCCCTGAGCAAAAAGGGTTCCCCAAAAGTGCAAGAAAAATATTGAAATAACTTTTATGATTATCTGTTCATTTGGAACTAGCCCAGGATTTTGCCACGACAGTGTGACATTACACTTTGGAACTCTATAAAGCTTGGTCAGCTATTGGGCAACAGTAATGGCATTGATAGGTAGTTGTGGGGACTCGAGAGCCAACATTATTCATTGGCACTCCTAATTTCACTTGATGGGACTGTTTGGGATAAATTATTCATGAGCCAGAAACTTAGTGGGGGTCATGTCTCAGAGACATGGAAGCTTTTAAAAACTCCAACCTTGGTCCATAGTGGATAAAAACAAATGAAACAGTAGCCTTCAGTATCCCGTGAGTCACCTGTCAGATTAGGAATGTGCGAACAGAACGGGGTTTGGATGTTCGGCCGTTCAGTACAAAAACATAGTTTGGGTTCGTGGGTTTGATCCTGGGAAGTTCGGACACCCCCGAACGTTTTGAAAGTTCGGCCATGGCAGAGGCTTGGAACGCTGGCTTGCTGAGTCTGGAGACAGAGAGAGAGAGAGAGGGTGGGCGCTGGGCATTGGGAGGAAGGGACAGCACCTCAGCACCAGCAGCTCAGATTGAGGAGGAGCCTCATCCCAAGACTGCCCCTGGCATTGGATGGTGTGTGCCACTGCAGCATCAATCCATGTCCAGGGGCAGCTTGGGGAATCCCAGCAGTGGAAGGTTGACCTTGATGAAAAGCAACTACTCCACCAACTTGACCCCCAGTCTCATGCGGTGCGGTGAGCAAATGTCCCCCACCATAAAAAACACCCGCTCGCTGGGGATACTCATTGGTGGGCAGGACAACAGACCCGTGGCCACTTTGGACAGGGCCGGTCACATGTCCCTCCAAGAGCTGTGTCTCCACCATGTTCTTCCCCTCCCATCAGCGTTGTCAGTGGTGCAGCAGCAGCAGCAGCAGCCAGTTGAGGCCCAGAAGCATCAGTGCACCATGGGGGAGCTGGGGTAGGGGCAGCTGCCAAGTCCATTGGCAGCTGCAGGACGTGGAGGGCAGCGTGGCTTTCAACTGAAAGCCACATGCATGCTGGGGGAAATGATTGCACTTGATGGGCAGGCCTTTTTGGTGGTTGGGGACATGAGGTTTAGGCACCTGATTGGCTTCCTGGCCCCCCAGTTTAAGCTGCCCTCGTGCAGCACCCTGAGTTGGCAGGTGGTGCCAGCCTTGTACTGGGTTTTAAAGGAGCGGGTGAGGGAGCAGCTGGCAGGGGCTGGGGGTGCCACCGTCCACTTTACCACCGACCTGTGGTCGAACAGAAATGCGCAGCACGCCTACTTGGCAGTGATGTCACACTGGTGGCAGGACCAGGAGGCAGTATTTGGCAGTGGCAGGAGGGGTCCCGAAGCAGGGTATAGGTGGGCCCTGCTTCAGGCGGAAGTCATGGACGGCCCCCACATGTCTTGGAACATCGAGGTAGCCCTGACTGCCATAGTGAGGGAGTGGGTCACGCCAGGTAAGCCCTTCACCAAGGGGTGTGTGGTGACGCACAACGTGGCCAACATATTGAGGGCAGTCCATGAGGGGGGCTTCACCAGCATCCCTTGTGCCGCACACACCCTTCACCTGGTGGTCAGGGACGCTCTGGGCTTGTGGGAAAAGGGGATTGGGGCAGGTACCCTTAGCTCCCTGATCGAGCGGGGAAGGAAGCTGGCCAGTTTCTTTAACCGGAACATGAAGGGCAGCAACCTCCTTTGGGCAAAGCACACAGAGAAAGGCTCCCCAGTGCACCAGCAGGTGGAGGAAGTGTCCACCAGGTGGAATTCCACGTTCCTGATGCTTGAGTGGCTTCTCAAGCCTTGCATCAGGTTCAACTGGTGACGGACAGTGGGGCACCTCCAGGGTACAATGGGGCAGAATGGGAGATCCTGGCTCACACTGTCTTTGTTCTCAGACTGTTCCTGGCCATGATGGAGACCATCAGCTCCTCCATGGCCACCATCAGCCAGGTGACCCCTCTGGTCCAGAGTCTCTTCAGGAGGCTGGATGAGATTCTCCAGGGGTGGAATTGTAGCCCTCAGGGGTTACAGGGGTGGCTGAGGCGGTTGCCCTTGTGCGGCAGCTGAAAGCAGGGCTGAAGGCGTGGTTTGATGAGCTCGTGCAGTGGGAGGAATATGTGTTGGCAACCATGCTGGACCCCAGGGTTAAGGGCAGCATGGCATGCCAGACGCCACTCTATGACCACTGGAAGGATGAGCTGGTGGAGAGGGTCCAGCAGGCAGAGAGGGAGGGCTCTGGAGAGTGCGTGGCAGCAGCAGCAGCAGCAGCAGCAGCAGGAGGAGGATACTCCTGGGGATTGTGAGAGTGGGAGCAGTCACCCCTTTCAGTCGGTGGGATCTATTCCTGCCCCCAGCCCTAGCAGTAGCAGCACCAGCAGCAGGCAGAGCAGCAGCAGCACCCCTATGGCTTCTGGATGACGTGGATGGAGAGCCCTCCCTGCCTGTAATGTAGGCCCCAGAACCCTGATGGTGGGTCCTGGGGCTGGAGTGGCTGCTTCTTGAAGTGGGGGAATGACAGCTGCCTGTGAGCAGAATGATGGCCCCAGAACCCTGAAGGTGGGTCCTGGGACTAGAGTGGCAGTTTCTGGATGAAGTGGAACGACAGCCTTCCCTTCCTGTAATGTAGGCCCCAGAATCCTGATGGTGGGTCCTCGGGCCAGAGTGGCTGGCTGTTTCTTGATGCGGTGGAATGACAGCTCCCCGTGAGTGGAATGACAGCCCCAGAACCCTGGTGATGGGTCCTGGGACTAGAGTGACTGTTTCTTGATGCTGTGGAATGATGGCTCCCCTTGACTGTAACGTAGGGCCTAGAATCCTGATGGTGGGTCCTGGGGCTGGAGTGGCTGCTTCTTGATGCTGTGGAATGACAGCTTCCCATGAGTGGAATGACGGCCCCAGAACTCTTGATGGTGGGTCCTGGGGCTGGAGTGGCTGACTGTTTCTTGATGCTGTGGAATGACAGTTCCCTGTGAGCAGAATGACAGCCCCAGAACCCTGATGGTGGGTCCTAGGGCTGGAGTGGCAGCTTCTGGATGATGTGGATGGACAGCCCTCCCTGCCTGTAACATAGGCACCAGAACCCTGATGGTGGGACCTGGGGCTGGAATGGCTGCTTCTTGATCCAGGGTATAACATCTAAATCTATCTAATCTAATCTAAATAAATGAAACTATGGAGGTAAATGTGTGGGAATGGGTGAAATAGGAGGAGGATGGCAATGGATTGGGATGAACACAAACTGCTGGGAGAGGAAGCCGTCTGAAAATGCCTGATGACAGGATCAGTGGCTAGCTCAGAACCCCATTGGCTCCATGCAGCCTAGCCCGTGGCCAATTGCAGACTGCTAAGCCAGTGATCTGAGGAAAAGAGGGATGGTGATTGGGCAAGCTGGCTGCTAGTCCAAGCCTCTCTCTACCCCTGGGGCCAGGAAGTCTGCCCTCAGCTGCCTCCCTCCCCCCTCCCTGGGACTGCCAGACCTGTTTTTCCCACCCGAATGCCACCAAATTAATCCAAACGGGGCTGAACTGTTTGGGGCTTCAGGCGTTTGGTTCGGCCATTCGGTTTGGCCATCTGAAGTGGCTGATTTTGGGCCGAACCCCAAACATCCAAACCGTGTTCGCACATCCCTAGTGGCCACCAGATGTTTGCCCACTTCTGCCTCAGGGCAGGTGGTTGCTACAGGACACATTGTCCAAAGAAGGTCAGTGACGCAGTCCAGCTACCCAGCTGGGCTAATCTGGGCTACCAAGTGACCTCCTGTCCGTTAGGTCTTGCCTAGCCCGGTCATGAGACAAGGTCCAAGGATCAGCCTGGAAGAGCACACTCACCCGGCCCTCCAAACAGTTGATCAGGGTGGCCTGGAGGAGTGTGCTCACCCATTCTGTTAAACAGTTGATCGTAGTGGCCTGGAGGAGTGCAATACCCAGCCTGCTAAACAGCTGCTCGGGAGGGGAGGGCTGGAACAGCACCCCCCGATCAGCTTTTTGGCATGCACACTTTGGCCAAGTGAGGGCAGTCCTCTGGAGGTCCCCGATCAGCTGCTTGGCATGCGCACCCGGGCTGGGTAAGGGTGCTTCTCTGGGCCCCCTAATCAGTTTAGCAGCAGATCCTCCTATGGATCCAATCCTGTTGGACAGCAGGGGTCTGGGAGTCCTGTCTTATATGGATGGCTCCTTGACTGACTCATGGTGTGGAGGAACTTGTGACGGTAGCCCTCCCACCTGGATTTCCGAGTTCGCCCAGGGTGGTTGCCCACTTGAATTGCCTTTCCTGCTGACCTGAGGAGTGGAAGCTGCAGTGGGTCTCCCTCGGGCAGCCAGGGGATCCATCTTGCCCCTGACTCATTTGTTTTCACCCAGTTTTTCAGTATTACCAGTTAGTACATTTTAGTTCATGTAATCATCAAGAAAGTACACCGTCTCAAAGACTTAGGACCGTATTGTACCCTTCCATAAAAATTCCACTGATTTCAAGATGGTATCCACGGTTTTGCCTAAATAGCATGTCTTTTAAAAAGCAACAACAACAACCCACCTTATGGATATTTGGTTAAGCTTAAACCGGGGAGGCCAGGTTTACTGTGCACAGGGTGATCTACCACTCCAGGCCAGGCCTCCTGCAGGCATCCCTTCTCCTGGATTTCTGCTCCAGATAGGGACCCTTCTGCCCAGGGAAATCAGCACAATTTACTTCAGGAAGAAGTGGGTGTGTGGCTACATTTGAAAGGGGTGGAAGAGCTCCTTTGGCCCTCCCCTTTCTAGCATGGACATGTTTTCTCTTAGTCATGTTGGAAAGGGACAGAAAAGCCCCTTTGCCCCACCCCTTTCAGGAGTGACCCTGCCCCCAGGTCCGAGGATCATAATTAATAAAGATTTGACTGCAATTGGCTCTTGGCCAACCCCGGTTTAGATACTCACTACCTTGCCCATTACTTGAGTTTTCAGCTATTATTTACAGTCTACCTGAAGAGTGACAGGATAGCCTTGTTTCCTATCCTGTTTTGAATGAATGGAATGAGTGGATGAATGGAAACATACAAAAAAGTGATAATTTGGTAATCAGTAAAATGGCACAAAGCAGAATAATGATAAAGTAACGGAAAATTGGTAACTCTATAATGGTAACAGTGCGGTAGTTTAGTAACTTGTTGGGCACTAAACATGTATCAATTAGTACCCGATCCACCCAAAGCAACTCAGGTACTGCAATTTTGACAGAGATATCCATTTTTGTGGATTCCTGTTTCAGCTTTACTTCATACTGGAACTCTGGAACAGAAGCTCTAGAGTACTAGAGCTTTTATTACTCCATCATGCTGTCCAATACTATCCCCTGCATTAAGCAACACAAACAACCCAATCGAAGACACGTAGAATTTAAAAAGAACGACAACATTCACAAATAATAAATATATGAATAAGTATATGAACAGAATCTGGCAAATACTGAGCAAATGAAAAATGAATAGACTTTTCAAAAGATGAAAAATGAACATAGAAAATCCATTTTTGAATTTAGAGAATAACGTTTTTCTTAAAAAATATGGGCTTCTAATTCACAAATCTGAAAATGGAAAATTAGACATACTCAAAATTTGATGCAAATATTCAATGAGCACTAATATAAGGATTCTTTACAAAGTTTTCTAGGCTCATCAGAATAAATTATGACTCCATAGTTTCCTACCACCATTATGTCTATTCCAAATATCAGTCACATATTATATTTAGATTACATTTTGTAAAAAGTTAAGAAGGTATTAGTTAGAGCTGAATCGAGTCGTTAAAAAACTACTTGCGAGAATTCACCCGAGTTCCGAGGACCATCAGCCAATGCTTGGGAGTAGTTTCCGAGGGTAGGGGCTGAGGAGGGGGGGGGCAGAGGGAACCGGGATGGGTAGGGAAAAGGGAATGGGCCAGGGAGGAGGGAATGGGGGCCTAGCAGGGGCTAAGGGGGTAGAGTACTCCCCCTCCAGAGGGGCTCCAGCGACATGTGACTTCCTCCAGACTGGGTAGGGTTTTTTGGGGGGGGGGGGGGAGAGGAAATCTGGGGATACCATTTGGTCCTTCTGAGCATGCCCAGCATCTTTTCTTTTCTTTTTTTTTCAAACTTAGTAAATGGAAAATCAGTCTGGCTAAATGCACCAAATGAATTGTCATAGGACAGGGCTGCACAACATACTGCCCGTGGACTGTATGCGGCACGCCAAAACAATTTTTGCGGCCCGCTTGCAAGTGTTTTTGTTTCTGTTGTGTGCGGCCTGGACCTTGTGTGCAGGCACATGATCAAGTCACATGTTTAATTAAGCATGCACCCAGCCTTTCCTTTTTCCTTGCTTGTTGCCTCCCACTCCTGCTTGAACTCGCCCACTTCCCCATTGGCACTCAATCAGGTTTCCTCTTCTGGGCAGTAAGCCAATTAGAGGTGCTGCCCAGGCCCCCTATTCCTCCTTGTGATGCCCACTGCTGCTTGAAACCTCTCTGTATGCGCCGTCGCCACCGCCTGTCTCCTTCTGCCACCGCCACTGACTGCATGCAGGCAGCCCCCACCCCTCCACTCTTACCTAGTTGGGCTGTTGGGACATGTGGGCACCAGCGGTTCAGTTCACTCCTGATGCCTGCCGCATTCTCAGCTGCTGCCTTACTTGCTGCCCAGGTTTGGGGACTGGTGGCTAAATCTGCACTGGGAGCCTGCTGTGACCTCCGCAGCCACTTTCTTTTTGCCTTAGACTGGGTGAGGGGGTAGCCCTCCCACAGATGGCTTGCGCCGGGCAGCTTCTGCGCCTGGTTCATATTGGCGGGGGTGGGGGAGGGAGATGAGCCCAAGTACCTTCCTTCTGCTTTGGCAAGCCATGTAAGCAGCCTGCTGCCTTAAGGGCCAGGTGCTGAGCGGGACCCTCTAGTCCCTGTCTTGGAGAATGTTTCTCCGCTGTGGCTGGTTCATATTGGCAAGTGGGCTTGTTCAGCCTGATGCGGGGTGGGGAATGAGTTGCAGCGTGCTTCACCCTGTGGTGTGAGTGGTGAAGGAGCTCCATTGAGGGAGGGAAGGGGTTTCTGGAGTGGAGGCTAAATGGGGGCCTGTGTTCTCCGCATTTGTGTGTGTGTGTGTGTGTGTGTGTGTGTGTGTGCGCATGCCAGATTTGACTTGCCATGTGGCTTGGGACAGGGCTTTCTTTACTCCTGTGCATTTTGCATTTTTATATTTGGTGGAAGAGGACTTTTGTGTTAAAATAAATATGGAGCACAGGAGATGTGTTAAAATAAACTCAGTTTTTATTTTATAAAGAAAATAAATTGCATTTTATTGCTACTGAATATTTATTTGTACAGCCTTGGAGTCGCCCTGTTGCCCCTTCCCAGTGTAGTCTCTGATGTTTTTTTACAGTCATACAAGTTATGCAAATTAGGGGTGGGAATATGCAAATTAGGGGCTGGACAATGTGCGGCCCAGTGTGGGGCCCAAACCAAATATTCCGGCCCTCATAGGAGCTCCAGTCCTCTCTGTTTGAAAAAGTGTTCTCAACTGGCTGCCTGCACAGGTGTCCTATATAAATTTGCAAAACCTCCAGTCCTTTCTATCTGAACAAGCTCTCTTTTTCAAACAGCGGGGACTGGAACTCCTATGACAGTTCATTTGGTGCATTTAGCCAGATTGATTTTCCATGAAGAAAATATAATGAATATTTCCAATATAGTGTCCAGAGAATTCCCAAGATGAAGGGTTTTAGCCCAAAACATATCAGAACATGTTATAATAATTTATGATTATTTTTTTAGTTTGATTAATTAAGAGGATATTTGTAGTGATTTTTTTATTTGTAATTTCAGGCTTGTACAGTGTATACAGCCATTTATTTTCTCTGTATATGTTTAACTTTTTATACAATATATTGTTTGTTATTTGGTAGCTTGGTTCACCCATTTTGGTGTGCTTGTTGCTACTTGTTACATTCCCTTGGTTTTTGCTCAGAACAAACGATTAACATAAGACTACTCCCACTGCTATCCTACGTCAGAATAATTGTCCATCCAACATAGTTTCCTTTTCTGTCTCCAGCAGTTGCCCAGTATCAGATGTCTTCGGTGAAGTATACAAAAAGAAGCATACCTGGAATAATCCATTCCCTGTTTCTGATTCCTGACTTCTAGCAGCCAGAAGTTGCAACACCCCGATCATTTTGGCTAATTGCTAATGATGAATTTATCCTCCATAAACTATTTCTTAAGACATCATTATCATTTATGAACTCTCTTCAATGAAACATGCTACAAAGTGTGACCGGTGCATTTGTATTTCTCTAGAAATAACAATACCTAAACTATTGTGTTTATATATACATTTATGAATTCTTCCATCCTATAAACACCCGTCAATCCCATGTTCCACTAGTTCCTTACTACATTCAGTTTGTGGAAGGCTGAGATTCAAGGAGACCCTGAACTCTGAGGTGAATCTGCTCCATGTGAATGTAGCTGACACACCAAACAGAAAGAGCAAGGGGAAATTAAGGGTTCCCCAAAGCTTCAAGCACTGATCAAGTTTGCAGAAATGGGATCTGACATAGTGATCAGTAGAGAATACACCATTCTCTCAGATTGCAGAAGGTAAATTTGATATTTTTTCCACAATTCTGTATGTAGCCAAACAAGTAAGCTGTGTGTCTTTGAAATAATAATGTTACAGTGGTTGTCAAGAGGCTTGATGGTTCATTAGCTGTGTCTGGTGTATGTTCTGGCACCAAAAATCCCCTATAGAGCTTATGAATGTATTTTTATAGGCCTAAATGACAGAATCAATCTAGAACTCAAGAGAATTTATCCATCTGTCCATACCTGTAGTAAAACAGAAAAAGCAGACAAGTTCCAATACATAAAAATACAGTTAACTTTAATCATTTACGTTAATGCTGATGAAGGTATAAACTAATCTATCTATTCTCCCTGGCCATATATTTTTGACAAATCATTATTTGCAGTGTAGCAACAATTTAAAAATGATTAAATTCTACATGATTGACATGGAATGAAGGTTTTAGTATCTTTCAGTTTTAAATTGTTTTAAATTCAAATTTAAAACTAACATTTCAATTCAGATTTTAGTTTTAAATTGAAATGAGATCAGACATTTGCTTTTGGCAGCATAATATAATTCAAATACTATCTGTACAAATGTGAATCATACAGGGGCTGATCCTAAACCCCTGCATGTGTATGCAAGTTGTGCGTGGTTTGCACGTGGTTTGTGTGCATGTTATATTCTGCATAATGGGGGTGCATGTGGGGTGCTTGTGGATTGCACACATACTATGTGCATGTTGTGCTGGGCTTGGGATCACTCCCACAGTCTAGAAAGACTCAGGTGTACCTAATGCATACAGATCCCTATTTACATATGCACGGACGACATTTAACCTTGGATTGGTCTAAAATACCCACTACATTACTTTCATATTGGGGTCTAAGTGAAACCGAAGTTAGTTTCAATTAAAAAAAACCACTTGGTATGCATTCAAAATTAACTTTATTATATGAATTTAACGTCGAACTTACTTAGCTGTTAAAAGATGTTTATATAAAAAGACATTCCATGCATTAATTGTGCCAGGGGTTGAACAGACCTCAATTCTCAGTTTAACCCTAGTGCATTCCCATGATAAGAGCAACATTAGTAGACTTATGGAGTACATGTGTACCCCGATGCAAATTCAGTAAACATAACAACTTATTTCAAAACTAGTAATTCTATTTTAAAGGAGTAATACAAAAAGGTTCAAACAACATTAACTATGTCTTTGAAATCAATGTATTTGCAAATTGGCAGCAATTGTGAAAAATGCACGCCCTGGAATGCAGTCTTTTGCATTTCGTAAGAAGCCATTTCGGCCCATTGGCAGGAATCTCGGTCATGATGGCCTAAGGGCATATGGAGTACCAATATACCCCTCAAGACACACACACCAGTGGGGATGACTGTGTGTCTGCTGGGGGGGATGGGTTTGTGGGTGTAACCTCTGTTGTAACATAGGCACATTGATTTGGCTGGAGAAGACTGTATCGCTCTGTGTGTGTGTCTGCAGGGGGGATGGGATTGTGTGTGTGCTGTGACACATCCTGGCTTCTGTTCTTACATAAAATGGAAGTTGATCAGGTTCCATTCTGATGTTAGTGCTCCCTGGGTTACATCTCTACCCCATTTGAAAATTTCTATTGCGTGTGGGGTACAAACCTACCCCAGAGCCGCTTTTTGTTCACAGGAGATAAATGGCTAATGGTATCACACTGTCCTTTGGGTATGTTGTGTCCCTGGGAGCAGGTGACAATGCCCTAACAGGGCCACTAGCATATGCGTTATTGCAGTATATACACATCTGGGCTACAAAACTACCCCCAAATGCGGGTTGAGAAACTGAGGCTGCTTTTAGATGTGTGCGAGGCACTCGTGGGGTGAAAATCAGGCGGTGTGTAAAAATCCCGTGAGTGGGGTTTAGACGAGACTTTGTGTGCATTGTAGCCGCTCAGGCATTCTTTTAAAACAGAGGATTAAATACCTCGATATCGAGGTATTTCGTTCGCTTTTTAAAAAGAACGCGCAAGTGACAATAATGCGCAAGAAGTCTCATCTAAGCCCCACCTGTAGGATTTTTACATGCTGCGTGATTTCACGCCACGAGGGCTCTGCGCACATCTAAAAGCAGCCTCAGTTTCTTAAGCCTTATGCAGCATTTTGGGGTCTAAAAGCGACCTGATACACAAAACAGTGTTAAATTTAATCTCCCAAAACATTTTGGATGCGTTTTATTTTAAATTGGAAGCCACCAATTGTATGCTGACAAAACTAATGCTGGAATATCCACTCCATCTTATCATAATTCTCCATTCAAAGAAAATCAAATTTCATCATGAAAACCTGCTCAATCAGTTTGTTGGATCTGACTCCAATACAATTATGACTACTTTTTGTTTCTACACAAAAAAATATAACAAATATGAGGACCAAACTAATCCTAACAGGTTGTCCTTAGCATTCTTTGAGAGTTCCTAAAGCAAGAAGAGACAATAGTTTACCTATATTATTTTTATTTTGAATTTTGGTATATAGTCCAGGTTTAAGAAACCCTACCTTCCACTGAATTTTGCCCATTGAAACATGATGGGGCGTAACTGACCCCAATGTATTTTTGATGATTTCTTTCAATGCTACAACAGACAAGATGATGGAATGAATGCAGATATCTTGACTTTTTCCTAATTTGAGAACATATTGAATTTGAAAGGGACAAGTTTCTGTTTAAAAACAAAACTACATCAATTTTTGTTGTGCTTCAGTGTCATGTGGAATCCCAAACACAATAAAGATTAAAAGACTAGTCTATTTTGTATGGTATCCACCACTGTAGAATGGATGATCAGCTCTTTTTACTGCAGTTGACCATACATCGGAGGTATTTAATCTGCAATATTAAAATAATGTGTGAGGAGCGATAACATATGAAAAGTCTTATTTAAAAGCCACCCGTGGTCATTTGAAAAGTCACGTGATGATAACCCACAAGCATGTGGTGCTCGTCTAAAAGAGGCCTTAAATATGGCGGGAAAATATGTGACAGTGAAGCACCACCATCGCATGATCCTGACTGGGAAGCTGCTTGCAGCCCGGTCAGGATCGGGTACGGCTGCGAAATGAACGTCCACGTGGGTGGGCCCGGGCGGGGAGCCACATAAATGTGCAGCCGGCCAGCCCTGCTCCTGCACTGCACCCAGCAGTCTCTCCCCTCCCCCCATGATGGGCAGACATGATGGCTGCCGTTGCTGCATGTCATGGTGGCCATTCCGGACCAGGCTGGGTATAGCAGGGTACCATATGTTACATATTACCCACTGTGGCCTGGTTGGGCAGGCTGTTTCCTGGGTGTGTTGGTGGCTAGCCGGTGGTGGCTAGCCGGCTATGACCCCGGCGGTCTCTGGGATCACAGCTCAGGCTAGCTGCGAACATGCCCAGGGAAACTCCGGGGCTAACATCTGGATTTCCTCCAACAAATCTGACGGTGGCCCACAGGCCAAAGAGGGTCCAGATGGGCCTAAGCAGGCCCCCATCACATTTGTTAACAACCATAGTGTGAAGTTTAGGGTGATTGTGTATCTGTGGATTAAGTGGCAGAAGTACAAATACCACTTCTACTCAGGTACTATTCTAAAAGAGCTTTAGTAAAAATCATTAAGAACATATGAACATAAGTAGTGCCATACTGGGTCAGACCTATGGTCCATCAAGCCCAGCATCCTGTCTCCGACAGTGGTCAGTCTCTTTCTCGGGAGAAGTACCCAACAGGTCACAAGGGGCAATCCAGTCCCTGTTGTTCCAGCCCCCAACAGTAAGAGGTTACACTCCCCAAACCTACTTGGATAATAGCCATTAATGAACCTATCCTTCAAGAACTTATTGAATCACTTTTTAAAACTAGTTACGCTACCGGTCATGGACACTTTCTCTGGCAGTAAGCTCTACAAGTTAAATGTTACCCTGCCCAACCTTACTAATGGGGTAAGGTTCTGATCCTGAAGAATAATTAATGTCCTCAAACTCTCAGGGAACTCTAAAGTGAGTGAATCTGTTGCAATGGGAGGGAAATAGGTCTTAGTTCTGCTCTCTCCGTGCCAATATGGATAAACAATGAATGGTTGTGTTTCCCTGCTTCTCTTTCTTGGTGAACACATCATGACTATGAACTCAGCTCTTTGGGATTCTGTGTCTGCTCTCAAATTAGGGTCACTTTGCTTGCAGTGTCTTATGTGACACTGAGCAGCTGCACTAAGAGTTCATCAGATCAGACAGCCCTATCTACTGGAGTTGATTTTTTGTTTTGTTTTGTTTGTAACATGTCTTGCCAGCTAATGCAGAAAGAAATGGTGAGGGATCTATAAGCTACTCATAATTGAGATTGCTAAATTCTAGAAACAAAAGCCTTCTGTGATTGCATCTTTAATTATGTAGCATTAAATAATAAAACATCCTCATGTGGTGGGCAATATATTTCAGCATGCAGAGTACAAACCCGTAAGAGAGGATGAAATGTGAAGCTTATCAAGCTAACTTACTGAGTGAACTCTCAAGGGAGCATGCTATAGCTTGCTATTTATACTGTGGAAATGTCCCAAATGGGCTGGCTAGTTTCCCATCACAAAGAATGACATAATCCTTCCCCAGAGAACATTCTCTCTGGTGACCTGTTCTATCAGGTTGTCATCAGCATTCTATAAGAATTCCTAAAGCAAGAAGAGGCAGTAGTTTGCCTATATTATTTTTATATAATTAGAAGTAGTGCCAACTTCTGCATTAAACAAGATGTGCTATCCCTAAATCATCCCTTGAAGAACAACATTTGTAGTTAAGGGAAAGCTACATTGAAGCCAATGGACGTTTTCACAAGTACCCTGAGTGCATGTTGAGGATTGGACATCAGTGATTTCAATCCTTTTCCTTGAAAATGTTCATTTTGACACTGAAACTTAGGGGAAATCAGCCATGAGGTTGCTGGACTACTCCCCAGCCTGCTCCAGGGTGGAAAATTGCAGGTGACGCGGCTTGAGCCACGTTGAGGAACCAGACACGTACTGGAGAAATGCCCCAGTGCCCGCATGGCTTGGATAGGGCCAGGAGCACAACAAATGTGTGGGCAACTGGCCCCACCCGCATCCTGCTTCCAGTGCCCCACCCCGCCCTCTGCCATGATGGACAGACATGACAGCTAATGCTGGGCAGCCATGGTGGCCGGCCGTGGCAGCCCCTGACCCGGGGTGGGTATGGTGGGGCTGTACAGACGTGCTAGCCCACATTGGCTCATGTTGGCCCAAATGGGTGGCACTTACCCCTGGCTGTGACCTCGGCAATTTTCCAAAGTTCACAGCCTGGGCTAGCTGCCTATCCACTCCCAGGCAGGCCAACATCTGGCAGTGCCATAACAGACATGGCGGTGGCTCCTGGGCTACAGTGGGCCTAAGCAGGCAACCGGCACATCTGTTTTTACCCTTAATCTCATGTTCAGCAGACAGCATCAAAAACATATAAGGTATGTCATATCAGTATCACCATATGCAGGTGCAGATGGCATGGCCTCTTGAGATCATAACCCATAGTTTGTGTATCTCTACCATGGAGAATGCATCTCAGTCTTAATTCTGCCCAACAGGTGAAATCTTCTGCCTCTATCCAGTTTCATCACAATGAACCCAAACATAAGAAAGTAAGACGTGCCACTAGGTCAAACCAATAGTCCAGTAACATCCTGTCAGTATCCTGGCTGTCTCCAACAGTGGCCAATCTTGGTCAATTTGGAGACATACCAAAAAGGTCACAATGGGGAAATCCATTCCTTGTTGTTCATTCCTAGTTCCTGACAGTCAGAGGTTATTACGAACTTCAGTGATGTCATCCTCTTTCTACAGATCTCTAAAATTACACACACTCAGAGTGTGATACAGAAAGATTAGCCACAGTGACATGGAAAAATGCAAAAAGGGGGATTTTTTTAGAAGAAATGTGTGAGTCACACTTTCTAAAATCATTGTACTTACAATGGGGCTGATCCTAACCCCCTGCACATGCCATAGTCCTCATAGTAGGGTTGTGCGGTGGTTGAGCATGGAGGTTAGGATCAGCCCCAAAGTCATTACAGTGGAATTATGTTTTTTGACAGCAACAATTAACACTCATGTATCCAGAAGATTAAGCATGGATCATAATGACTTACAACCTCTTTAGTTACATAATGAGCACATCAAAGTTTGGACTCCAGGTGTCTTAATTTTGTTGTTTTCTTGCTGCACTTACTGCTAATATTTTGTGAGAAGTTAACCTTCCTTTCAAATGAATGAATGGTAATTAAAGCTTTGTTTAGCACCTTTGCATTGCTAAGGAAGAAAGGGGAAATGGCTGCTGCATTCCTAAGCAAATGACGGGTGCATCCCTATAATCTGGCAATTTTTCACCTTATATGAATGGTCCCTTGGAACTATTGATAGTCTGGGATCAATTAGAACCTCTTGGAAACTGCTATGAGTTACGCCACACTATTAAGAGGAAGAATTCAAGACCTACTCCTGGAACTTCACCCTGCTGGTTATCAGGGCTCAGATGCCACTACTGTATCATACCTTAAGCTGGCAGGCAAGTAGACCTTTTCTGTGGTGGGGCCCTCAATGTGGAACTTGCTCCTTTCCAGATGTTCATCTTGGTTTCTCCCTCTTCACCTTCTAAAAACACTAGGGCGGAAGGCTTCAGTTTTGTCAGAACTGGGTGTTTGTTTGATCTGATCAGAACTCAGTCTGCATGAGAAATATATAACCATGTCCGCACGAAAAAGATATGACCGGTGGCCAGTTAGTGGCAGTGGCTCCTGGATGTTCTTCTGCAAAGCGGACACCCATCCCCCCAGGATACCCCACCCCTCCACCCCCCGACAAGGCCCAAGCTGTCTGGCCCCAGGTAACATCGAGTCATCGACCCCGTCCCCCTGTTGGAGGAGGGGGTGGGGCTGGTGCTCAGGGATGGACTTCCAGCCCAGCGGAGCCAAACACCGCCAGCGGCTCGGCCTGGGGAGCGGACGCCCATCCCCACAGGGCCCGACCTGCTGCTGCTGCCGCCGCTGCTATCACCACCGCCGCTGTGGGGAGAGGATCCAGCCCCCCGACAAGACCCAAGCTGTCCAGCCCCAGGTAACATCAACCCCCTCCCCCTGTTGGAGGGGGGGCTGGTCCGGTGCTCAGGGAAAGGCCTCTGGCCCAGTGAGGCCAAAAGCTGCCAGCGACTCAGGGGCACCGCAGGCAACACGCCTACGGGCGGGGTCCGAGATATGGGTCCAAATGGGGTGGTATGAGACCAGTGAAGTGGGACAGGACTGCCTGTTGCAGGTTCTGCTCACTCACCCCTTAGCGGCTGGACAGGAGAATCGAGATCAGAGGACCCCCAACCCTTAGCTGCTGCTGTTGAACGTGAGATCAGTGGCTAATTAGTCTTGGATTGTGCCGCCGATCTCATGGGCATTACGGAAACCTGGCTGGACTTTGAGTCGGGGCCTATCTTACCTGACCTTGTTCCAGCTGGGTATTCTGTGCATCATCAGCCACAGTCGGAGGGACAGGGGGATGGGGGGCTGTGTAGCTATGATTTTTAGAGAGAGGTGGTCGGTTAGGAGATATCTGGTGCAAACCATGGTAGGGACTGAGGCTCTGCACCTGATGTTCTATTTGGTGGGGGACAGTCTAGGGGTGCTGCTTCTATACCATGCGTCTACCTATATGACAGCCTCTCTACATGCTCTGGCACAGGTGGTGGCGGAGGTTGTGTTGCGGTCCCCAAAGGCATTAGTCTGGGGGAACTTCAACATCCACACCGATGCCGACCTCAGGGAGGCAGATCATGAGTTCATGACCACCATGGTAACCATGGGCCTGTCCCAAATGGTCAGCTGCCTGACACATCAAGGGGGGCATACTCTCGATCTCATGTTTTGCACCGGCCTTAAGGAGGAGATATCAGCAGTGCCCTTGTCATGATCAGATCATTATCTCCTACAGACCTGTCTCTTAGCACATGTCTGCCCCTGGAAGAGTGTGGAGCCAATTTGAATGGTTTGCACCAGGAGGCTAATGGAACCAGAACGGTTCTGGTTGGCTCTCGGGGAGGTACCCTCTGACCTTGATGACTGTCTCATAGATGACCTCGTCGCACTATGGAACACTCTGCTGACTGAGGCTATTGATGGGATGGTTCCTAGACAGCCACTGCCCAGGTGACATCACCACAGCCCCCCATGGTTTTCGGAGGAGCTGCGAGTGCTGAAGTGAGAAGGGCGGCGGTTGGAGCGACGGTGGCATTGTTATCATACTGAAGCTGGCAGATTGCGGCATAGAGCCAGTTTATGAGCATATGCCAAGGCGATGAGGCTGCTCTCATAGCATCTGCAAAATCTAGCCCAGCAGAGCTTTTCCGGATGATGCGGGGGCTGGCCAGTCCGGCCTCCCTCCACCCTGGAGTGGAGTCATCTATAGCATGCTGTGATAGGTTTTTGAATTATTTTGTGGATAAAATCACTCGTATTCACCGTGATTTTGATGCTGCACTTACTACACTAGGGGAATCGGAGGTTATGGAAGTCACGCTGTGTCCGGTTTTATGGGATCAATTTCAGTCGGTGACACCTGCTGATGTGGTCAGGACCCTTGGGGCTGTTAGGGCCACCTCTTGTGAATTAGATCCATGCCTGTCTTGGCTAATTAAATCTTGCAAGGAAATAATAGGGCCGTTGCTGGAGGGGGTGGTCAGTGCCTCCCTTCGGGAGAGCAGAGTGCCGTGCTGTCTCAAGGAGGTGGTGGTGCAACCTCTGCTCAAGAAACCATCGCTTGATATTGACTCCCCTGCCAGCTATCAACTTGTCTCTAACCTTCCCTTTTTAGGGAAGGTTATCGAGTGGGTGGTGGCTCAGCAGTTGCAGGGGCATCTTGACCACGTCGGTTTTCTTGATTCCTCTCAGTCGGGATTTTGTCCAGGTTAGGGTACAGAGACTGTGCTTGTGGCCTTGGTGGATGATCTGTGTCAGGAGATGGACTGGGGTCATTCGACCCTGTTGGTTTGATTAGTTCTGCCAGCTGCTTTTGATACAGTTGATCACGAGATGTTGGTGACACACCTGTGGGACAGTGCGGGGGTGGGCGGGACTGTTCTTGAATGGTTCCACTCATTCCTGACTGGGAGAACTCGGGGAGTGGTTTTCATCATACCAAGACTTCGCGTGTGGTGTCCCACAGGGTTCAGTGTTGTCCCCCCTCCTGTTCAACGTATATATGCAGCCTCTTGGCGAGGTGATCAGGACGTTTGGCATACGGTGTCACCAGTATGCGGACAACACCCAGCTATACCTCTCTTTTTCAAAAAACCCAGACCCCGCAGTCTCCAATCTTATTCAATGTCTGACGGCTGTGGGGGATTGGATGAGGGCTAATCAACTGAAGCTGAATACCGACAAGATGGAGGTGATGCCAGTGGGTAAGGCAATGGATTTAACAGGCCCCCATCATTGATGGGGTCTGTCCTCCATTGGTTTCCCAGGTGTGGAGTCTGGGGGTACTCCTCGATGCATAGCTCTGCCTGGAGCTCAGGTGGAGGCTGTGGTGAGGGGTGCCTTTTGCCAACTACATCTGGTATATTGGCTTAGGCCGTATGTTTCAGACTCCAACCTAGTCACCATCATCCATGCTATCATCATCTCTAGACTAGACTATGGTAACACACTCTATGTAGGGCTACCCATGGTGACAGCCCGGAAGCTGAAGCTGGTGCAGAATGCGGCAGCCCATCTTTTGATGGACTGGGCTGCCGGGAGCATATTACACCAGTGCTCTGTTCTCTGCATTGGCTGCCGATAGTCTTCCGAGCCCAATTCAAGGTGTTCATTTTAAATTAATTAATTCATTTATTTATTTAGTTAGTTACAGAATTTGTATCTCACTCTTTCTTGTTGCAGGTGGCCCAGAGCAGCTAACAACATAGTATAAATATAATATAAAAACAATTTTAAACACTATAAAACATAAAACATAATTAATCATAAAACAGAAACAACCTCCTCCCTCCCTCCTTCCCAACCCCACCCAGCCCTTCCCATCTCCCTCGCCAAATGCCTGATGGAACAGCCAGGTTTTGCAGTTCCTGCAGAAGGACGGAAGGTCCAGGGCCTGACGTGCCACCACCGGGAGGGAATTCCAGAGGCGTGGTGTGGCCACCAAGAATGCCCTATTCTGCGTAGCCCCCCCTGGGAAACTCGGGAGACCTCCAACAAGATGTGCCCAGATGACCGTAAGGACCGATCTAGAACCCGGAGGGCGAGGCGGTCTCACAAATAGGCAGGGCCCAGGCCGTGTAAGGCTTTATAGGTTAAAACCAACACTTTGAATTGGGCCTGGAAGACTATTGGCAGCCAGTGCAGAGATCGGAGCACTGGTGTAATGTGTTCCCAGAGGTCCAACCCCACCAGGAGCCGGGCCACCGCATTCTGCACCAGCGGCAGTTTCCAAGCCGTCACCATAGGTAGCCCCATGTAGAGTGCGTTGCAGTAGTCTAAGAGAGAGGTAATAAAAGCATGAACGATTATGGCCAGGTCCAGAGCCAAAACCAGTGGCTGAAACCACCGTACCAGATGTAACTAGCAGAAGGCACTCCTTGCCACAGCCTCCACCTGGAGATCCAGGTGGAGCTGTGCATTGAGGAGCACCACCAGGTTCCGCACCTGGGATGTCAGCGGAGGGCAGACTTCATCAATCAATGGAGCTGTCAACTCTGCTGACCTATCCACTAATATCACCTCTGTCTTGTCAGGATATAGTCACAGTTGGTTAGCCCTCATCCAGTCCCCTAAAGTTGCCAAACACCGGGTAAGCACTGAGCCAGCTGGGCCTGGGTCAGTCGAAAATGAGAGATACCGTTGGGTGTCATCCACATACTGATGACTCCTCACCCCGAACTCTCTGATCTCCTCACCGAGCGGCTGCATGTACACGTTGAACAGGAGAGGGGACAAAACCAAACTATGCGGGACCCCACATGGGAGGTCTCGGTAAGATGAAAAATAATCACCGAGTACCACCCGCTGAGTTCTTCCGGTCAGTAATGAGTGGAACCATTCAAGAACTATCCCGCCCACACCCACACTGTCCTGCAGGTGCAACCCCAACATCTCATTAACCTATAAAGCCCTAAACTGTCTGGGCCCTGTCTATCCGTGGGACCGTCTCACCCCTGGGTACTGGACCGGCCCCTGTGGTCATCAGGGGAGGCCCTTCTTGTGGTTCCCCAAGTCTTCGGGGGGGGGGGGCACGCAGGGGAAGGTGTTCTCGGTGGCCGCACCGAGGCTGTGGAACTCCCTTCCGGTGGAGATGCGTCTGGCCCGGACCTTCCCTCCTTTCAAAAAAGCTGTAAGACTTGGCTGTTCCATCAGGCGTTTGGCGGAGGAGATGGGTAGAGTGTGGGGGAGGAGAGGGATGTGGGGGAGCGATATGTTTTTATAATTTTATGGTTTGATAATTGTGGATATATGTTGTTGTAAGCTGCCCCGAACTGCCTGTGGCAGGAAGGGTGGGATATTAAATCTTTTCATAAATAAATAAAATTTTTGCACATGCTCAAACTGGTCTTGTGAGAATTCCAATTGGAAACTGTCTGGCATTTTGGTAATCATTCTGATATGCAGAACTTTTCCACAAAATTGGAATGACTTTCCAGTCCTAAAAAGCACCTGAAGACTCTTTTTTCTTTTTAAAAAAAATTCTCCAGGTGCTTTTACTGCTGGTTTTTATCCACTGCTGGTTCCTCTTAATTTTTTTCTGGCCCTTTTTACCTTCACCTTTTAAACTGTTTTAATTGAAATGTACATGAATTTTAGGTTTAATTGTATTTTTTTGTGTTAATGTTGTAAAGTGTCTTGAGCACTGTTGAGCTGAGGAGTGGGGGACAATACATAATTAAAATTTATTACAATTATTTAGTTTCATTATAAATCAATAGTTGTTCAGGCTGGGTGTGTGTGTGGATCCACTTGGGTGGTGAGTGTGCATAGAAGGTATTGGGAGTGGGGGAAGATGGTGAGACGAACCATACTAACAAACAACTAGCTCCATTCTGACTGAGCTAGGTGGAATTCCCAAAATGTTGGGATGGCAAGGAGGAAAGAGCTGAGAGTAAGGTGGAGGAGGCAGGAAAGGAACAGGAGGGTGAGAAGTGTAACTGGAAAGAGGGGGAGAGGTGTGTATGTAGTGGGAGGAGGGTTCTCAGCCTCCATAGACAAGAGGAAGTGGGGCATAATTTAAAGAGTTTGTAAACCACTGGCCTAAATTACCCATGCTACCTATGAAACCAGTGGAACCTCCATGTGCTTTCTTATTTAATAATATTTAAGTTATAGTAAACGTAAATATTTTTCAGAGGGCTGAACTGGGGTTCCATTGTGGAAACAGTAATTTTAGAAGGCTAGCAGCATCCAAAGGGTGGTAGGGAGGGAGACCGGGAAATTCTAATTTCATTTGAATTGCGTGCAAGTAAAAAAATACAGCAAATAAGTCTTGACTTTTAAAACTCTCTCTCAAAAAGTCACCTCACAGTATCCCAGCCTAAAGCATCACTCAGCATTTTTGTATATTTACAGTGTTTTCCTTCCAAGTCTCTTTTCTATAAACAGGAACAAAATCAGAAGCAACACCATATGCCACCATCCCTTGCCTGAGGCAAAAAGAATTATTTTGAGAATGAAGCTGACTACACAATTTCTATGGGATTTTGTTTAGAGCTGAAATGGAGGATTTATAATTATTAGCTTGTATTATTTGCAATTTTGGGTTGCCCTCCAAATATCTGAATAATACCTGCAACCAAAATGTGTATTTATAGATCTGTGTTTTGGGGAATATTCCATTTTTATTTATTCAGTTTTTCCAATTTTTGGTTTGGCCATTTTGGTTTTTCAACCCTTTGGTATTTTGGTTATGTCGTTTTTGAAAATTGTGCATGCACATTGTATTGCTGAAATGTTTATATTGCTGAAATGATATGATCAAAATAATTGGAAATGGAAATAAACTGAAAAATCAAAACAAATGGAAAAAAGCGAACTGGGAATAACTGAAATAGATGACCAATGGAATGGAAACAGGCAGTCGTAGAGGTGTTTATGTCATTTTCATTATTACAATAATGATAATGAAAATTGTTGTTTTTATTATCGTTATTACAATAATGAAAATGACAAATAATAATAATGAAAATAGAAATGAAAATGACATTTTCTTTTTGAAATAAAGGGGGAAAACTGAAAAACATATTTCTGGCTATACCTTTTATGTTTCTTATTCAATTGTGATGAAATTTGGGGAGATTGTACCCACACTGGAGGGCACTATGTGTACCAAATTATGAAACAAGTAGATAAAGAAAACCAATTTTAGAAGCAATTGAATGTTGTGATTTTAAGAAACNCCTGCACTGCACCCAGCAGTCTCTCCCCTCCCCCCATGATGGGCAGACATGATGGCCGCCGCCGTTGCTGCATGTCATGGTGGCCATTCCGGACCAGGCTGGGTATAGCAGGGTACCATATGTTACATATTACCCACTGTGGCCTGGTTGGGCAGGCTGTTTCCTGGGTGTGTTGGTGGCTAGCCGGTGGTGGCTAGCCGGCTATGACCCCGGCGGTCTCTGGGATCACAGCTCAGGCTAGCTGCGAACATGCCCAGGGAAACTCCGGGGCTAACATCTGGATTTCCTCCAACAAATCTGACGGTGGCCCACAGGCCAAAGAGGGTCCAGATGGGCCTAAGCAGGCCCCCATCACATTTGTTAACAACCATAGTGTGAAGTTTAGGGTGATTGTGTATCTGTGGATTAAGTGGCAGAAGTACAAATACCACTTCTACTCAGGTACTATTCTAAAAGAGCTTTAGTAAAAATCATTAAGAACATATGAACATAAGTAGTGCCATACTGGGTCAGACCTATGGTCCATCAAGCCCAGCATCCTGTCTCCGACAGTGGTCAGTCTCTTTCTCGGGAGAAGTACCCAACAGGTCACAAGGGGCAATCCAGTCCCTGTTGTTCCAGCCCCCAACAGTAAGAGGTTACACTCCCCAAACCTACTTGGATAATAGCCATTAATGAACCTATCCTTCAAGAACTTATTGAATCACTTTTTAAAACTAGTTACGCTACCGGTCATGGACACTTTCTCTGGCAGTAAGCTCTACAAGTTAAATGTTACCCTGCCCAACCTTACTAATGGGGTAAGGTTCTGATCCTGAAGAATAATTAATGTCCTCAAACTCTCAGGGAACTCTAAAGTGAGTGAATCTGTTGCAATGGGAGGGAAATAGGTCTTAGTTCTGCTCTCTCCGTGCCAATATGGATAAACAATGAATGGTTGTGTTTCCCTGCTTCTCTTTTTTGGTGAACACATCATGACTATGAACTCAGCTCTTTGGGATTCTGTGTCTGCTCTCAAATTAGGGTCACTTTGCTTGCAGTGTCTTATGTGACACTGAGCAGCTGCACTAAGAGTTCATCAGATCAGACAGCCCTATCTACTGGAGTTGATTTTTTGTTTTGTTTTGTTTGTAACATGTCTTGCCAGCTAATGCAGAAAGAAATGGTGAGGGATCTATAAGCTACTCATAATTGAGATTGCTAAATTCTAGAAACAAAAGCCTTCTGTGATTGCATCTTTAATTATGTAGCATTAAATAATAAAACATCCTCATGTGGTGGGCAATATATTTCAGCATGCAGAGTACAAACCCGTAAGAGAGGATGAAATGTGAAGCTTATCAAGCTAACTTACTGAGTGAACTCTCAAGGGAGCATGCTATAGCTTGCTATTTATACTGTGGAAATGTCCCAAATGGGCTGGCTAGTTTCCCATCACAAAGAATGACATAATCCTTCCCCAGAGAACATTCTCTCTGGTGACCTGTTCTATCAGGTTGTCATCAGCATTCTATAAGAATTCCTAAAGCAAGAAGAGGCAGTAGTTTGCCTATATTATTTTTATATAATTAGAAGTAGTGCCAACTTCTGCATTAAACAAGATGTGCTATCCCTAAATCATCCCTTGAAGAACAACATTTGTAGTTAAGGGAAAGCTACATTGAAGCCAATGGACGTTTTCACAAGTACCCTGAGTGCATGTTGAGGATTGGACATCAGTGATTTCAATCCTTTTCCTTGAAAATGTTCATTTTGACACTGAAACTTAGGGGAAATCAGCCATGAGGTTGCTGGACTACTCCCCAGCCTGCTCCAGGGTGGAAAATTGCAGGTGACGCGGCTTGAGCCACGTTGAGGAACCAGACACGTACTGGAGAAATGCCCCAGTGCCCGCATGGCTTGGATAGGGCCAGGAGCACAACAAATGTGTGGGCAACTGGCCCCACCCGCATCCTGCTTCCAGTGCCCCACCCCGCCCTCTGCCATGATGGACAGACATGACAGCTAATGCTGGGCAGCCATGGTGGCCGGCCGTGGCAGCCCCTGACCCGGGGTGGGTATGGTGGGGCTGTACAGACGTGCTAGCCCACATTGGCTCATGTTGGCCCAAATGGGTGGCACTTACCCCTGGCTGTGACCTCGGCAATTTTCCAAAGTTCACAGCCTGGGCTAGCTGCCTATCCACTCCCAGGCAGGCCAACATCTGGCAGTGCCATAACAGACATGGCGGTGGCTCCTGGGCTACAGTGGGCCTAAGCAGGCAACCGGCACATCTGTTTTTACCCTTAATCTCATGTTCAGCAGACAGCATCAAAAACATATAAGGTATGTCATATCAGTATCACCATATGCAGGTGCAGATGGCATGGCCTCTTGAGATCATAACCCATAGTTTGTGTATCTCTACCATGGAGAATGCATCTCAGTCTTAATTCTGCCCAACAGGTGAAATCTTCTGCCTCTATCCAGTTTCATCACAATGAACCCAAACATAAGAAAGTAAGACGTGCCACTAGGTAAAACCAATAGTCCAGTAACATCCTGTCAGTATCCTGGCTGTCTCCAACAGTGGCCAATCTTGGTCAATTTGGAGACATACCAAAAAGGTCACAATGGGGAAATCCATTCCTTGTTGTTCATTCATAGTTCCTGACAGTCAGAGGTTATTACGAACTTCAGTGATGTCATCCTCTTTCTACAGATCTCTAAAATTACACACACTCAGAGTGTGATACAGAAAGATTAGCCACAGTGACATGGAAAAATGCAAAAAGGGGGATTTTTTTAGAAGAAATGTGTGAGTCACACTTTCTAAAATCATTGTACTTACAATGGGGCTGATCCTAACCCCCTGCACATGCCATAGTCCTCATAGTAGGGTTGTGCGGTGGTTGAGCATGGAGGTTAGGATCAGCCCCAAAGTCATTACAGTGGAATTATGTTTTTTGACAGCAACAATTAACACTCATGTATCCAGAAGATTAAGCATGGATCATAATGACTTACAACCTCTTTAGTTACATAATGAGCACATCAAAGTTTGGACTCCAGGTGTCTTAATTTTGTTGTTTTCTTGCTGCACTTACTGCTAATATTTTGTGAGAAGTTAACCTTCCTTTCAAATGAATGAATGGTAATTAAAGCTTTGTTTAGCACCTTTGCATTGCTAAGGAAGAAAGGGGAAATGGCTGCTGCATTCCTAAGCAAATGACGGGTGCATCCCTATAATCTGGCAATTTTTCACCTTATGGGAATGGTCCCTTGGAACTATTGATAGTCTGGGATCAATTAGAACCTCTTGGAAACTGCTATGAGTTACGCCACACTATTAAGAGGAAGAATTCAAGACCTACTCCTGGAACTTCACCCTGCTGGTTATCAGGGCTCAGATGCCACTACTGTATCATACCTTAAGCTGGCAGGCAAGTAGACCTTTTCTGTGGTGGGGCCCTCAATGTGGAACTTGCTCCTTTCCAGATGTTCATCTTGGTTTCTCCCTCTTCACCTTCTAAAAACACTAGGGCGGAAGGCTTCAGTTTTGTCAGAACTGGGTGTTTGTTTGATCTGATCAGAACTCAGTCTGCATGAGAAATATATAACCATGTCCGCACGAAAAAGATATGACCGGTGGCCAGTTAGTGGCAGTGGCTCCTGGATGTTCTTCTGCAAAGCGGACACCCATCCCCCCAGGATACC
>QEPC01004073.1:1241773-1256175 GCA_003113815.1 Sphenodon punctatus | reverse complement strand
GACATAAGAGAATCTCTATTGACTCTTTCCTAAACAGATATATTATTTATTTTATATTTTATTTATTAGATTTTTATCCCGCCCCTCCTAAAAACAGCCCGGGGCAGCTTACAACAATAAAAACAATACATATAAAATATATCTAAAAACAATTAAAACATATCCAATACAATCCGAGTATTAAAACATGGCCTAGAACTCAAAGAAAACAATAAATAGGGTAGGGGAGATAAAACCTAACCAACCCCACCCCCCTCCCCAAAGGCCTGGGCGAACAGCCAGGTTTTACAACTTCGCCAAAATGTCAGAAGGCTTGGGGTCAGGCGAGCTTCCTCCGGGAGGGAGTTCCAGAGGCACGGCACGGCACGGCCACCGAGAATGCCCTCTCCATTGTCAGATGCATCTGACTTCCCAGTAACATGTGGGGGAGAGATGTTGGGATGGTCACAGCACAGAATGAGTATATTTGGTTGACCCTTCTTCTGGCCTATTGGCATCACAAATCGATCTTATACCACAGTGACACGTAAAATAATCCCTAACATAGGCTCCTTCTCTGCATATGCTGTGCAGGCATATAAAATTGTGACCCTTTAGCACATCTTTCAAATATTTAGCAGAGGTGATTGCGAAAGTGTGATATACAGCCCTGCCAAATTTCATGTACACTGGTTGGAGTACAAAGATGTTACAGTCAGACATACATTTATATGTTAATTGCTTATACCACCAGGACCTTTTATCCAATCCTCCTGAAAGTTGGCAGAGTTAGTAAATATGGGAAGGTGTATAAACGTGCCATGTTTCATCTACATTAAATACGAGGCAAAGAAGGTACAGCTAAGAATATATATGAAGATTTTTGCAAAATAAAATATTTCATCTGCTTCTAAAATTGAATTCCTTTATTCAATCTTTTTGGAATTTGGTACAATTAATGCCTTCCATTGGAGGTATAAGCACTCTAGGTGTCAGAGAAATATAGTGACAAACAAAAAAGTTACAACCGAAAATGTGTTTTCCATTGAAACCAATGGAAAATGAAAGCAAAAACGAAAACGAGAATTTGATATTTATGAAAAAGAAAATGGCAGATTTAAATAAAGAAATAAAAAAATGAAAATGACATGGGCCCCTCGTGCACACCTCTAGGCAGTGGTTATTATCCGCTTTACCATTTTCAGTTTGGTGGGGTACATATGATGGGTTTAGTCTTTTGAATATTTGTTTCAGCTCTAACTTTGTTGTTGCATGAAATTATTTGTTGTTATATAGACAACATCATAGAAAAGAGCTTTTAATTCAACAGGAATCCAAAATGTTGGTTTGCTGAATTCATAAAGAGTGGGACATTGCTCAATATACATTATTGGATATATTTTTTTTACTACAAAAGGGACTATATCTTTCTTTTAGGTGATCCTACTGTTACAAAATTTTGGATTGCTACTTGTCTTTGGGTTTTCTGATTTTCATGTCCTAGACTTGGTTGAAATTAGCCTATGGGATCAAACGTTTTTAAGGGTACATACCTCCCCCACAGCAGATTGTTAACTACATAAACCATTTACCATAGAAAAGCAGGCTAAAAATGGAAGAATCCTATTCTAATAATGGGTGCTTTTAGACACACACTTCTCCTGGATGTTTGCTATAACATCCAGAACTTTCGGTGTGTCTAAATCACTCACCCAGATCTTAAACATCCAGCTATTTGAACTTCTGCATGAAACTTCTCCCAGAACTTTTGTATGTTAAAAGCTTCTCCTGGCTAAACAGCTTTGCTCCAGGCAGCTGTGGTCACTTCATTTCCATGGCAGTCTGTCATGTTTATAGCTGCGGCTACTTTAGGCTGCCTCAGGGCAGTGTTTGTGTGAAGAATACATCCAGGAACTGCCTCAGGGCAGTGTGTGTGTATGTGTGTGTGTGAGAGAGAAAAATGAATCCAGAACTTTCTTGTGAACTTATAAAGTCACAAGATTGAAAAATCCGGAACTTTAACATGTTTCTAAAAATGCAATATTGTGTTGTCTAAGTCAGGATGGTCCAAAGCTTTCCTCAAGAGACTGGCTATGAACTAGATTAAGGGAACAAATATTGTCTATCAAAAACCTTCTAATTTACATTAGCAAAGTGGAAGAGCACAGCTATAATAGGGACAGGTAGTGCAACACCACTGGAGCTGACAACCCTTGGGGACCATTCTCCCTGGTGCAGCTGCATCCTCTGCCATTGGGTACTGGGGAATAGAGGACCCATTTCAACTTCTGCACTAGGGTCTATTCCAATCTAGCCACACAATTTGCCAAGAGTACAAATTGATGTGATGGTGACCCACTGTGGCCTGGGACCTACCAGCACGTCTGTTTACATGCTGCCAGATGTTAAGGACTTCCCTGGGGCCTTCAAAAATCTCCAAAGCAGCAGCCCAGACTAAAAGCCGCCAATGTGAACTAACACAGGCTAGCACTTTTGTGAGGCCCCACCATACCAGTCCCAGGTTGGGGACCGTCATGGCCAGCCACCATAGCTGCCCATCATTGACCGCCATGGCTCTCAATTATGGTGGGGGACGGGACCTTGTGGAAGCAGGGTGTGGGTGGGACTGTGCGGGCACTGGAACGGCTCTCCGGCCACAAGCATGTGAGTCTAATGCCCCAACACAGCCCACGTTGTGTCACCCAGAGTGTTTAGCCCCGAGGCGGTCCGTGCAACAGTTCCATCAGGCACACGGCTGTTTACATGTCAAAATGAACCTTTTCTCCAAAAAGGTTTGGGAATCACTGATGTTCAATTCTCAGTGTGCACCTGGAGTCACTTGTGAAAATGTCCCTTCATTTCAACGTGGCTTTCCCTTAACTTCAAATGTGTTTCTTCAATGGATGGTTTGGGGATAGTGCAACTATTGCCTCTTCTTGCTTTAGGAATTCTTATAGAATGCTGATGACAACCTGATAGGACAGGTCGCCAGTGAGCATGTTCTATTATCAAGTCTGTGTGTTTGGCCATGCCGTACCCACCGGGCACCATGGCTATTTGCCATGGCTGGTTGTCTTGGCAAGGGCTGAGGTGCTGAGAGCAGGGCAGGGGTGGTGCCACCCGCCTGTACATTTGTTTAGCTTCCCACCCTACTTGGGCTGTGAGTAGGCAGTGGGATAGCTCTACAGCCAGTGGTAATTTTGTAGAATGCCCTTCCCTGACCTGGGCCACATTGGTTGAAGTTTCCTGCCCCATGTCGGGGAGCCATCACCCCCCACCCTCCCGCACAGATATTTTTACCCAAAGTGAGTTCTTCTCTTCCTTTTTCTGTTTCCTTTTTACTATTTTTATTTCTATAGCACTTTCAGTATTAAAAGTGCTTTGCAATCCTTATCTAGTTCACCCTCACAACAACACTTGGAGGTAGGTCATCATTATTATTCCCATTTTACAGATGAGGAAATTANAGATGAGTATGAGAATCGGGTTAAAGTTAGGATTAGTACGGTGTTGTATTTCTTATGTTATTTTTATTAGCAAGTCTGTTGCTTTGTATAAACTAGTTGGCTAAATAGATGCCTACAATATCTGTTTTATGTATATTTATGCTTTGTTATAACTGATGGTTAAACAATACATTTAATTCATTCATTCATTCATTCAGCTCAGCTCACCCCTATTTCAGCCAGCCCTTGCTATTTCCACTTTCATCTGAAGTGACAAGTTACCCATGATTCTGACCTTGATAAATTATTGAACAAAGGCACGTGCGGTGAACATGACTTTGCAGTAACAGCTGAAAGTAGTGCAAGAAATAATCACCTTGTATGATTTCCAGGCTTCCTGGAGTCCAGAAAAATCTTGGCAAGATCTCCATGAAATTCACATAGCTCATATTCCATCTATTTATTAAAAAAAAAATAGATACTAATAAACAGAGCTCAACGGTGGAAGCTTTCAGTTATTTGGGACCAGCAATTAGAACTTTGGAGATTTATTTAAGGATGTGGTAGGTTGCAAATGTTCTCTGATGAGCTGGAAAAGTCTCGTATTGATATGTTGAACTGAAATGAATACTTGTTAACCAGCAGGTAATCTGATGGTATGCAAATAGCTCCATTGCTAACCATGGGCTATCTGCATACCGTTGGATTAGTTGAAAGTTAGCAAATCAGCTAGGGGAGGCTGCATAGTGACTTGGATGGGAGCAGGGTTTTTAACTTACCCTAGAAAACCTTTGGTGGGCAGCAGGCAGTGGCAATGGCTCTTTCGGAGCTGACCTTGGCCTGTTGCTGCCTTTTTGCATTCTTGCAGGCTCCCCTTGAAGCCCATGCATACCCCCAGAGCTGGAGGCAATCCAGATCCCACAAATCTGCTGGATAACGGTATCCACACAGATAACTACTTCAGCTCTATCAAGATATGCTGCCTGAGCAAGTCCCACTGATCAATCTGTAAATTTGCCAAAATGAGAGTGGAAACTAAGATCACTTGTTATTTGCAGAGATAATCTGCATATTTTTTCCAACCAATGGATATCTGAATTGGTCTTTGTTACTGTTGCAAAATTTGCAACTTTGTTTATTCATTTACTCTGTGTTCAATATTTCTGTTACTTTGTTTATTTGGTGATACGTTGGTGCTGAAACAAAATATCAAAGAAAATGGCACATTAAACATGAAGTAACTGAAATGAATATTCAGAATCCAGAATGGAAGGGTAAAGTGGAATTCCATAACTTTGGCAAGGCTAATGGAATAGATTCATAAACTTTATCCTAGTCTGACAACACCCAACCACCAGGGGAAGCCAACCCAGACTGATCTTCCCTGGCAATCTATATTTTGTTTGAGTTCATTTACAAAACTTGCAACTTCTTATTCAATCTGTCTTTCTCTTGACCCATAGCAAACCCATAGCTGCTGAACTCCCTGTATTTCAGCACCCCTCCCCTCTCTACTCTAATTTCCACAATATGCAGAACACGGTGGTGGTGTGGTGTGGGTAGAATGCTATTGTGATATCCCTCAGTGTAGTATTTCAGCAGTAGCACAGAGTAAAGGAGGGAGTCTCTGCTCCAGGACTCTCTGACCACAACTCTGTGGTCATGCTGTGAGGTAGGAAGTGACAAACAGGAAATGATGTACTTTGAGGAGTGAACATTCTCCAGATTAATCAAATCCCATAACTCCATTGCTACTTAATAGAATCAGTTCTTTGTGATCAAACCCTTTGCGCTGGGTGGCAGAGAACACAGGATCACCAAGGAGTATGGGAAGTAGTAGGGATTTTACACAACACTAGCATGTGCATTTTGCAATAACAAAAACGACAAATAATAAAAATGAAAATAGAAATAAAAACGACATTTTTTTTTTTTTAAATAAAGGGAAAAATCTGAAAAATGTATTTCTGGCTATTACCTTTTAGTTTCTTATTCAATTCTGATTAAACTTGTGGAGAATGTACCCCCAATAGAGCACACTAAAGGCTGTCTCTTATACACATCTAGATGTGTATAAGAGACAGCATCAATCCTGTTGGCCACAGACATCCAAGTGGAATCCTTGTGCTTCTCCACTCTGGTAAGTGTAGGCTGCAGCCCTCTGTTCTAAATGTTAAAGCCTTCTTAATTTATTATCATCGGTGCCTGTGGCTGCTGCAGGGCTGCTGCCGAAAAGCTGAACACGGATTTTTCATTTTCAGGATGCAGCTGGTGGGTTGTTATTTTTGGTTTATACAGTAAATCCAGATTGGCTGAAGAAACTGGTCAGATGAGATCGCTGTAATCGCCAAGACCTTCCAGTTCTAGCAAAAGGACATGCTGTTTAAGGTAGATTCAGGGTTTTGAAAACTTTTCATGACACAACTGAAAATAGATGCTAACAAACAAATTTTTCTCCAAGCTCACAGACCAAGTTACCAATCTAGGGCTTGTGACAAGGAGGAAGACACATAAGTGTTTTCCATTCCCTTGTCCTTACACCTGTATAGCTCCACTTCCAGGCGTTGGGAAGTAATGACTAACACAGGGGTGGCCAGACTTATGGTACACTGCACATGATTCACTTGAACCTCAGGTGATCCCTCCCACTGGCTCTGGTGCTCCAGGCCAGGACCTCTTCCACTGACTTTCAGACGTAGAACACCTCAAGAACTGGTTTCAGGAGTTGAGAGGAGCACTTCACTTTAGAGAGAGCTTTCCCTGCTGGAGGAGCTCCCCTAGCCTGTCTCCTCCCTGAAGACACTCCCTGGGGTCACAGTTCCACTCTCCCCAGAGATGATCTGTATGAAACTGGTCCCCCTCCCCACACTGTGATCTATTGGAAACTAGTTTGTGATCTATGTCTTGGCCCACCTGGACTAACAGATCTGTATATCAGTGGACCCTACAGCCCCTTTGCAGCAAGTGTTTCCTCTGCCCTCATCCCTCCCCTCGGTAACAGCTTGTTGGAGGCCTGTAGAAAACAGGACCTTGGACCATATAGGTAGTACAGGCCTTGGACTAGACCTTGGACCACATAGGTAACTCCTTGCCCAGCCAAGCAGCATTGATTCCAGTAGAACAGAGCTTCTTGCTCCAATGTTGGATGTGGAACAATTTGTCCTGAAATAATCATTTAATTGGATGGAAGAACTGAGAAATGTGCTATACTCCACTTGCTAATCACATATTTGGGGCAGTTTGAATATTTTCTCTTCAAGCTTCGCTCATTTTTATATGTGGTAGAGTTTCTGTGTAACCCCACTAGAGACAACGGGACTGAGCAGGGAGGAATTCTGTAGGGAATTCACTCCTGGTTGTCAGGGCCAGTAGTATAGCTGGGTTTAGAAAGGACTGGATAAGTTCTTAGAGAGTAGGTCCATTAATGGCTATTAACCAAGTAGCTTACNTGGCAGAGATAGTAAATATGGGAAGGGGTGTAAGCATGCCAAGTTTAATCTACATTAGATGTGAGGCAAAGACGTTACAGCTAACAATGTATATGAAGAATTTTGCAAAATAAAATATTTCAACTGCTTCTAAAGTTGGATTCCTTTATTCAATCATTTTGAAATTTGGTACACATAATGCCTTCCATTGGAAGTATATGCACCCCAAGGTTCAGTCACATATAGTGAAAAACAAAAACATTACAGTCGAAAATATGTTTTCCATTGAAACCAATGAAAAACAAAAATGAAAGCAAAAACAAAATGACAATTTGATATTTATGAAAACCAAAACGACAGATTTAAATAAAGAAAATAAAAAATGAAAACAAAAACAACATGGGCCCCTGGTCCACACCTCTACACAACACTCTGAATGTGGGTTTGTGTCACTACCCACTCGAAAAAGTGTGTAAATGCGCCCTTAAAGAGTCCACAAAACAGCCTCAGCATTGTTGCAGAACACCCGACAAATCACTTGTCTTCCTCCCCCTCCCTCACCTGAGCCGGCTCATTCCCTCTCACCTGATCCTGCTCATTCCCCCTTCCTGATCCGTTTTGTCAGTTTATTGTAGATGTAACAACTTATCGGTGTTGTGGCCTCTTGAAGACCTGATGTTAACTGCCTCTTGCCATCCTCTAACACTAGCAGTGGGAGAGGCGTATTCAACTGCATGGGAGTTTCGGCAAAAAGGTTTGCTTCAGCTTTATCAGATCAGACCTTCTATAAAAAAATGAATGTGGTTGGAGAGTTCAGTCATGTTTCTCTTTCCATTTTTTTTTCTTGGAGAGTCTGAGTAATTGTGAATGCAATTTTTAAGGAGAAATATCCATTATTACGTGGGGCAGAACAGATGTGGTGGCCTGCTGTAGCCTGCATTGGCCCATGTGGATGGCCCTTAGCCTAGGTTGTGACTTGGAGTTTTTCCGAGGACGTAGTCTGGGCTAGCTGCTTACCTGCCTGGGGCAGTCTCAGGCTAAGATTCAGTGGCGCCAAAGCAGACATGCCAGTGGTTCTCGGGTCACAGCGGATCAAAGCAAGCCACCATCACCTTTGTTTTCACCCTCTGTGAAGATGCATTATTTTTACCAAAGGGAACCAATCTGTTTTGCGCGTGCACACCCACACACCTGTGTGCACCCAATATTACTCAGAAATTATAAAGAGATTAAACCTTTATAACAGAGAAGTTTGATGGTAGATCAATACTTTTTATTGGCAGACTGCAAAAAGCATTAGGGAATGCTCAGATATACACAATGAGCTGTCATGTCAATTGATAATGCTTTGTGCCACATATTAAAATGTTGTTATATTTGTAGGTATTGACAGTGGTCAGGGCTGGCCTTAGGTGAGTCCTGGAGGTTGAAGGGGACCAGAACCAGCACAGTTAAGCCTGCTCAGAAGACATTAGCTTAGCTCTCCCTATGCCACGTCATAAGGAGCAGGTGTAAGGGCTCAGTCATGATTCGCGATCAGGATCACAATGAGCACGAATAGAATCAGGACCACAACGAGTGATGTCAGGATCAGGAATGGAGCCAATGAAATCAGAATCAGGAGTGAGATAAACCAAGCTAAGGTTGGAGTATAGAGAGATTGGTCTAATCAGGTGACCGCATACAAGGATTGATCCAGGATGCAGAGTCGGAAAGGCAGGTCTGGAGATTAAGTGCCAGGAACGGAAGTCAGTCTGACAGAGACCAGGAAAGAGGTAGGACAAGGATGGAAGATTAGGGCTTGAGCAGGCAGGCTGGAAGGCAGACAAGGGTAGGAGCACAAAACTGGAAGCAAGCAGGACCACTGAGATGGAGAACAGGGATCTGATCAATTGCACTGGCAAGATTCATGGAGGAGGTATGCAAGTTTAAATAGCTTTGCCCAGCCAGTCTCCACAGGGATCTTGCCTAACAAGTCAGGAGCCCTGAGGCTAGGCTGTCATCAGGAATAGGCAATTTGGATGCCCAGATCAGTTACTATGAATTTTTAATATTATTTATTTTTAGATTTCTCTCTCACCCCTTTCCGCAAAGGGCAGAGCTCACAGAAAGCACGTTCACCCACACAACTCACAAAGTACATTACAAATTACAATTTTTTAAAAAAAATTACAGTTGGGTGTGAAATAAGTCCTACTCTTCTCTCACAAGGGTGATCCTGAGTCCTTGGGATAAGGTGGGATAAAAATTTGAATCAATCAATCAATAAATTCTACCCTTCCCTCATGTTTGTACTCCCCCTCTCAAGTGGTCATGGCACTTCCACCCCACTCCCCAAACGACCCAGATTTCCTCCCCCACAATCTTAAAAACAAAACAATCAAAAGGAAATAACAGACAGGAGAAGAAGATTGGAGAGGAGGTCTTCCATATGTTGGGAGTTGCTGCCACAAAACCCAAACGTGCTCCATCCACTCACAGAAGCAGCCTGTAAATACTCATTGATGGGGAAGATACAAATAACAGGGGTGTGTGGTTCAGCAGCTGCCACACAAGCTGATTGGTAATATTGCCACTGCCATTTTGGCCTTCGGATGTCTCCGGGTCAAACCGTGAGATGTGGCAACCTTAGCTGAGGGTGGCCTTAAATTCCCCTTCCCCCTCACTTCTCCAGTGCATCTAAGGTGTCATTAGTGGCTCACTTGGCAAGGCAGCTGTCTCAGAGCCCTAAGACCTCAGGGCCTCTGGGTTCAACCCACAGAGACCCTGACAGTACCCCATTTTCTGGGGGTAGGAGTCTCAGAGCCTGGCTTCTCTGTGTGGGCTTAATGAAAGGTTTTTACTTGGTCTGGGTGTTTTCCACCAGTTCTTGTGACCACCCTATGATTGGAAATCTTATATTTTTAATATATATATATCCATCTCCACCCCACTACAATATCAATATCTGATTCAGGGTTGTAGTGGGGTGGAGACAGAAAGGAGCAAGTTCCCACTATTGGCCTTTTGCCTGGTGTCAGTGAGTGTCCTGGGAAGTGAGCCCTGATGGGAAGGGAGACTCAGTAAGCTACTGCACAGGGCAGGGGCATAGCTATAACAGAGGCCACAGGTGCAGCTGCACCTGGACCCACAAGCCTGGGGTGTGTGTGTCATCAGCTGCATCATCTGCGTCTCTGTCCTGTCCTCTTGTGCCACCATGACTGCCTGCCAGTGCTTCTCCTGAGCACTCAATACAGTAAAGGGAGGAAGGGGGCAGGGTGAAAAAAGTGGGCAGATTCAGACTAAGTGGAGAAAGGGGGCGGGGGAAAGTGTAAGTGCAGGGGAAGAGGAAGTGTGGAGGGAGGGGTCTTGAATTCCTCACTTTTTTCTGGGAGAATCCAGGTAGCTCATTCTCGTTTGCAAGAATGAGCGGAGAACCCTGATTCTCACTGAGAAAAGCAAGAATCGAGTTTCAGTCCTACTCACAAAAGCTCTATGGGGTAGGTTGTCATTATTCTTATTTTACAGATGGGGAACTGAACCTGAGGGATAATGACTTGCCCAAGTCCACCCAATGAATTCATGATTGAGACATTTGATCCCCAGTTTCCCAGGTCCAAGCTCTACACCTTATCCACTAGGTTATACTGGTCAGCACATATTGCGTCTCCCAAAAATGACAACTTAATGAACTTTAGGCAGATAACGCTTAGGATTATGTAATTCTGGGCTAGTCTGAGCCTTTGGGTACATGTGCTAACCCATGAGGAGCCAATGAGAAAGGAATGTGACTTGAACACTCTCTCTCTCCCCCCAACTGCAGAAGGACTTTCCTTTTGTTTTGAGCCTTTCATATTGTAAAAGCAGACGTGTTGCAGAAAGTCTCACTCACGTCTGGAATGTGCCATTATGTGCCAAACCCCCATACCAGCTGAATTCATATAAAGGATGGTTTATTTTTTTAAAATCTGTATGGTATTTCCATAACTTTCCTTGCTAGTTTTCCCTTCTATTCAGTCTACGAGTGGTACTAAGAAAAAGCGCAGAACTGTTCATATGTGGCCAAACTTTCTGTCTGTTATAACCATAGAGGAATGTCTTGAATTTAATGTGCTTGGTTTGGGAGATCTGTTTTTGTCCACTCTAACTGATTGTCCTTTATAACCATGTCCATCATAAGCAGAGTGTGCAGTATATAATTTAACAGCAGTGGTTAGTGAACTAAAAGCCAAATGTTGAGGTTGGGTGGGAAACCTGATCTATTTTGTTAACCAAGTATGTCTTAAAATACTTTTAATTTTTGAGAAACTATCAATCTCTGCATTCTTGGCTATGTCTCGTTGTTGCAATCTTAAAATGATCTATTCATTTTTAAATGGGCACTTCCAGGGGGAGAAAAAGAGAATTTTTATATTCTTTCAAAGTGCTGAATGCCTCTTGTGGAAAGAAGGGACTTGGCATTTAGAGGGCTTTAGAAGAAGAAAACATCTAGATAAGGAGGGATTTATTTATTAAAATGTATATCTCGCCATTCCCCAAAGACTCATGGTGGTTTACAATGGCAAAAATAAAAATAGTAAAGTATAAATTATAATAAAACTCTCTAAATATCCCTACACTCACCCTAGAAAACCTACGCACCCAACCCCTATCCCCACCTGTCAAAAACTCTGCCAAACAAAAAAGTTTTACACCGCCTCCGGAATATACTCAAACTCATGCTCTGGTAAAACTCCAGGGGAAGGGAGTTCCTAAGTATGGGGGCAGCAACTGAGAACGCCTCTCTGTAAACCCTTGTGGGGCGGACAAAATTACCCAGTGGTACACACAAGAGGGTGCTCCAGGCTGACCACAGGGACCTCAATGGGGCATGAAAGGAAAGGAAGTCTTTCAGATATGTGAGACCCAAGCCATTTAGGGTTTTAAAGGTCAAAACCAGCACCTTGAATTGTGCTCGGAAAGCTGTAGCAAGGTAACGCAGATTATAGAGCGCAGGGGTAATGTGCTCATGGCGACCCACCCTAGAAAGGAGCTGAGCCACTGCATTCTGCACCAGCCTCAGCTTCTTACAGTCACCAAGTGCAGCCCCATGTAGAGTACATTGTAGTAGTCTAGCCTCAAGGTAATGAAAGCATGGATAATGGTGGCCAGATCGAGTCAGAAGAAAAGGCTGCAGCCTTTTCACCAGATGGAGTTGACCAATGCGCTCCTGGCCACCGCCACAACCTGACAATCCAGGTGCAGCAGAGGGTCCAGAAGCACACTAAGGCTGAAAACCTGAGTAACTAGAGGGAAACGGACCTGAGCCTCAATAACAAGGGTCCCAGTCCCCTCCAAGTTACAAGATCAGACAATCATTTCGGTCTTGTCAGGATTCAGCTTCAGTCGGGTCACTCATGCAGTTCCCAACAGCAGCCAGGCACCAGGAAACCACCAAGACTGCAGGACCTGTGCCATTAAGAGTTAGTAAGAGCTACCAGGGACACATTGGTGCTGATGGGGGTCATCAACGCCTCCCTCCAGAAGGGGAGGGTGCTGGGTTGCCTCAAGGAGGCGGTGGGGCTTCTCCCCAAGAAATCATCACTTGACGTTGGTGCCCTGGCTAGTTACCAGCCTAATCTTCTCTTTTTAGGAAAGGTTATTGAACGGGTTGTGGCTCATCAGCTACAGGTGCATTTGGACAGCATCAGTTTTCTTGATGCCATGCAGTCTGGCTTGCACCTGGGTTATGACACAAAGACAGCACTTGTGGCATTGGTTTACGACCTTCTCGTAGAATTGGATAAGGGCCGTATGACTGTGTTGATCCTACTAGATCTATCAGCAGCCTTTGATACCGTTAATCATGATTTGCTGGTAACATGTCTGTAGGACCTGGCGGGGTTGGACAGGACTGTCTTACAGTGGTTTCATTCTTATCTCACAGATAGATCTCAGCAGATGGTTCTAGGGGACTGTACTTCGTTCCCTGGTGGCCTCCTGTGAGGGGTCCTGCAGGGTTCTACTTTGTCCCCTCTCTTGTTTAACATGTATATGAAGCCACCTGGGGAGGTCGTACACAGTTCGCTGTCATCAGTATGTTGGTGACACCCAGCTGTATTGGGGGAGCTGAGGAGTGAGGGGGCTGGAAGGAAGCCCTAGAGCATAGCCGGGACTCCAGAAACCCTTACCTGATTCACTTCAGAGCAGGGCTGTCGGTGAGTAGGGGCGGAGCCCCTGCACCTGAAAGAGACGAAAAGCTGCTGTCGCCCCATTGGCGCGAGCCTAAGGGCGCAAGCCTAAGGGTATGAGCACAAGGGCTTCTTCCCTTGGGAGTCGCCCTTGGAGCGCCCGGAGCAGAGGAGCCCCCCCCACTTCCTTATACTGTATTTTGGAGGGAGGCCTGAGCTGCCAGTTAACATCGTGAATGCAGAGAGCAGCAGAACAGTCTACTGACTTTGGGATCATTCTTGGGCCCTCTTATCACTGTGGGGCAGTTGCACTAACAGTGAATTAATTAGGCGAGTTGTAAGGAGCCATTAGCCTTTAGGCTATTTTTGAGTGTTGGCCCCTTTTGGGACTTCTTGGGGCATCCTGTTGGGTTCTGTAACTATGGAGAAGAAGCGTCAGCGCCCAATAGACTCCCCTGCAGAGACCGAATCTCCAGAATGCAAGTATATTAGGGGAAATGACCTGGGGGATGATTTGAGTATAGCAGTTTAAACTAAGAACTACTTTTTGTCTTTGCTTGATACTAATGGGCCGGAAGGCCCGGCTAGTGCCTCTGCTTTATTAACTGCTTGCCCGACTATGGATATGGTAGCATCTAATCTGCCCTCAACATTGACCCCCCTAATTACACGAGAGAGAATTATGATACTGAAACGGGTGGTGCTCTTAAAGTGCAGTGTCATCTTATTGCAAGAATGGTTTCCTTGTTATTTAAGCACATTATGGATATGGGGGAGTCGCTTTTATGGGTTAGATCTCAGTTGAAAGAACTATTGACTAAGATTGATTATCTTTATGCTCTTAAGTCTGAAGGATCTATAGAATTGGGGCCTGTGGATGTGGATCGTGTGTCTCAATTGGAGAAAGCGAGTAATTGTACCCCTCTTGTGGGAGTAAAAAGAGCTCAAAAGAACCCTTTGGCCACTGGACCCAAACCCCCACTTTTCAACGAGTGTTCAATTTGGATAAAAGCTAGACCATTAAGCAATGGCGTGTTCCCAAGCTGGAATAATGTTATTAACGCAGCTAGGAATTTATCTTTCCTTCTGGGTGGAAAGATAAATATACGGGATATTGTGGATTTTGAATTACTGTGGCAAGATAGTCGCAGTAGCTGTGTAAAGATATTTTTTCACTCAAGTACTTTGGTACAGAAATGATTTAAGGCTAGGAAGTATCTAATCTCTAGAGCTATTTCAATAGATGGAGTGTTTGTTAGTAGATCCCATAGAGGTGGCGGGTACGATCATCCTGCCAACCTCCCTCTGCTTCTTTCCTCGCCTAATTGTATTGCTATAACAGAAAATCATAAACCCTGCACTGTCCATATGAAGGCACCAGCAGAGGGAGGAGGTTATAA
>QEPC01004073.1:1223183-1240075 GCA_003113815.1 Sphenodon punctatus | reverse complement strand
GTGTATGGACTGCTTTGGAAGATATTCTTGAAGATCTAGAGACCCAATATCCCTCTGTAATGCTATTAATGGCAAGAGATTGGAATGCCAGAATAGGCTCTACAGCAGATCCTCCTAATGGCTTGTTGCTGGGACAGGGAGGTGCCAGGATGGAGAGAAGATCAAGGGACCAGATTAGGAACCAGGCAGGTGAATGTTTGAGTCACCTGCTTGAGACCAATGGTCTCCTGGTGCTGAATGGCAGAGGCCTGTTGGACCCTGATGGTGAATTTACATGTATTAGTTCCCGTGGGAGAAGCATGGTGGATTATATAATAGCTAGGGCGAGCCATCAGATTAGAATGGAGAATTTTGAGGTAGTGGTCCGCCCTGAGTCTGACCATGCTGTGTTGAAGGCAGATATTATTCTGAAGGAAGGGGGAGAACTTGGGTATCAACCACCCCACAGGGAAGGAGGGATGGTTGTTAAGTCTAGGGTTAGATGGTCTACCTCCTTGTTGGTTGAACTTTTGGATAAGTTATGGGGGAATGAATGTCTTGGGCTGAGGGAGAAAGTGATTGCTGCCTGGCCTGAAGACATTGATTTAATCTCCAGGTGTTATGCTTCTGTATTAACCATTCTAGGGAATATACTATTACACAATAAGCAAGGCGGTTCTTTATATGTGAGGACATAGTTTGATCAAGAGTGCAGGGAGGCTAAGAAGCTTTTGGCCCATGCCAAACTTCTTTGGGCTAAGAGGCAGTCGGAATTTACACAGGCTCAGTTTCTTGAAACGAGGAAAAGGTATAAAAACTTGGTTAAAGAAAAAAAACTGAATGTTGTCTGGAGGGCATGGGCCAAACTTAAAAATGCAGCCTTGTTAAAAGACTCCAGGCAGTTTTGGCACTTGATTAATTGCGCGTTGCAGCCAAGAGTATGTAGGACATCTAAGGCTGCTGACGAAGATCGATGGGTATCGTACTTTGAAACTGTGATAGAAAGGGAGGAGTCAGGGGATATCCCTTCTTTATCCCACATGCCAGGATTTGATGAAACAGTAAGTACTCAGGAAGTGATGGATCTGATCTCACTGTTAAAACCTAACAAAGCCCCGGGCTTTGACTTTCTAGCGGCTGAGGTGTTACAGGCAAGCCCAGAATGGTGGACCCCCTATGTTGGCAGGTATCTTTTTGTCAATTAATAGACATAAAAGGGTCCCCCAGGATTGGGGTTTATCAATTATTATACCAGTGTTCAAAAAGGGTGACCCAGAGGACCCCAGCTGTTATCGTCCAATAAGCCTTCTGCCAGTTATAGGGAAATTATACGCTAAAGTATTGTTAAAACATCTAGAGCAATGGGCAGAGGCCTGGGAGCTGCTTCCCCAGGAGCAATTTGGTTTTCGTAGAAATAGATCTACTACTGATAGTGCCTTTACCATTTTGCATATCATCACCAAGTATACAAAGATCAGGGATGGTAAATTGTTATGGCTTTTATAGATCTCCAGAGGGCATTTGATTCAGTCCCTAAGGCCAAGCTATGGTGCCATCTACACTGACTTGACTTGCATGATGGTCTATTAAGCCTGTTGATAAGTATCCATACCGGGAATCAGGCAAGAATCCGTTTGGGTGGGGATGGCCCATTGTCTAGGTCTCTTCCTATACAAAGGGGAGTCAGACAAGGATTCGTGCTGGCCCCCTTACTGTTTAGTCTATATCTTAACGAATTACCCCAAGCCCTGGCGGATGATGAGTGTCACCAGCCAAGACCGGGTTACCCCTGTACTTATGTATGCTGACGACGTGGTTATGATGGCCCAGACAAAAAAGGGGATGTGCAAACTGCTTGGGAAATTAATCAATTACTGTACCGATAAAAGCTTAAATATTAATTGCCAAAAGTCTCAGGTAATGGTGATAGGCGGGAGATCCCCTAAGGGTAATTGGAATATAAACGGCAAGAGTTTTGCACAGGTGAACTCTTATTTCTACCTGGGGATCGCTATATCCAGAACTGGGTCTTGGGAAAGGCACCAAAAATTAATAGCTGCTAAGATGCTGGCGGCAGCAAAAGGGATCTTAAGGCTAACTGCCAGATCTGCCGGTATTACCATCTCAGCTATCTTAGATGTGTTTAAGACAAAGGTGCACCCATTTTGCTTTTCAGGACAGAATTGATGACAGCTCGATCTTTACAACTACTTGAAGTTGTTCAGAATAGATTCTTTCGTAGTTTGCTCCGGGTCCCGCAGGGAACTTCAGTTGCAGTCCTTTGAGCTGAAACTGGCATGACCCCTATTTCCCACTTGGCTAAGCAGGCGGCAATTGGATATTGGTTCCATCTATGTTTACAAGGGGAGACGGCACTGCCTTTGCTATGTTTGCAAGAAGAACTGCTGCATCAAGGGACTTTGAAATACCCCTGGTTATTTCAAGTGGCGTCCTATATGGGGTATTTTGGCCTCTCTTTCCCCTACTTGTGTGGGAAAGGGAGGGGATGGCAGCGGAATATAGTTAAGACCGGAATGTTGGATATTTCTAAACAGGAAGTTATGACTATTGTTGCAGAATGGAAAGTTGCCCCCTGGTTAAAATATATAAAACTGCAACATGGTCTTGAATGTTATCTGGACAAGTTGAGTAATCAAACTTCCAGAAGGACCTTTACTCTCCTACGCCTGCAGCTCTTCCCTTCAGCCGTCCTCTTGGGACGATATAATAATACTCCACGAGAACAGCGATGGTGCTATTATGGAGATAGAGGATCTCAAACATGTACTATTGTGCTGCCCGGTGTACTTTGAGATCAGGGCAATTTGATTAGAACCATTATATGGTACAGGAAAGGATGGGTCCGATATAAGTAAATTGAAATTCCTCCTTCCACTCAGGAGGACTCAGTAATGCGGGCAGTAACCTCCTTCATGTTCCTGGCTATGAAACTAAGAGAAGGGATCCTATTGGAGGGCTGTTAGTTTGTATTTAATTTGGGCTGTAATTAAATTATCATGTGATATTACTTGCTGGAAGGAAAAGTACATGGGAAGCCTGTAAGATCTTAAAGGCTGGAAGATTCTGTGATTTGCCATAAGTCTCTGCTAGTAGCTGGGGATTTGGTGGTGTTGTGATTCTGGATGTTAATGACTTATCCTTGCAACTGTTTGGGGTGGATACTAATTTTGGGAAAGTGTTTAGGCAACTTATTGTTAGTAAATTGATTCTGGCACGATGTTTTGCTCTGTTTATGCCTATAAATATGTATATTTTGTTATCTCCTTTACTTTGTTTTACATGTTATATGTATATTTGTTTGGTTGTCTTTCTTGTTCTAGATTTGTTATTGTTGGTGTCTTTGGCCAAGGCGAGAGCTAGTGCCATTAATAAATTCATTCATTCATTCATTCATTCATTCACCCAGCTGTATTTGTCTTTTTCACCTTACTCAGGCCTTGCTGTCTTTTTGGTGTCTTAGAGCCTGGCCACAGTGGAGGATTTGACGAGGTCGAGTCAATTGAAACTGAATCCCGATAAGACAGACGTGATGTTAGTAGGCGGGACCGGTGTTCTGGGGGAGGCAGGGGCGTAGCTCTTGTGTGTACCACTGAGTAATTTTGTCCGCACCACAAGGGTTTACAGAGAGGCATTCTCAGTTGCTGTCCCCATACCTAGGACAAACAGGGACATTTGTCCCGGGGCCCATATTGGCTGGGGGCCCAATATCCAAGATAGCTAAGCCACCCTTCCCCCCCCTTTTTTCTTTTTTTAAATTGCCACCTGAGCTGATGCGTTGCAACATTGTGTCTGATACAGTGTTGCAACTGCTGGAGGGGGAGGGGCCCCATGCAGTACTGGAAGCAATGCAGCCGTGCAACATGTATTTTTCAAATGTGTCCTTTTTTAAAGGGAAGGTATGGCCACCCTACTTGAGCTTCTGCAGGGGCCTATTTCTGTCTCTTATACACATCTAGATGTGTATAAGAGACAGCCCTAGCATCAGGTCAGGTCACGCTCAGAAGCCTCGCAGCTCGGCTTGCCCTCTTGGTGTCACGTTGTGAAGAAGGAGTCCTCCCCACAAGTCCGGACCCGGTCCGGGCAGGGCTGGCTCAAGGGAGGCCCAGCCCGAGCGGGAAGGTGCCAGTAACTGAGTGGAACCGTTGCCGGGCACCTTCCTGCTCTTGCGCTCCCTACATCGAGCCGACCCAGCCTGCCTGACCATCCCCCAGCTTCCAGGATTGGTTGGGTGGGCCAGGGCAGCAACAGCACTGCTGCTGCTGGCCACGCTTGGTCCCAGCGACGGATGGGCCCAGCAGCAGGCCACCAGCAGCACACTGCAGACTCTGCAGAGAGCAAGTAAGTCCTGAGCACCCAGCAGTCCAGCACCCCTAGGCTGGCCAGCAGCTTCACCACCAGCAGGAAAAAAGAGGGGAGGGGCCCATGGACATTTCTTGTCCCTGGGCCCATCCCAAGCTAGCTACGCCCCTGGGGGGAGGAGGTTTCCCCCCTTGTTGTGTGTATCCGTCCTCCTTTGGTTCCATCTGTGCAGAGCCAAGGGGTGCTCCTGGACTCACAGCTATGCCTGGATTCCCAGGTGTTGACTGTGGCCAGGGGCGTCAATTACAAGACTGCTCCCATATGTTTCGCATCCGATCTTGCCACTATCATCCATACATTTGTCACCTCAGGCTAGAATATTGCAATGCGTTTTATGTGGGGCTGCTCTTGGTGATGGTTTGGAAGCTGCAGCTGGTGCAGAATGTGATGCCCCGTCTCCATACTGGGACGGGCCATAGGGAGCACATAACACCAGTGCTCCAGGTACTGCCCTGGCTGTCGTCTTTCGGGTCCAATTCAAGGTGCTGGTATTGACCTTTAAAGCCCTTCACTGACTGGGTCCTGCTTATCGGAGTGATCGTCTCACACCCTGGGTAGTCCTTGCAGTCATCTGGGGGCGCCCTCCTAGAAATTTTACATTGTCAGCTAGTCCGGATGGACAGGAGGGTGTTCTTGCCGGCTGCGCCATCGCTCTGGAATTCTCTGCCAGTGGAGGTTCACCTTAGCCCGAATTTCCTCTTCTCCCAATGAAATGGTAAGACCTGGCTCTTCTGCCAGGCGTTTGGTGGGGTTGGGTGGGATGGATCAGATGGGTGGCGGAGGGTTTTATGCGCAAGTCAGAGTGGGTTTGTAGTTCTTATATTGATGTTTTATATGATTGTATTTATATTTATATCGCTATTGTTTTATTTGTTTTAAAATTGTAAGCTGTCCCAAGTCGCACGTGAGAAGAGCAGTGTGTGTGTGTGTGTGTGTGTGTTCGTTTAACATATTCCCATTTAATTCTAATGGAATCCAGTGTGGAGAGATGCTTGAAATGACAAAAGCAAATATATAAGAAGTATAGTGAAGTTATAAATATATGGTAGCTTTCCCCTTTTACTCATGCAAGTGAAATGGTTTGAAAGAAATATAAGGGTTAAATCAAATGCCCAATTTGTTCAGCTCTTGGGTCTCATTTAGGCCTGAAGCGAGCAATCACAACGAATACTGCTTCTGTCAGAAACAGATCATTCACCTTCACTTGCAATAAGGAAGATTACTAGCTTTTCACTATTTTTTGCTAGTTCCCATTCGGGCATTGCAGTTCGGTACTTTTGGTAGAATGCAGAAGTGACTGTTCTGCATACTCTATCAGTGTGGTGTTATAATGCAAAATGAACTTTCTGTAACACTGGTTTATATACTGGCTAAGTGACATAAAATTGATGAAAAGTAATGGAAACTGCCAAAAATGACAGAAAGTGCCATAAATTTGATGGGAAATACCGGAAAGTGCTGAAAATTGAAGGAAATACCAGAAATTGCTGGGAAATGATGGAAACTGACAGGTGCCAATCTCGACAATAACAGAAGCATGGAATCACTGAAAAGTGAGGCAATACCAATGCAGAGTCACAAGGTGCTCCCCAAAGGTAGGTATTTCTGGACAGTATAGGAATGATGCTGAATCTATCAATTGTGGTGAAAGCTGCTTCTGTCAGAAATGGACCACTCGCCTGTGCTAATGTGTTGAGGAAACTTACCTGCTTTTTCACTATTGTTGCTAGTTCTTGTTTAGTATTGTAAAAGACATAAAAATAAAGTAAGATATAAATCAGACGTAAAAATAAAAGACATAAAATTAAGTAAACTACATAAGTATTAGAAAAGTGCTGTAAAAGTTCTGGAATGTGCCACAAATTGATGAAAATGCTGGAAATTGATTATTAGTGATGGAAAATGACAACCATCACAATAGCAGAAGCATGTAATCCGTGGAGACTGATAAAGTACTAACAAACAGTTGCAAGCACTCCCCAAATGTAGGTATTTCCCAATGGTATGGGAATGGTAATTCTCACTTTAGCACTTCAAAGAGCAAGGAATAGAAGAAAGAGGATAATTCAGAGGAGGAGATATTTTGTTTTGTGGAAACATAAATGCATCATTGGCTCAGATGATGCATTTATGTTTTATCCAGCCTTCATTTATGAACCAGAGCATCTGTGACTGTTGCTATTTTGGCCCACACACACACACGGGGAAGTGAATCAGGGACCACCGTAGCTGAGACATGAGTATTTACAGCTTGAACTACAGAGCTGTTAGACTGGGAGAGGCTCTTGTATACTCCTTCTGTGGATCTGGTTAAAAGAAGGATCTATAACCTGCAGCTTCAGTGAGTTACAATTATATTAGCACATGCAAACTGGACCTGAAATGAATATTTGAATTGGGTACCAAATTCAATGCATTTGATCTAGTCACATTTGTTTTAATGAAGAGAATCAAGTATTCATCACTTGATAATTTTGGTATTCCAGTATTCAGAACTTTGTACCCTTCGGTATCTCAGCATCTTGTTATTTGGTAATTTGTGTATTTGGTAGTACTGTTTGGTGTTTTAAATTTTTTTTGAATGTGTATGTGATAAGTCCCTCACTGTGATGTAATACATCAGGAAGTCACGACAGTACTGAATAATGAAGAACAAAGTAGCCAAAGTAACTGAAGTCAAAGTAGTATAAAATACTGAAATGCTGAAGTAACGAAGAAGTGAATTTTGCTACAGTGACAAAGTCAAATTAGGAGAGTAGTTTGTGGGACAAACATTTTTATTTTTATTTATTTACGAAATATTTGTAGCCTGCACCCTCTTGCACTTGGCAACCAGGGGCGGCGTAAATTGTCTTTGTAAATACAAAAATGCATATTCATTTCAGCCCTAATGCAAATCCCATGCTTGGAGTCAGTTCATCCTGGAAACACACAGCTTTGCTTGGTTTCTCAGAGGAGCCTTATAGGGCAGTGTTTCTCAAACAACTCAAACCAGTGGACCTCTGACAACCCTCAACATTTCTTGCAGACCATTATGTTCTTCCTGAAAATGGCTGCAACCTGGTCCAGTTTCACAGGACGCTGGCCACAGCTGTGCAAGATGGGTGGCACTGAGAACTGCCAGAACAGCAGCCATCTCTGGAGGTTGGGAGATACGCCGGGGAATGACCACAGTGCAGATAGGTGGCCACCAGTGGAAATTAAAGCCTACTTTGTTGTAGGCACAGCTGCATCTGCAGACCTTGCCATGGCCTCTTTCAAAACCACAGTTGTAAGGGGTTACATGTCCAACTCTGATAGATTTTCAATGGGAATAGCTCCTATGAAAATCATAGTCCATATCTTTTCTGTATGATGATTTGATCAGGGACTCTATCGGTGTCGTAACAAGTTCACAATCTTTATTGGTATGTTATTCCAACTATTAGTACTGATTAGGGTTGGGACTCTGGCAAAACTTCGGTTTCAGTTTCTATCAGTTTTGGTTCTCATGTATTTTGGTTCTCCTATTGGTTTTGGTTCTATTGGTTTTGGGTTTTTTCCCATTGAAATCAATGGGAAACAAACCAAAAATCCCTGCAATAAAAGACTGTTTCTTTTTTTCTTTTCTTTTTTTTAAAAAAAAACAACATTTCAGTCAAGCAGTTACAGCCAGAAGCCATTGAGCTGTGACCTTCAGTAAATGTAGCCGGTGCCACCAGCCACTATATATTTGTCACTCAAAGGTTTTTTAACTTGTAGTTATAGCACACATTACATAAAACAAGATACTACTGCCAGCCACCAACATACCATATTCTGTCATAGCCTCACATTGCCAATATGCCAACAAAAGTTTCATCAATGCGAATTCCAAATTCAAGGTGCTGGTGATGGTTTATAAAGCCCTACACGGTCTCGGCCCCTCATACCTTAGGGACCGCCGCACCCTCCGCGCCCCAGAGCATCTCCTGCGGTCCGCTGGGGGTGCCTTCCTGGAGGTCCCCCGTGTTAAGCGGGGGGCCACGATGGAGAGGGCATTCTCGGTAGTGGGACTGCGGCTGTGGAACTCCCTTCCGGAGGAAACTCGCCTGGCCCCTAGCCTGCTAACATTCCGGTGAAACTGTAAGATCTGGCTGTTCGCCCAGGCCTTTGGGAGGGAGGGTGAGTAGGGTGGGGGTTTTTAGTTCCCCCACCTATTTTTTTTTTTTTTTTTTGCTTTTAGAGTGGTTGTCTAGCCCTGTAAATTAATTATTTTTATAATATTTATGGTTATTTTTAAATTGTTTTTATTGTATTTTAAAAACTGTTGGAAGCTGCCCCGAGCTGCATGGCAGGAGGGGCGGGGTAAAAGTTTATAAATAAATAAAATAAATAAATTCCAGTGTGACCCCCCAAATGACCCCCAAATTGCAATGCCAAGAGTGCACATTACAACAGGATACTACAGCCACATAACTGTACACATTACAAGAAAGATACCACTGTCACGAGATGCCCACCATACGTCATAGCCCCACGTTGCCAATGTGCCAACAACAGTGTCAGTGCCAAATCCAGTGTGACCCCCAAAATGACCCCCATATTGCGAACCAATGCCAAGAGTGTCAAGCCAATGCCAAGCATGTCAATGCAAACTCCAGTGTGCCCCCCCAAAATGACCCCCAGATCATATTGCTGCAAATGCCAACAGTGCCAGTCCCAAATCCACAGTGTCAATGCCAAATCCAGTGTGACTCCCAAAGTAACAAACCCATATCTCCCCATTCCCCCCTCACACACTGTGCCTCCAGAACCCTAGCTGTGGGCCAGGTACTGCATGAGACCCCAATAAAAGGGCTCTCTATCCCCCATGGGCAAGGCTTGACCCAGCAGCAAGGAGTTCCCAGAGTAAAATGATTGGACCTAGTGGGAGGGCTTAACCCAGCAGCAAGGAGTTCCCAGGAAAAATGATTGTGGGCCACTGGGGTGATAGATATCCCCTCTTAGTGGGGTCCCTAGGAATGTTTTTAACCCTCGGATTGCTTTGCTGCCAGGACAAGCCCTGCCACTCTCTCTATCTCCTTCTCACTGGATCCAGTCCTGTTGTTAACCATGGGAACTTGTAGCCACTGAGTCAAATTCTGTTGTTAACCCTGGGAACTCCAAGCCACTGGGTCCAATCCTGTTGCTAACCCTGGAAACTCCTAGTTGCTGGATTAAGCTCTGCCACTGCCTTTCCCCCACTGGGTCCAATCATGTGTAACCTAAAAAAATAATATTCACATTGCCATCACCTGCTTTTATCCAGAACCCACAAATCCCCGCTTTCCATGCCGTCCTTGGCCACCTGTAGTCTTCTGAAGGTGTAGGCTGTAGGAGAAGCCTTCCTTCTGGCTTGGAGAACTAGGAGGACGTCTGTGGTCCTACTTCGTCTGGAAGTGCACTGGTGGGTGGGTGGGGGTTATTGCATTCTGTTGCTGTTGTTGAAGTCTGTTGCAGTTGAGACCCCACAGCTGGGGTTCTGGAAGTGCATTAGGTGGGGGGAGGGGTTTTTGCATTCTGTTGTTGCTGGCCAGTCGCTGTTGTGGCCTCACGGCTGGCGTTCTGGAGGCCTCCAGACACAGTGGAACTTCAGACTTCAGTGGCCCTTCAGAACCCTACTGGAATGTGAAGGATCACTGCATCTGGAGGCGCAGTGGTGGTGGGGATATTGCATTCTGTTGCAGTTGAGGTCAGTTGCTGTTGAGGTCCCATGGCTGGTGTTCTGGCGGCCTCCAGACAGATGCAGTAGGGCTACAGTCTGTGGAAGTCTTCATACTTCAGAACCCCACTGGAACCTGTAGTCCCACTGCGTATGGAGGTGCAGTGATGGTGGGGATATTGCATTCTGTTGCTGTTGAGTTCAGTCTCTGTTGTTGAGGTTGCACGCCTGGGGTTCTGGAGGCCTCCAGACGCAGTGGGAATTGAGCCTTCAGTGGGCCTCCAGAACCACGCTGGATGCAGAAGACCCACTGCATCTGGAGGTGCAGTGGTCATGGGGATAAATGCTTTTTGTTGATGTTAAGGTCATTCGTTGGTGAGGTTCTATGGCTGAGGTTGTGGAGGCCTCCAGACACAGTGGGCACACACATGGCCACAACACATGCAAAGAACAGCTGCCCTTTTCCAAAATGGCAGCAACTCTGCTGGTGCCATTTTGGAAAATAGCTGTGCATGCACAAAATGGCCCCAGTTGCCATTTGCACGTGTGCAGTACTTTTTGTTGTTGTTGTTTTGTTTTTCTCACATTTCTCAGCGAGAATGCAGCTGAGATGCTGCTGGTTCTTGGATCATTTTTGTTTGTCAGAATGAGCCAAGAACCATGATTCTCATCAAGAAACATGAGAACAAGTTTCAGCCATAATTCAGACAGGGCAGGTATGGTAGTTAGAAGTAGCTACTCTTTGCTTTGGTGCCTTTAAGGGAGCCATGGGTTAGAGTGTGGTATGGACTATATGGTACAGACTTATCAACCAACTTGTTAGCTCTCTCACTCCCTGCCTACATTTCTGTATGCACTGCGGGCCTGTTGCTATTACTAGCTCTTTACTATAGTGAACAAACATTTAGATCCCAATATAGCCAGGCTATGCTGCATAATTTGCATAATCAGTCAATACCAGCTATAAACCTTTTCCATATTAGCTGTTTAATTTGCATAGTTTGTTATGTAATATCCTAAAATATTCCTACACTCAGATCCATTATGGATGGATATGAGGACAACGGACAAAATCTGTGGGAGCTTAAATCATCTTCCTTGCATTAATTACAGCACACAAGAAAATTTGCTGGACATAATTTGTTTGTAACATGGGATGCAACTTTACTTGTTCAAAACGGTGGCTTGTGGACCTAAGTGGGGTCATAGCATCTGCCGATGAGGTCACAATTCCAACTGATGTGTGATTCATGTGATACACTTTGCATCCTGGGTTCACAGAATTACATTTAAGTCTCAAAATAGGGTCATCCAGTCAAAGGCTATTAGGGGACCACTGACACAGTATCACAAAATAACGCAACAGGCAGCTGCCTCCCATATAAAGGCTGTGATTTCTCATGTGTATTGTCTGTGTGTGGCAAGTTAATAGGATTTATGTTCAGGCACCAAGTGAAGAATACATCCCTTGTTGCTCACTTTATAAATGAATGATTTATGTAGACGTTACTCAGAATATGTGAAGAATGCGCCAGTAGCACTCTTCTTCTTTACCTAGAATTCTCTCACTGCTGAATATGTACAAATGTCTAATTGGCTATTTTACCCCCCGCCCCTCAAAAGTGGCAAAGGTCAAGAAATGTGGCAAGCAGTATGTTAGAGAAGCTTTTCACATTCAAAAGCTCAGACGCACAGAAGTACAGTGCTTCGGCTGTTTGTGTGGAGAGCTTTCCTAAATCAAAGTACGATCATCCATAGAATTTACTGGCCAGGATTTCTTCCTTTGTAAAGGAACAAGCCCCACATTGGCAAATGGAAAAACCCTTCATTTATTTACATTGTTTGGTAATACCAAAGAAATCTGTATTATTCTGTCAAACGTCTGCTCAATATTTTCTTCTTTTGGATTAATATGTGAGCTATCCAATGAGAGGTGGTGTTGACATCACTGTAATCTCCAAAAAGAAAAACACTCAATAGGATACTTGTACATTCTTCCTAATCATCCTTTCATGCATCATAAGGATCTTCTCAGGACACACACATCTACGCACAAACATCTTGTCACTCACACATAATACACTCATTTTCCAACTCCCAGTTTTCTCCCTCAACTATAATTCATTGGCAGAGCAGAGAGCTTGGAACTGAGTGCTGTATTAATCACAGGACAAAGGAGCGCCTTTCCTTATCCACCCTAAAGGCCAGGAAAGAACTGGCCCTTTTCATCCATCATAAATTTTCTGCGGATTGTTTAGTTTATTTCTGTATGAACTAAGTGAGTCTGGAATCTATCACAGGGGCTTCATGTTTTATCGTAGAGGGATTAATAGGCAGGAGGCTTTTCCCTCACGTCTTCTGAAGTATCCAATTTGCGAGAACCACCATGGTGGCTTAAGAAGCTTCCAGTGGACGACTATGATTTGCACCAAGTATCAGTACTAGGGATGGGACTTTTGGTATTGGAAAGAACCGAAAGTGTCCGATAATGGCACTTTTGGTTCTAAATCAGAGACTGAAAGTGCCATTATCCCCCAAGGTTTTGGGGGTGCTTGGGGGGATATTGCATTCTGTTGCTGTGCAGGTTGGTCCTATGACCGACCACTTGAGGGCTTGGCCAGCCTCCTTGAAGCGGCCAGGAAGATTGTTGGATACTTCCATCAGTCTGTGACGGTCAGCCGGGTGCTGCAAGAGAAACAGGAGGAGTTCAGTTCCCTGCTTCACCAGCTGGCACAGGTTGTGCCCACGAGGTGGAACTCCACTTTTCTGATGCTGCAATGACTCCATGAGCAGAAAGGGGTGCTGCATGCTCTTTGCTTCTAAGTCGGCATTGGAGTAACACCACACTGTACATGGAGGACTGGACAGTAGTGGAGCAGCTCACGCAGGTCCTTCAGCCCTTTCACCTGGTCACCGTCGATCTGAGTGGAGAGCACTCCACTATGAGCCAGGTGATCCTGCTGTATGGAATCCTGCTGCAGTATGTACGAGGGATGTTGTCCCACTCGGACCTGGTTGGAAGAGTGCAGATGCTGGTGAGGATGATGGATGAGGATCTTTGTTGGTGGCTTGGCTGCCTTGAGAAGAATCACCATTTTGTCCTTGCCACGCTGCTAGACTTGCACAACAAGAGCACCATCTCCCCAGACACCATATCCTTTGATAATTTCAGAGCGAGCCTTGTTGCAGAGGTGCGACAGAAGTGTCCAGAAAAGGTGCACATGTTGCCAGTGGCAACTTCTGTTTCTCCAGGGGATGCAAGTGAGCCCTCCTGCAGCCTTTTGGCTTCTGACCTAGAGGTTTTGGAGTCAGCAGAGGGCAGGCCACAGGTTCAAAGCCAAGATCTGTCTGACACTTATGTGTTGCACTATCTGGTGGAGCCTCCCTCCCCTGATGGCTCTGACCCCCATGGCCTATGAGACCCAGAAGATGCAAGTGTGACCTTCACTTGCAAAGGTTGCCATGCAACCATGCCATGTCTCATGTCCTCCCACGAGCGTACCGTCAGAGCGCATATTCAGTGTGACTCGTGACATTGTCTGCCCCCATCGCTCTCACATGAACCCTTAGACAATAGAGCAGTTGGTCTTCCTCAGAACCAACCTTCCCCTCCTGGGGTTCATGGAGGATGAGACCATTAACATTAGGGCGGGGGGGGGGGCGGCAAAACTGATAATGAATACCCAGCCCCTGAATAGTGTCTCAGGCTGCCTTATATCCCCTGCACCTCTGTCCACCCTGATGAAATGCAAGCAATTGCAGTTACCAGTGGCTGAGCTAGTCATGCATCTCTGTCAGTGGTGGCAGGTGATGAGGCAGTAGCACCAGCCCTTGGTTTGTGCTACAACTGCAGCTTGTTGGCAAACTTTTTCTCAGTTGAACCACTCCACCAGCGAAAGGAAGTACATGATAGTACTGCTTCCTTCCCCTTAAAATTTCCCCCTCACTTTTTAAACTGCCCTCCTACCCACCCTGAGAAGACATACAGTGCATAACGCTGGCTTCTTCACAGGGTCGGGTGGCTCCTCACCTAGAACACACACACACCCCATGCTTTTGTGCATGTTTTTATGTGAGTGTTTTTTGTGTGTGTTTTTTTTTTTTTACCCAGGCCCAGCACCACCCCCTTCCCCCTGCTATGGAGCAAGGCTGCTCCTCTAGCCCATGCTGGCTCCAGCCCCAACTCCACCCTGCTGTACCATCCCTGCCCCCAAGAAGAGTGCCACCCATTGGGAGGGTGGAACATCTTCACGGGGACAGGGGCACCACCACCACCCTACTCCCTCCTAAGGAGCAAGGCTTCTCCTCCAGCCCAAATCCCACCCTGCTACACTATCCCTGGCCCCACCGCCTCACACAGAACTCTCTCCCCAAGCTGCCTCATAGCCCGCACACCGGGTGCAGTTTTCCTATTTGAAACCCACCCCTGCCCCCAAGAAGAGGTACAGAGGGCATTGGGAGGTTGGAACCTCTTCTTGGGGGCAGGGGTGGGCCCACTGCTGTGGGACATCATGACCTCACCCGCAACAGAATGCAACAGACTTCAGACTGGCAAACTGGCTGCCCTTTTCCAAAATGGTGGTGGTGCCTCTGACACCATTTTGGAAATGGATTGCACATGTGCAGAATGGCCCTGGTGTGTGTGTGCAGTTTTTTTTAAAAAAAAAATGAAATATCTCATGAGATTTTGTACTAGGGCTGAGATCTTGGTGAGATCTCAGTTCTCAGCACAAAACCTCGCGAGATATCTCGTGAGAACAAAAAGGGATTCTCATTCAGCCTTAGTCTAAGCACTCACAGACTCTGAACATAGTAACTCTAAAGCTACTGCATGGTAGTACTTCATGTCACATCTAAAAAAGGGCTGAGTATTTTTTTAAAAAATGTCAGTATGTTACCTGTTATGATGGTTTGTAACAGGGTGGCTCCTCTGAGCCTGTAGGAGCCCTGTTACTGGTGCTGTCAAGCAGCTATACTGACAGGCATTAGCTAGGAACGTGCCCAGTTGAGGCTTCAGGGTTTCCTGGAGACTAAATCTTGGGGCATCCTCAGTTGGGTTCAGGGAGGCTTTCTGAGTCTACGTCCCCTGACATGCTCAGTAGGTGCTAGTCGGACTGAGCTTGCTCAAGGGCTATAAAGGGTGGCCTGAGCTCAATCTGGCTAGTGTGGCTGCGTAGGAGCAGGAGCTCTTGTTGTGGGCCCTCTCCTCCTGACTGGAGCACCCACCTGGAACCCGGGGTTCTGCTGGAAGAGGGACAGCTACAACCAGAGACTGTAGTAAGCCAGCTAAATTCAGGTGGGACCTGCCCAGCTTGGGCCACACCCCAGAAGGGACTTTGAACTGAAAGGACTTTGTCACACTTAAATGACACTGCTGGTGGCGTAGACCTTGGCTCTAGGGGAGGTACGATGCCAAGGGCAAGTACCCACTAGGTGGGCCCTTACAAATGCACCCCACTCTTGTGGGAAGAGAGACTTGTGGAACTGGAAGGGTTTGGCAATTGGGGGGGTTGCTAATTCCCCAAACCTGATACCCCAGCACCCAATGTGGCTCTGGGGACCCCCCTGCTACGTTGTTAATACTCTGGGGACTTTGGAGATTATGCTTAAGTTTGAACTCTTGTTAAGAAGTAAAGAATAATTCATTATTATTATTATTATTATTATTATTAATAATGTACCTGGCTTTACAAAGTAATGGAATAGACACGGTCCCTGCCCTAGGGCTTACAATCTGAAAGACAGGGGGCGGACGGATAATGTTTGCAGTGTTCAAAGTACTTTGCAGCCCTTGTCTAGTTCCCTCACAACAACCCTGTCATTATTTCCACTCTACCGCTCCCTATGTTTCCTTTTTCAAATGGGGAGATAGTGGGGCCGATTTGCTGTGCGCAGAGAACGGTGCAGTTTGCGCGTGCCCCATAGGTCCTGTGTCAGCGGTGCACACAGCTTACATGCGTATGTGCATGTACACCGCTGGTACTCTACGCAGCAGTCCTCGGGGTATGGGATCGGCCCCACTGACTTGCCTAAGGCCAACCAGCAAGTTCACGCGTAAGACAAGATTACAAATTTTTTGGAGGGTATGAATAAGCATGTGGATAAGGGGAAACCGGTCGATGTAGTGTATCTGGATTTTCAGAAAGCATTTGATAAGGTTCCTCATGAGAGACCGTTGGGGAAATTAAAAAGTCATGGGATAGGAAACAGTGTCCTATTGTGGATTGGTAATTGGTTAAAGGATGGCAAACAAAGAGTAGGACTAAATGGTCAGTTTTCATAATGGAAATAAGTAACTAGTGGAGTGCCCCAGGGATCTGTACTGGGACCAGCGTTATTATTATTATTATTATTATTATTATTATTATAAGCATTTATATAGCGCCAGTGATGTACCTGGCACTTTACAGAGAATAAGATAGACACAGTCCCTGTCCGAGAGTTTACAATCTAATGAATGTAATATATTCATTAATGTATTCATTAATGATCTGGAAAGGGGAATGAGGTGATCAAATCTGCAAATAACACAAAGTAATTCAAGGTAGTTAAATCATGAACAACTGTGAAGAATTGCAGGGGGAATCTTGAGAGACTGGGAGGCTGGGCATCTAAATATTAGATGAAATTTAATGTGGACAAGTGCAAATTGACGCACATAGGGAAAAATAATCCAAACTTTATGTATGCAATGTTGGGTTCTAAATTAGAATTACTACTCAGGAAAAGGACCTTTGAGTAATTCTGGACAATACATTTAAATTCTCGGCTCAGTGTGCGGTGGTCATCAAAAAAGCAAACTGAATGTTACGAATTATTTGTAATGGGATAGAGAATAAAACTGAAAATATCATCATCCCACTACATAAAT
>QEPC01004073.1:1210521-1222791 GCA_003113815.1 Sphenodon punctatus | reverse complement strand
AATGAAATATCTCATGAGATTTTGTACTAGGGCTGAGATCTTGGTGAGATCTCAGTTCTCAGCACAAAACCTCGCGAGATATCTCGTGAGAACAAAAAGGGATTCTCATTCAGCCTTAGTCTAAGCACTCACAGACTCTGAACATAGTAACTCTAAAGCTACTGCATGGTAGTACTTCATGTCACATCTAAAAAAGGGCTGAGTATTTTTTTAAAAAATGTCAGTATGTTACCTGTTATGATGGTTTGTAACAGGGTGGCTCCTCTGAGCCTGTAGGAGCCCTGTTACTGGTGCTGTCAAGCAGCTATACTGACAGGCATTAGCTAGGAACGTGCCCAGTTGAGGCTTCAGGGTTTCCTGGAGACTAAATCTTGGGGCATCCTCAGTTGGGTTCAGGGAGGCTTTCTGAGTCTACGTCCCCTGACATGCTCAGTAGGTGCTAGTCGGACTGAGCTTGCTCAAGGGCTATAAAGGGTGGCCTGAGCTCAATCTGGCTAGTGTGGCTGCGTAGGAGCAGGAGCTCTTGTTGTGGGCCCTCTCCTCCTGACTGGAGCACCCACCTGGAACCCGGGGTTCTGCTGGAAGAGGGACAGCTACAACCAGAGACTGTAGTAAGCCAGCTAAATTCAGGTGGGACCTGCCCAGCTTGGGCCACACCCCAGAAGGGACTTTGAACTGAAAGGACTTTGTCACACTTAAATGACACTGCTGGCGGCGTAGACCTTGGCTCTAGGGGAGGTAGGATGCCAAGGGCAAGTACCCACTAGGTGGGCCCTTACAAATGCACCCCACTCTTGTCTGAAGAGAGACTTGTGGAACTGGAAGGGTTTGGCAATTGGGGGGGTTGCTAATTCCCCAAACCTGATACCCCAGCACCCAATGTGGCTCTGGGGACCCCCCTGCTACGTTGTTAATACTCTGGGGACTTTGGAGATTATGCTTAAGTTTGAACTCTTGTTAAGAAGTAAAGAATAATTCATTATTATTATTATTATTATTATTATTAATAATGTACCTGGCTTTACAAAGTAATGGAATAGACACGGTCCCTGCCCTAGGGCTTACAATCTGAAAGACAGGGGGCGGACGGATAATGTTTGCAGTGTTCAAAGTACTTTGCAGCCCTTGTCTAGTTCCCTCACAACAACCCTGTCATTATTTCCACTCTACCGCTCCCTATGTTTCCTTTTTCAAATGGGGAGATAGTGGGGCCAATTTGCTGTGCGCAGAGAACGGTGCAGTTTGCGCGTGCCCCATAGGTCCTGTGTCAGCGGTGCACACAGCTTACATGCGTATGTGCATGTACACCGCTGGTACTCTACGCAGCAGTCCTCGGGGTATGGGATCGGCCCCACTGACTTGCCTAAGGCCAACCAGCAAGTTCACGCGTAAGACAAGATTACAAATTTTTTGGAGGGTATGAATAAGCATGTGGATAAGGGGAAACCGGTCGATGTAGTGTATCTGGATTTTCAGAAAGCATTTGATAAGGTTCCTCATGAGAGACCGTTGGGGAAATTAAAAAGTCATGGGATAGGAAACAGTGTCCTATTGTGGATTGGTAATTGGTTAAAGGATGGCAAACAAAGAGTAGGACTAAATGGTCAGTTTTCATAATGGAAATAAGTAACTAGTGGAGTGCCCCAGGGATCTGTACTGGGACCAGCGTTATTATTATTATTATTATTATTATTATTATTATAAGCATTTATATAGCGCCAGTGATGTACCTGGCACTTTACAGAGAATAAGATAGACACAGTCCCTGTCCGAGAGTTTACAATCTAATGAATGTAATATATTCATTAATGTATTCATTAATGATCTGGAAAGGGGAATGAGGTGATCAAATCTGCAAATAACACAAAGTAATTCAAGGTAGTTAAATCATGAACAACTGTGAAGAATTGCAGGGGGAATCTTGAGAGACTGGGAGGCTGGGCATCTAAATATTAGATAAAATTTAATGTGGACAAGTGCAAATTGACGCACATAGGGAAAAATAATCCAAACTTTATGTATACAATGTTGGGTTCTAAATTAGAATTACTACTCAGGAAAAGGACCTTTGAGTAATTCTGGACAATACATTTAAATTCTCGGCTCAGTGTGCGGTGGTCATCAAAAAAGCAAACTGAATGTTACGAATTATTTGTAATGGGATAGAGAATAAAACTGAAAATATCATCATCCCACTACATAAATCTAAAATGTGACCGCACCTTGAATATTGCATGCAGTTCTGGTCTCCCCATCTCAAAAAATATATAGTAGAAAAAGAAAAGGTACAGAGAAGGGCAACAAACATGATAAGGGGCATGGAAGAGAGGCTGGCTAGGTTGGAGCTCTTCAGCTTGGAGAAGAGATGTCTAAGAGGGGATATAATAGAAGTTTATAAAATCATGAGTGGTGTGGAACAGGTTACTAGGGAACTAGTATTTACCCTCTCAAATAGTAGTAGAACTAGGGGACACTCCCAGAAGCTAACAGGTAGCAGATTTAAAACAAATAAAAGAAAGCATTTTTTTTCACTCAATGCACAATTAGGTTGTGGAATTTGTCTCCAGAGGATGTGTTCAAGGCCAGTAGTATAGCTGGGTTTAAAAAAGGACCGGACAAGTTTCTGGAGGATAGTTTCATTAGTAGCTATTAGCCAAATAGGTTTGGGTAATGTAACCTCTTACTGTCGGGAGCTGGGGGTGAACACGAGGGGACTGGATCGCTCGCTCCATTGTGACCTGTTGGGCACTTCTTCCAAGCGATCGAAATTGGCCACTCTCAGACACAGGTGTTGGGTTCGATGGACCAGTGGTCTGACCCAGTATGGCGATGCTCATGTTCTTATGTTCTTATATCCTTAAGATTCGAATCCAAGATACCTGGGTGTAATTGAGTTCTCAAAAATAGTATAAATAAATAAATAAATAAGCATGGCCAACATGAATGTAATCACCTAATAACCTAGTCGAATTTCACATCCAACTCCCATATATTCTGCTATGGGGTTCTTTAAAGCAAAAACCTATTTTAAATGATCCTTTATTCCAGGTAAGAGTAAAGAGGGATTTTTAAAAACTAGCCTAATGCCGATTTGTATTTTGATTGTGACCAAATGACCAAATTCCTATTAATTTGAAAGGGAAGTGTCTCTTCCAGTAGGGGTGTGCATGTCATTTTAATTATCACAGTAACCAAGCAATAAACTTACCTTACCTTATTACAATAATGATAACAAAATTTGTCATTTGTCATTTTCATTATCGTTATTGCAACAACAAAAAGGACAAAAATAATGATGAAAATAGAAATGAAAACGACATTTTGTTTTTGAAATAAAGGGAAAAAACTGAAAACCATCTGTATAGCTATAACCTTTTTGTTTCTTATTCAATTGTGATGAAATTTGGGGTGCTTCTGCCCCCACTGGTGGAGGGCACTATGCGTACCTGTTTCTGAAATGATTTGAGAAAGGGAACAGATTTTAGAAGCAATAGAATGTTGTGATTTTTAAAAAAGCTCCATATACATTCATGGCTACACCTTCTTTATCTTCAATCCAATTTGCATGAAACCTGTGAATATCATGTTCCTTCACAAGCTTAACATTCCTGCCAATTCTCAGAAAGATTGGATGAAGGGTCCTGATGGTATAAGACGTTAACTTGAAAATACATTTCCAGCTGTAACATTTGTCTATTCCAGCCTGTTTACAAGATATTTGGCAGGAATGTATCCCACACCTTCCCTGTCATCTCTGCCAAACAACAGGAAGCGTTGATAAAGGGACCCAATTTTGTAAGCAAGTGAAGTTGTCCCCTTGAAGACCATTATTCAGATAAAGAGCAGCACATGCAGTGCCAGTCAGAGGCAGGCACTTGATGTGGCAGGAGGAGACAGAGGTTGTAGGAGGATGTGGAGCAACCCAAAAGACTGACAGACACATTCACTGGTCAATTACTGCATGCTTCTAGCTTTGCAGGATCAATCAGTAGCAGCTTTGTGGCAGGCATAGGGGGCGGCCCTCAGGCGGGCATAGAAGGGACATAACTGGGACTTTGGGGATAGCATCCCAGCAATCGGGAGACATAGTTTACACATCCAGGCTGGCCAGTTATCATCACAATCACATCCTGCAGCACTGTGACAGAGGATATCAGAGAATCTCTATTGGCTCTTTCCTAAACAGATGCTTCTGATTTCCCAGTAACAAGTGGGGGAGAGATGTTGGGATGGACACAGCACAGAATGAGAATATTTGGTTGACATTTCTGCTGGTCAATTGACATCACAAACGGATCTTATACCACAGTGACACGTAAGAGAATCCCTGGCATAGGCTCCTTCTCTGCCTATTCTGTGAAGGCATATAAAATTGGGTCCATTTATCACATCTTTCTAATATTTGGCAGAGATGATCATGAAAGTGTGCTATAGATCACGTACACTGGTTGGACTACGAAGATGTTACAGTCAGACATACATTTGTAAGTTTATTGCTTGTACCACCAGGACCCTTTATCCAATACTTCTGAAAGTTGGCAGAGATGGTAAATATAGGGAGGAGTATAAACGTACCAAGCTTCATCTACATTAAATGTGAGGCTAAGATGTTACACCTAAGAACGTATATGAAGATTCTTACAAAATAACATGATTCAACTGCTTCTAAAATTTGGATTCCTTTATCCAATCTTTTTGAATTTGGTACACATAATACCCTTCCATTGGAGGTATGATCACTCCATGTTTCTGCCAAACATAGTGAAAATCAAAAAAGATACAGTCGAATATGTGTTTTCCATTGAAACCAATGGAAAGCAAAAACAAAAACAAGAATTTGATATTTATGAAAACGAAAATGAAAGATTTCAATAACGAAAATGAAAAAATGAAAACAAAAACGTACACACTTCTATCTTCCAGTGAGCCACATTAGTTTCTTCTGAATGTGAGGTAAGTTGAGTTTATATATCAAGTTAGATTTCTGGTCAGGTCTGGCTCAGCATTCAGTTGCTGATCAAGGGAAAGGTAAGTAACATATAAAATTGAGATTCAGCAATCAATGTTAAATAATAAAAAATTAAAAGGGAGAAGCATTCTGTCAATAGCACTCCTGTAACAAAGGGAATACTTGTTTTATATTGATTAGCACCTGTTAAATAATGCATCAGTGCTTCACAACCACATAGGCTTTTGTGGGCTTATTTATTGCAAGCAGTGGCAGGACAGAACTGCTCTTAGTGAACCAGGAAATCAATACTGTATCTGTAAACATGCTTGCAAATGTAGTCCCATAGCTCACCATCAAATCGGCTGCTGCCCCATTAAGCCAGAAGAGTGTGAAATAATGCAGGTTGTTATGTGCTGTATATCTCTTTCAGCACCCTTCCAGACAACAGTACCAGGCTGAAGCTGTTAAACTGCAATACATTCAAGAAATAACTGTCTGGTGTCGGTCCACCATGGTAATCTATATATAAACAAATCAAATATGCCCCTTGTGATGCATCAGACATCTGGGTAAAGAGGCACATTTGGCAGATTCACTTTCAACAATCACTACAAATTTTGCTTGTAACTTATTTATGGCTCTGCAAAGTAATCTTCTATAAAACCAGGGCAGTCTAGATTTAGTAAAAGTCAGTGCAATGTATACCCTCAGACAGGGGCAGGGAACTTTTTTCCTCCTGAGGGCAGCTTTAAAAATCCATGCAATCTCCATGGGACAGATAAATGGTGGGAGTGGTCTGCTTAAGAGGGGGAATGGTCTCCTTAAGAGGGGGAATGAAAGAGGAGGGTCTAGAAGAAATTTAAATTAGCACGTGCAAAAATGGGTAAAGTCATTGAAATGGGTAAAGTCATTTTCATTAGGGCTGAAACAAACAGTAACAATTTTTATTCACGGGTATTTCTAAGTTTCCAGAAACTGACTCCGAGTGTTCGTCCAGTCTTCGGAAACTGACAAATACTCACTACTTGGTACTCGATTAAATACTCGGTAAAATAAAACCGAGTACCAAGTATTTTCCAAGTCCTGGGTCACCTTATATAGTGGCAGGAAAAGCCCTGTATGTTTGTCCGAGTACTGGACTGAGGACCGAGGACCGACTACCAAGTACCAGGCTGATTCCTCGGTTACTCAGTAAAACCGAGTCAAATACCGAGATACTTGGTAAAAACCGAGTAATTTCAAATACCAAATTTCAGCACTAATTTTCAGTACTCTGCTCAATCCACTTGATTAGTAGCTAGTAGTAATCAAAGTAAGATCTCCTGGTCTATAGAAGGAAATAAAATAGAGCAAGTATCTTCTTTTACATATTTAGGAATACAATTCTCAACTATGGGCTCTTGGAGCAAACATATATCACTTGCTATCACTAAGGCAAAGCAGTCAGAGCTTAGCATGATAAGTTTTGCAAGAATCTACAGTGGTAATCTATTAAAGTCTTCAAAGCAAAAACCCAATCCCAGGCTCTTTGTGGGGTGGAAAACTGGAGTAACTCTTTGGGAAAACAAATGGATCAGATTCAGAATATGTTCCTGAAGGGACTCCTGAATTTCCCACAATCAGCTCCTGACTCTCTTTTGAGAACTAAATTTGGTTTAATTTCTCTGCAAAGAGAGGCTATGTGGGCCAGAATAAAGTTTTGGAAACTGATATTATCCTCAACAGAAGATCTGTTCCTGAACTTTAGTGTCTGAGGAGCAGATTTATTTATTTTTTCTAAACTTTTCCCCTGGCTCTTAGCTATCAAGAATGATATCCAATCTCTGGGATTTAGCAGGAGGTTTTGAAATCCTTCTCACTTTCCTCTTTTAAATCTAAGGTCAGGCAAAGGATTGTAGATATATCTATGAAGGAAGATTGGGCAGCAATTAAAACTTCACTATTTTCTCCTTATTTGGCCTATTATAAAGTGCAATTTGAATATGAACCGTACTTGGATTTTCTTCCTCTCTATCTTAGGACAGCTTTTGCAAAACTTGGTTTTGCTTTAACGCATACAAATGTGCTGTTTGGGAGATACCTTAATATTCTATATAACTCTAGGAAGTGCCCATGTCAAGACGGTGCTGTAGAATCTCTTCCACATTATGTTTTAGATAGTTTGTTATCTAAGGAAATTAGAATCAGGTGTCTTTGTCCCATATTTTCTTCCCACAGAAGTTGGTCCTTTCTGTCAGCAAAGATTTTAAAATAACCTATAATGTAGCGAGGTTTGCTTTCTTGGCTGATAAAATTAGAGTTGAGCACTTATCTGTCACAGAAAACTCTCTATGATATTATTTTAATATGTTTTATGTTTTATTTGTAAATTTTATATTTATAACAGCAAAATTGCTAACAAATAAATATGTATTGACTGATTGACTGGAGTATCCAATGTTCTGGTTTACCAACTTCCGGCTCTGAAATATGGACTCCTGATATGAATTATTAATGTTTCCATCCATTGAGCTACTGTCCCGTTTTTTGTTATTTTGTCGTGCTGATTTTTCAGGTAAACAGGTGATTGGCACTCAGGCAGCACATTGGGCACCCAACATGGTACCCAAAGTTGTAGGTATTGCCCGTGGGTAACAAATGGGTACTCGTTTCAGATCTAGTCCAAATTACAGATGTATGTATGCCACGGAACCCTCCACGTTTTGAGTGTATGTGCTCATCTCTACTCTTTCCTCCTGAACTCATTCTTACGGTGCTTGAGGGTAGGGACTGGATCCATAGGCCAGATGCAGGAACCAGAAAGGGGCCAAAAGAAACCAGGTGCAAGCCGGAGTTGGCCCAGTGGTCTCCTTTCAGTTACAGAGACTGGATAGAAATACTTATTAGTCAATCTCCACAGAGAGATGGCATAGAAACTGAACTGAACTGCACTGCGCTGCCGTCCTTGCTTCTAATAGAGAAATGTCTCAAGAAAGTTACACAATCCATGCTGTACTGGTTTTGTGGTGAGTGAGCCTGTCCGCATAGTACAGTCTGAATCTAACATTCACTTCAAATCAGTTAATTAAACAAAAAATAAACTTCAAAGAGGGTGATTTCCTCCAGATTCCCCTTGCAGAGTTCCAGTTGCAGCTACAGATTTAGAAACGCTGTTTTAAACCAAAGCCTCCGTGTCACTAATATGATAGATTATATACAAGAGCAGCTTCTAGCTAGAAAAACTGAAATATAGCCTGTGGGGAGGTCTGAGCTTCATTTTTAGAGTTGAGTTATGTTCTATAGATAAACAAATAAAGTCCCAGCTCCAGTGATGTAGAGATTGTATCCAGGGTGGGGGACCCTTTTAGTGGTCTGGAAGCTACGGTTACCACCCATCCATTTGTTGTACGGACAGACCATATTTCTCATGAATTGTGCAGCTAGATTAGACAGATCAATATGGACACTGCTTGTTATACTTTTAAAAAGGGAGTTTATTTTCTTTATTATCATTTTAAATCTATTATGATTCGTAACCAGGAGGGGGCAGTTGCAATATTGACCATTTTCACACAGACGCTAAGACTGCTAAGATTAGTGTTACATTTTATTATACATGCTGCAAGGCACCCATAGAGCACACCTGCAGCCCTGCAACATGTATAATAAAATGTAACACCCGTTTTATCAGTGTTAGTGGGTGATTTCAGATGTTACGGGGCCCGTTGGCCCCATACCGAAATCACTCCATTCATTCCCCGCCGGGGTCACCCCATCACACCGTAACAGACATGCCGGGGGGATCCCGGCGGGGAATCTGGGAGGGGGTGGGGCCACGTGGCGTAATGTGCGGCCGCACGGCCCTGCCCCCTCCACGCTCCCGCCGCCCGCCCTCCGGGGAGACGGGCGGGCGGCGGGGCCAATGCGGCCGCCGCGTCGGACCGGATTCGCCACGGCCAGATGTTACTTTTGTTTGGTCCCCGCTGGGGATCTCTTTGACCACGCTTCCCGGGACATTCCCCCCGCTAGCCCAGGAAGCATGGTTCAAATTGACCCCATGCGGGTATTGACCGTGGCGAACATCTGGCGGCCGCCAAACAGACGTTTGAGACACATTGACCACAGGTGGGTATTCACCGTGGTTCACTGTGATCTCGTAACGTCTGAAAATACCCAGTGTCTGTGTGAAGAGGGCCATTGAGTGGGTCTGTCATTACAGGCCATTACACGTTTGTTAGCCACCGTTTACAGATGACAGGGTACTAGGAAATTTGGATGGAACCTGACTGTATAAGCTACAGGTCTGTGTATATTTTAGCCTTCTCGGAGGTGGAACTGGTGACCTTACTAAAAACCACAATGGCAATTTAGAATTGGCTCATGGGCTGCACCAAAAAGAAAAAGAAAAAATAAGGGGGGAAGAGTGGCTCTGCTACTCCCCACCAATCAAATGCTTTGGGATGCAGCAAAACTTTCCTCCAGTTGGAGAGATGGTAGCACTGGAGCTTGAACCCCAACCATTAACATGTATCTGAGCAACAGAGCTATTCCCACCCACAACGTGCACACCATGAACAGCTACAGCACTGGCAGACATCAATAGCAGCCATGGGGACATTGTAGAGGGTTGGGTTTAAAAGGAATCACATGGTAGATCTCTGGGTTCTTTGTGATGTCCCAACTGTTGTACAATGATTTAACCCCATGATAACCACTTGGAAAATCACCACCAGTTCCCCTTGATGTAGTTTGTCCAGCCTCTTTACCTTCCTTTTTAAAATGGTTTAAAATTGATTTTATATAGTTTTTATATTTTTATGATTACAAAGCATTTCAAGTGCCATTTAAAGGAAGGGTAGTGCTATAAGGTTAATTAATAATTACCCCATTATTATTACCCCATAGTAATGACTTGAAAAGCTACCTATGATGATGATTGGTGATTGATTACTGATTATCATTATAATCCAAGGTGACTTTTCAAGTGAGTACCATGGGGTTACCACCACTTGCTACAGTAGTTCAGATGTCCGAACACACCCATTGGAAACTCCCTATGGCAATTCTTCCCAAACTTTTAAAATCCCATGATCCCAGACAGCAGCAAAGACCACACAGAGCATATGATTATTGATTATGATTGCTGCCCCATCCGCAGGTGGACTGATCTCACTTATGGTACTAACTCTGGAATGGAAAACTTGGTCTATAGGATTCCATGTAGTGCTTTCTGCTGTTTTTCAAGCCACATTTTTGGGACATCGGGCTAGCTGAAAGCAGATACATATATCATACATATCTGTCTGACTAGATGTGGGACTTAGTTACATAAAAATCCTTGTGGGTAAAATGCTTTGAGCATTATAAAGAAATATTATTATTATTTTATTTATTATTATTTATTAGCATTTATATAGCACCAGCGATGTACCTGGTGCTTTGCAGAAAATAAGGGGATCGTGGAATGTGTTCTACCTAAGTGGGAGGAAAGAAACCGGGGCCCTTAGATCATACTGAATATTATTCAGAGACATGTATGAAGTATCTATTACATATATCTTTTTCAGTTTGTGGGTGCTTAATTTGTTCATTTCATGAGAACCAGTGTAGCCAAGCAGATAAAGTGTTGGGACTTGGAGCTGGGAGACAAGGGTTCAAATTCCATTTTTGCTATGTACTCACTGGGTGGCCTTGGGCAAAATACTATCTCTCAGCCTCAATACCCAGTCCGTAAAGTAAGTCAAGCCTATTGAGTGGAATTCATGGTAAGGCACACCAGTTTCTGTGCTGAGCCAGGCCCTGCAGGGACACCATTCCTAGTAGTCTCAGGAGCAGTGGTCTTGAGGCCTTGGGACAGGCTATTTCTGTGGGGCCCTCTCCTCACCCACAACTCTCAGCCCTGTGGGTGGATGCACCCTGTGGGTGGATGCACATTTAAAAATTTTTAAAACCTGTGTGTGCATGTGTGTGAAAACCTGACACTTCTTAGTTTTGGTAAGCAAACAACAGACTGTCCGTTGTTAAAGAGATAACGTTATGGAAAGCAGGGCTATGGGTCCCAACATTTTATTTTCACCCTGGGCCCAGCAAATTCTAAGGCTGGCCCAGATCTGTGACCTATGGTACACAAGAGAGTGATGTGACCAGCAACATTTCACCTGTCTATGAGTTCCCCAACCTGATGGATCAGGTACTCATTCACAGCTGGGTGGACTCGAGGCGAATATCCAGAATGAGCCCAAATGGGTCTTAAACTCACAGGCTTTGGGGATGTAGTCAAGTGCCTCAGCCACCACACCTGTATCTGTACATTTTTATTTTTTATTTAAAATTTATATCCTGCCCCTCCTGTCCTCACGGCAGCCTGGGATGGTGAACAACATTCAATAAAAACAATATACATTTTAAAAAAACAATTTAAAATTACAATATGTGGGGGAAAACCCCACCTACCACCCCACCCCTACCCCTCACCAAAAGCTTGACAGAACAGCCAGGTCTTACATACATGCTGAAACAGCAGGCGAGTGGGAGCCAACCGAGCCTCCTCCGGGAGTGAATTCCACAGCACAGGGGCAGCCACCAAAAAAGATCTAACATCGGTGGCCACCCGCACTCGCCCGGGGAACCTCCAAAAAGGCTCCGACGGACGATCTCAAGGGTCGCATGGGCACATGAGGAGTTAGGCGGTCCCACAGATAAGCAGGGCCCAGGCCGTGAAGGGCTTTAAAGGTTAAAACCAGCACCTTGAACCTGACCCGGTACTTTATAAGCAGCCAGTGCAGAGCCCGGAGCACTGGTGTCATGTGCTCCCTGCGACCGGCCCCTGTAAGGAGACGGGCCACAGCATTCTGCACCAGCTGCAGCCTCTGGACCAGCTTCTCGGGTAGCCCCACGTAGAGCGCGTTGCAGCAATCCAGCCTCAAGGTGATGAAGGCATGGATGACTAGGGCTGTAGCGGAATATCGCAGCGGTAGCTATTTCCGGCGCAAACAGTGTTTCCGCAATTAGTGGAACGGCATGGCAGAGGCTTTCATTCCGCGGTTTCATTCCGCGGTTCTGCGGTTCCGCTTATTTAATTCTGCAACTTAGTGGAATCGTGGAAACATGACATTTTCGCGATTTCCGCAATTCCGCCAGCGCCAAAAAATAGCGGAATAGCGGTTTTCTGCGATTTCTGCAATTTTTCCACGATTTTTCCGCAATTCCGCGATTTGCAGAATTCCGGCGGAATTAGCGGAATATCCGCAGAAAAGTTGCGGTGTGGTGCGGGCAGTTCCAAAATGGCGGAACGGAATTGCGGCGCGGTAAAAGCTGCTGCCGCATCAGCCCTACTTAGC
>QEPC01004073.1:1181026-1210254 GCA_003113815.1 Sphenodon punctatus | reverse complement strand
GACAGGCACTGGGAAAATAAGGAGACTGCATGGCCTGGGTCGATGGAAAAGGAGAGGTAGAGCTGAGTGTCATCAGCATACTGATGACACTGCATGCCCTGACGCCCTCTCACAATCTCCCCTAACAGCTGCATATAGATGTTAAACAAGAGGGGGGACAGAATGGCACCCTGCGGGACTCCACACGTGAGGTTCGGGGGGAAGACGTACACTCCTCCAAGACCACCTGGTGAGTTCTCCCGGCCAGGAACGAACGAAATCAGTCCAAGACCATTCTGCCAATTCCGGCATGGTCCCACAGGCGAGTCACAAACACCTCATGATAGACTGTGTCGAACACAGCCGAAAGGTCTAGCAGGAAGGAATAGGACCGAAAGGTCTAATAGAAAGGAATAATGATTACCAGGACTGATGTGAGGGTGAACTATATAAGAATTGTAAAGTAGATAAATAACAAAAATTAAATAAATAACAAAAATAAAAACGTTTAGTGTGTTATGTCTATTAATATTATTTATTTATTTATTTATTTATTTGTTAATTAATAAAATTTATATGCTGCCCCCACCTGCTAAAAGCATCTTGGGGTGGCTAATAACATTTAAAAATACATACTAAAATAGACAACAAGCAAAATACAATTAAAACAACTTAATCCCCCCAAATTAAAACAATCCATGTCCAAACCCTCCCTCACCCATCCCACCCACCCCATCTCCCTTGGTAAAGGCCCAGCAGAACAACAAGGTGTTGCATTGACTATGGAAAGAGGGGAAGTTAGCGGTCAAGGACCGCCAATGGGAGGGAGTTCCACAGCTGTGGCGCAATCACAGAAAACGCCCTCCCCAAGGTTGACACTCGGGGGACCTCGAGGAGGGCGCCCCCAGCCGACCGCAGGGACTGATCCAGGATCCGGAGGGTGAGGCAGTCCTGCAGGTAAGTGGAGCCCAGGCCATTTAGAACTTTAAATGTCAGCACCAACACCTTGAATTTGGCCCAGTGCAAAGAGTGAAGCACCGGTGTAATGTGCTCGCATCGGCCCGTCCCCGTTAGGAGACGGGCCATCACTTTCTGCGCCAGCTGCAGTCTCCGAACCAGCACCAAGGGTAGTCCCACGGAGAGTGCGTTACAGTAGTCCAGTCTTGAGGTAATAAAAGCATGGACTTTTGTGGCCAGATCCAAGTCCAAGACGTACGGCCTAAGCTGATGTATCAGACGTAACTGGTGAAATGCCCTCTTCACCACAGCTACCACCTGGACATCCAGGCAGAGCTGCGGATCCAGGAGCACCCCCAGACTCCGGGCCTGAGACACCAGGGGAGGACGGACCCCATCAATGATTGGGGCGTTCACTTCCACAGCTTTCCCCACAACCATCACCTCCGTCTTGTCAAGATTTAATTTCAGGCAGCTCGCCCTCATCCAACCCCCCACAGCTGAAAAACACTGGGTAAGCACCGAGACTGCCAGATCTGGGTTTGATGAAAATGAGAGAGATAGCTTGGTGTCATCAGCATATTGATGACACCATACACCAAACTCCCTGACAACCTCCCTCAAAGGCTGCATATACACATTGAACAAGAGAGGGGATAAGATGGAACCCTGTGGAACCCCATATGTGAGGCCCTGGGGAGAAGATGAAGAATCACCCCAGACCATACGTTGGGTTCTACCAGCCAGGAAAGAGCGGAATCATTCAAGAACATCCCGCGAATCCCTGCCCGGTCCCGCAGCCGAGTCACCAACAACTCATGATCAACAGTGTCAAATGCAGCCGACAGATCTAACAGAATTAACAGGGTCGAACGACCAACACACGGGAAAGGTCATTGACCAAAGTCACAAGTGCAGTCTCTGTGCCATAACCCAGATGAAAGCCAGACTGCAAGGGATCAAGAAAATTGACCCGGTCCAAATGCTCCTGAAGCTGTCAAGCCACCACCCATTCAATAACCTTCCCTAAAAAGGGAAGGTTAGAGACCAGATGATAGCTGTCCAGGATGCCAGCGACCAATGATGGTTTCTTGAACAGGGGCCGCACCACAGCCTCCTTGAGACAGGCCGGCACCCTGCCCTCCCCAAGGGAGGTGTTGACAATCCCCGCCAGCAATGACCATAGTGTCTCCTGGCTGATCTTAACCAGCCAGGACGGGCATGGATCTAATTCACAATAAGTGGCTCTGACAGTCCCAAGAGCATCCCTCACATCTGAGGGCGACACACCCTGAAATTCATCCCACAAAACAGGACAAAAAGGGGCTTCTACTGCCTCTGGCTCACTGACTGCTAAAAAGGTTGCGTCAAAACTGTGGTGGATTTGAGCGATTTTTATCTGCAAAAAAATCCACAAACAAATCACAGTGAGCATTTGATGACTCTAAATACAGGCGGAGGGAGACTGGACTGACCAGCCCCCTCACCACCCAGAAAAGTTCAGCCGGGCGGGACTTAGCGGATGCAATGAGGGCAGCAAAGAAAACCACCGCAATGGCATAGGTACGTAGCCAGACTATATGCCACAATCGGTCAACTTCAGCACATGAGTGATGCCACTGTCGCTCTAACCGCTGCCCTTCCCACTTCATCCACTGCAGCTCCTCCGTGTACCACAGGGACCTACAATGTTAGCAATTTGGGAGTGGATGCCTGGGGATCACACGGTCGACGGCCTCCACCAGCATGGAATTCCACATTGTCATGAGGTCATCGAGTGAGCTGCCATCAAGATCAGAGGAAACATCCCCTAGAGCAGTCTGGAACGTTTCTAGTTCCATAAGCCTGGGGGGCGAACCAACCAAACTGGTTCTGTACCCTCCCGGGGGCCAACATGCACGAGGATACCAGCCTGGAGGAGATAATGATTCGTCCATGACAAGGGCACTGATGACACCTCCCCCACGAACGGATCCCCTGCCTCAAGGCCGGTCCAAAATATCATGTCCAGGGTATGTTCTCCAACATGTGTGGGGCCCAAGACTCTCTGAGAGTGCATCAGTGCCATGAGAGAATATCAGTGCATCATGTGATTATTCACAGCACAAGCTCATGATTTGTAGACAAAAGATTCCTAAACAACCTTCCAGCTTTTGTTTTGGCCTTGAGACACCCCCCCCCCCCCAGTCTCATAATTCTTGCCAAGAGTGATGTAACTCTAGCGTTATTTGGTACATTTTAAGAATGAAGAAAACGAACTTGCTAAGAAAATGAGTGGGCATTATCATTAGCAAAGAGTAGAAAAGAAGACTCTGTCAGCCTCAACTGCCACATCTGTAATTCTTTCAGATTCTGGACATTTTCTATTTGCCTAATATTTTACAATTATAGCTCTATCCGAAAAGATCTGGTGCAGATGTGGGCTCATCACATTATGCACTAAGATTGTAAGATACGTATTATTAACATTGTTGTTAATTAATGGTATGATATTGATCAGTTGGCTGAAGCTGACATAATATAGATTATTCCAGGGCTTGCGTAAACTAGTTGATTGAATTTTTTTTATCACAAATTATTCCAAAATGTTCCTTTTTCTTTTCCCTGCACCCTCAATTTTCTTTCTTTTTTTTCATTTTCACTGCTTGTTTCTTGTACTGACTGCCTATATCTGGATACGCTAAAGCAGCTTCAGGGGGTGGGAGCAGCATGGAGCCTGGAAGAAGGGGCCAATGCTGTGGCGAGGATTTCCACTCCTCTGTCTTAAATATTCTAGCTCCTGCAGCCACCTCATGGTCTGCCTGCCCTGGGCTTTGCCATTTCTTCTGTGAATCTGTGAGAAGCAGAACGCCTGGAGAGGGTGGGAGCTGAGACAGATCTAGGCTGGGGGGAGGCAGCAGGGCAAGAGACTTCTCCCCCCAAAACCCCACTCCTCTGGACACCTGCTCGTCTTGACAATTTTCATGTCCACCAAGTCTTTAGTGTATTTTTTTCTACCATCGTTGGGCGGGAGGGAGGAGGGGGGGAGAAGGTGTCTCATCTTCTCAGACCAAGTCACTAATGAAATAAATTGGAAGTTGTGCTAAAAGAACCTGTGTTACAACGCGGCCCACGGAAAATGAGTCAAATGTATTTACTGCACATGTTTTTGGTAAATGTGAGAGCTGCTCCAATATTCAGGTCATACTGGTGTGGGCACATAGATTTTTGGAGGTATATTTGTCCCTGGAATAAAACACACAGAAAGAAAGCCTGCTTTTTTTTGGCCAGGGTCACGGAAGGTCTGAAGGTTGACCTAAGCCAGCAACCCTTGGGGAAATTATTCTTAATGAAAGCCGACATACTTATGCCCTTGACAGCTCCAGAAACAACAAACATATTTTTTTCATTTTAATCTAGAAAAAGCTCAAGATTTAAGCTGGGTGACAGACTCTGAGCAATTTTTTATTTTTTTTTAACTGAATTACATTAACCGCTGAAGAAAATTAATTCATACACATTTTGTTTCTACTGCTCTGTTGCCCAGTGGAACTGTTTTACATTTATCTGACCTCTGCTTCACCTTTCTCTTCAAAAGCACTATATTTAAAAGATTTTTACAAAGAACAATGGGGGATGTTGCCTAGTCATTGTCTAAAATGAGGGCAGAAACACCAATAGAAGGCATCTATACATATTCAGACCTAACGCTGTGGGTGAATTCTAGTGTAGTCTGCCTTTGGAAATGATGGAGATTTTCTCCATATAATGAGCTATGCTTATCCCCCACACTTCTATTACCACTCATTCCAGTGGCAGCGGCCGATGGATTTCTGGAGAGGTGTAAGCAATAATAATAATAATAATAATTATAAATGCTATTGGCCCAAACTATTGATTCTAAGGGAGAGGCATCTGTGCTTGAGATTAATATGTGCCCTGTCCTTTTGTTCATGCCCTCATCTGTGTTCCTTCACACTGAACACAGTCTTTTCAGTGTTTGGGTGGTAGGAACTGGATCCAGGAGCCAGATTCAGGAAATGGTAAGGGGCCAAATAAAAGCTAGCCATCGCACTTAGTCCGTGAACCTGAGGTTCCCCAGCCTTCATTTAGTCGATTTGATTTAGTTCACTATTAATTTCTCTGAATAGTCTTTCACAGGTGCTACACCTTGTAATGAAAATTCAGTATGCTACATAACATAAGTATAAAATTATTTGAAGGCTTGAGACATTTATGCCTCATTGCAGTTTTAGTGTATATCTGAGTTAACATGTATATTCCTTGAAATGATTCCTGATGGTGCACAGTTGTGTTCTTAGAGCACTTGGAATGTCACATGTTCAACATACCATAGAAAGTATCTGGAAATGTACATGTATGTGTGTGCAGTGTGTTTGCAGAAGAAGAAATGATTAAAAGTGTGTCATTAATGCAGAAATTTGCTCCTTATTTAATCAAATCCTCAACATCATTTTATATTCTGCACACAACTGGCCATAACTGCAGGCCACTAACTACTTAGGATATCTTCATCTGTTCGAAGCAACTGGCCTGATGGTACATGTTTGTGTTTATGATAACAATCAAACCATTTGCCTATTCAGTATCAGCAGTCTGCCATAGCAGTCTGAACATGCTCTGAACCTTGCATGCACGAGTGTTTAGGATACCTCTATCAGTTACTTAGCGGATGGTGATACTATTGACTGGCATGTAGATACAAAACTAAGCTACGTGGCTCCGACTCTAATTGGTGCAATAGCTGATAAATTGCCTTGGCATTCCATTCCTAAACATAATGCTTCTCCATCAGTGGAATCCCTCCCCCAGCACGGGTGACAGCACTGGTAGTATAAACGTGTCCAAACCGGGTTGCTTATGGAGTATATCATCCTTTCTGGGTACTTATTTGACAGAGCTGGATGTTTCCTAGCACAGTCATGAAGTACCTTGCAAAGTGTCAGATGTATGAGTGAAATGTTGACTTAGTGTCCATAATATAGATGTGGAAGTTTTGTGGGACTAGTTCCACTTTTAATTCAATTTGCTGTTACAGTTTTTCCATTACATTTAATTTCTTCTTATGTACATTTTTCTAATTTTAGGCATTTTCTTAGGACATCACCATGAAACTGCCAGTCTTCACTCTCAGATGACATCCTGAGATGGGCTGAGGCACAGGGGAAAACAGGTGAGTACCCAAGGGTAAGCCAGGTTGTAAGATTAGGGCATTAACTGGAGCCAGGAATTATAATAATTGACCATGGTGAATAAGAGAGCGGGGGATTGGGAGAGGGGGTTGGATCTGAAGGAAGGGTGATAAGGGAGGTTCAAGTGGCAAGGTAGAAAGAAAGAAATAGGATATGGTGATGCCAGGAATAATACAATTTGGGGAATAGAAACAGGTACGGCAAGGGGTCTTGATGGACTCAAGAGGCTAGGTCAGACAACTCCAACAAGTCTGTGGAAGTAGCAGATCAGGAACCTCCCTGACTCCTTGGACTGGTCAGGGAGTAGTTTCACCTTGGCCAGTTAGAGACTCCATGAATAGGGATGGGCGAACGCGGTTTGGAAGTTCGGACCGAACTCGACCAGTTCGGTCGACTGAACCGAACTTCTGAACCGAACTGAATTTCCGAACTCGGTTCTGTTCGCCCATCCCTAAAAGATAATATTCCATTTAGTTCAATGAGGTTTGAATTTCTGAACTTTGTTCAGAAGTTTGGAGTTTGGACCGAACTCGAATAGTTCGGTCGACCGAACCGAACTTCCGAACCGAATTTCCGAACTGAACCGAACTGAATTTCAGAACTCGGTTCTGTTCGCCCATCCCTAAAAGATAATATTCCATTTAGTTCAATGAGGTTTGAATTTCTGAACTTTGTTCAGAAGTTTGGAGTTTGGACCGAACTCGAATAGTTCGGTCGACCGAACCGAACTTCCGAACCGAATTTCCGAACTGAACCGAACTGAATTTCTGAACTCGGTTCTGTTCGCCCATACCTAAAATATAATATTCCATTTAGCTAACAATTTAAAAAATAATAAAAAATACAATGTATAATAAAATACATATAAAACAGCCATACTAATATAAAACAATATGGAGGCGGTCACAGAAAAGTATATACAAAACCCCTACCATCCTAACCCACAACACCCTACCTTTTACCTATCTCCCTAACCAAAAGCCTGGCAGGATGCCAGGTCTTGCATTGTTCTTGTTGTATTGTTGCATTGTCATTTCCATCTGTACTATAATTTTTTCATCCAAATTCCAAAATAAAAACAATTTTTAAAAGCCCCTTTATCTGAGAGTTGATATCAAAATCTTTGTTATCATAAATAGCCATCTATTGGCATATACCTTTGAAAAACTCATTTGGCAGGAACCAGTTCAAGAGTGAAAGGGAAATTAGCACTTGAAAGTGATTCCAAGAAAAGTATGTGATGATAGTATTTTGTGAAGCAAACTATAAAGAGGAATTGTCCCTACAGCATGAAAAAAAGCAAAAGATACAATTATTGGGGTCAAAAGTCTACAACTCTTTATTAAGTACAGCTCAGTCTGGAAGGGAGGGTGAAAAACCAAAGAAACCCAACAACAGTTCCCCTAAAAATGGCAGGTTCGTTAGCTTCTGAAATCCCAGGGGCAGACACCAGTGCCCCATCTGAAGCCAGCCAGGACCCGTATCTAATTGGGTCCAGATGGCCAGTGCCACCGAGCCAGGGATCAGTGGTCTCCTCCTTAGCTGGTGCCACTGGTCAGACCCTTCGGACTAGGGGTGAAGCTGTCAGTCGGGTGCTCCCTGAGAAGCTGTCCTCCAACCCCCACCTTTTAAAAGGTGCTTCCATGTTCCATCAATTTCCATTAAATACCGTTTTTATTTCCCAATGCCATTATAAGTTTACCCAAAATATTGGATCTCCGCTAATCCCTAACGTAGAGTTGTGACAATAATTAACCAGCTTGAACACACACTTACATCACAAACATGTAACCAATAGGGTAACAACACTACGGGAAAGTGAAAAAAACTGAGTCGCAGCCAGCCAATCAGCATTTGAAGCAGGAAGAAGTCCTTCCAGGCCCAATTACGGTGACCATCTAAGCTAGTAGTGCCAATCCAAAAGGGTGGGTGGGCTGGTGTTCAGACTCCACAAAAAAAAGCTCTGACTGCCAGTCCTGCCCTCCATCCCCTTTTTTTAAGGGGAGAAGCAGGGAGGCGCCAAGGCCCTGGATTGGCGTAAAACATGTTGCTCATGTATGCCCCTCCAGCAGCAGAGCTACCAGCCTCCCGACCCATGTTGCCCTCTTTCCTAAGGCGCACAGGGAACAAGACCCCTCCACCAACAGGCGTGTGCAACGGGAAGGAAAGTTTTGGAATATGATATATCATGTGAGAGAGCCTACCTCCTCTTTTGAGCCACTGGGATTATAGATTTTTTAATAGAAAACCCCCCCACCATAAAATAATACTCAAAAGTTTGAAAGCATAATTGGATGCCCAGACATGGGATTTACAAAACAAATTGATTCGGTTACTGAACGTCATGAAATTTAATGGTTTTATTTAGGGGACCTAACTAAAGAAACAGTCACTAAAGAGCAGTGACAAGAGCATTTACACTATAGCATGTACACTCCCCCAATTTCTACTCCCCCAATGAAACTTTAAATGCAATGAAATGCTTCAGCCTGATTTTTCTATGAAAGTAATCATATACGCTGACCAATAAGAAAGCTTTTCAGGCAGTGTGATCGTCTGTGGGATAGTATTTATTTATATTACATATTTTTATCCCACCCTTCCTGCCTCAGGGAGCTTTGGGCGGCAAACAATATAAAAATACAATAAAATTCAGTAGATAGAAACCAATAAAACAAGGGGTTCAGTAAAAGCAACAAAAAATTGTGCAAAGAAGCAAAACCCCTCCCCCAACCCCCCCGTTCAAATAACTGGCAGAAGAGCCACGTCTTACAGTGAAGTTGGAAGGCAAGGAGATCGGGCTGAGATGGATACCCACCGGGAGCAAGTTCCACAGCAGTGGTGCTGCCACTGAGAATGCCTGCCTGTCGGTTGCCACTCATTTATAATGTGGAACCTCCAGGAGGGCACCCGTGGCCTACCACAGGAGCTGCCCAGGAGCCCAGGGAGTGAAGTGGTCCTTCAGATAGCTAGGACCCAGGATTTATAGGTCAAAAACAGCACCTTGAATTGGGCCTGGAAGACTATAGGCAGCCAGTGCAGAGCTAGGCGCACCGACGTAATGTGCTCCCGGAAAGCCGTTGCAGTGCTCATGCATGTGAATGCAAATCCTATTCACTTTAATGGGTTGTTGTGTGCTAACTGTTAGTAAATGCAGTCCCTCTCCAGAGGAACATGCTGTAATGGTGAATAGGGATGGGCGAACGCGGTTCGGAAGTTCGGAGTTCGGACCGAACTCGACCAGTTCGGTCGACCGAACNCGGTTGCCACTCATTTATAATGTGGAACCTCCAGGAGGGCACCCGTGGCCTACCACAGGAGCTGCCCAGGAGCCCAGGGAGTGAAGTGGTCCTTCAGATAGCTAGGACCCAGGATTTATAGGTCAAAAACAGCACCTTGAATTGGGCCTGGAAGACTATAGGCAGCCAGTGCAGAGCTAGGCGCACCGACGTAATGTGCTCCCGGAAAGCCGTTGCAGTGCTCATGCATGTGAATGCAAATCCTATTCACTTTAATGGGTTGTTGTGTGCTAACTGTTAGTAAATGCAGTCCCTCTCCAGAGGAACATGCTGTAATGGTGAATAGGGATGGGCGAACGCGGTTCGGAAGTTCGGAGTTCGGACCGAACTCGACCAGTTCGGTCGACCGAACTGAACTTCCGAACTGAACTCGATTTTCCAACCAAATTTCTGAACTCAGCTCTGTTCGCCCATCCCTAAAATATAATATTCCATTTAGTTCAATGGGGTTTGAATTTCCGAACTGTATTTGGAAGTTCAGAGTTCGGACCGAACCCCTTGGTGTTCAGTCAACTGAACCGAACTTCCGAACCGAATTTCTGAACCGAATTTCTGAACTGAACTGAATTTCTGAACTCAGTTCTGTTCGCCCATCCCTAATGGTGAAATCCTCAAAGGAGGTCTAATGCTTAGCATTCTGGATTGGGAGCCTGGAGCACCTGAGTTTTATTCACATCTCTCAACATTGGGTGGCTTTGGGCAAGTTGCTTCACTTCTCTGTGCTTTCCCTCTTAACCTTGTATTTATTCTAATTAAGTTGTAATCTCTTTATGGCCCACCAAGCATGAAGGGGTCCTGATTTAATTTAATTCTCAGCACCACTGTCATAGATATAATAAATAACAACAATAGTAAAGGAGCAATAATATGTTTGCAATACGTGGAAGAGAGGTAACTCCCTAAGGAGTCTGTTAACATCTTCCTTGCAAGATTAAAAACAAATTTGACCGCTTTCTAAATTACAGCAGAAACCATTTGCTATCCATATTGAGTTCTTTTGTGCATTAAAATATTTGTACTACAAGCAAATAATGATGAGTACGTGATTAGCTATCTTAGCTATCTATTTAATGGTAAACACTAGCAACTCTGTATATAATGTTAGCACCTCATGTCATAATTACAATGTACCACAGTCCTCTCTTATTGACTGAATATTGCAGATTGTAAAAACACCTTAAGGTGAATGTTCAGCTTCTACCTACAGGTCAAAAGTAGTTTTGTAAAAGAATGTCAGAAATGTTAAGGCTGTCAAAACTGAGAATATATGTGTGGGAGAAACCCATTAACCAGGCAGATACATACAAAATTGATAAATGATCTCACTTAAACTTCTAACTACGATTTTCAAAATGTGATTAATGATATTGGGGTGCTCAGTCTGAAACATTCTCAATTATGTTGCAGTGTCAGAAAACGCTGACGACTCTATGAAAACCCCTTCAAGTATGAAGATGGACAAGTTAAACTGCTCTTTTTCCTCTGCACTAAACTAACTCAATTTTCCTAACTCCATTTTCCTGATACCTGGAAGCTGCTGCACTGAAAGTCCTGATAAATACGTTTTCTTTTTGTCCTCTTCAGGACTGCATTGAAACCAACCTAATCCCAGACCCAGTATAGCTAGGTTTGGCTGCATCCCTTGGAACGTTGTGACATCATGAGGCTTTGCAGAAGCAGGACCAGGCCAGGAAATGGGTAGTGGGAATGCCTTCATCCTGTCTATTTTCTGTTGGAGCCCCACCCGAGTCTGACCTGGTCTGAGTCTGCGTGGCTTGGCTGTGAGGGCTCTTGCCGACAGTGCCATTTGTGTCTATTCAGCTCAGTTCAGCCTTCAGGCCTCCGTTTCATTCTGCATATCACAGGGTGATTTCAGACGTTACGGGCGGGCGGTTCACCGCAGTGAACCCCCAGGGGGGGTGAACAGCGCAACCACGCGCGGGGGTTGTAAAACGGCCCAAACAGATGTGCCGGGGAAGGGACCACGGGCCGGAACTGGGCCGAACCATTGCGGGCCGCGGCAGCACAACAGACGTGCAGCCGAACCCCCGCCGGGCGCAAAACTCCCACAAGGCACCAGGCAGCGGCAGGACACAGACATGGCCGCCGGAGGGCAAAAGAAGCCAAAAGGCACACAAGGGAACGCCCACACAAGGGAAACGGGAAGGGAGGGGGGAAGAGGGAGAACAGCCTGACAGCCGTCAGTATGCTGATGACACTCAATTCTACCTCTCTTTTTCTACTGACCCAGATCACACAGTCTCCTTATTTTCCCAGTGCCTGTCAGCTGTGGGGGCTTGGATGAGGTTGAGCCATCTGCAATTGAATCCTGACAAGACGGAGGTGATGTTGGTGGACGAGGGCTTGGGGGACCTGGGGGTGGTTGAATCTCCTCTTGTTGGGGGGCGGGGTTTGTCACCCTCCCATGGTCTTTCAAGTGCAGAGTCTGGGCATGCTCCTCGATTCGCGGCTCAGCCTGGAATCTCAGGTTGTGGCTGTGGTGGGGAGTGCGTTTCGGCAGTTACATCTTGTCCGGCAGCTTCGGCTGTATCTTTCAAACTCCGACCTCGCCACTGTCCTCCATGCCTTCATCACCTCGAGGCTGGATTTCTGCAACACGCTCTACGTGTGGCTCCCCGAGAAGCTGGTCTGGAGGCTGCAGCTGGTGCAGAATGCTGTGGCCCGTCTCCTTACAGGGGCCAGTCACAGGGAACACATGACACCAGTGCTCCGGGCTCTGCACTGGCTGCCTATAAAGTACCGAGCCAGGTTCAAGGGTGCTGGTTTTAAACTTTAAAGCCCTTCACAGTCTGGGCCCTACTTATCTGCGGGACCGCCTCACTCCCCATGTGCCCGTGTGACTCTTGAGATCATCCGTGGGAGTCTTTTTAGAGGTTTCCCTTGTGAGGCGGGGAATGTTAGATCTTTTTTGGTGGCCGCCCCTGTGCTGTGGAATTCACTCCCAGAGTAGGCTCAATTGGTTCCCACTCTCCTGCTATTTCGGCATTTATGTAAGACCTGGCTGTTCCGCCAGACTTTTGGTGAGGGATGGGGGGGAGGGTCTTTTCCCCTCTGTATTTGTATTCTTAACTGTTTAAAATTGTTTTATTGTTTTATTTTTATATTGTTCACCACCCCGAGCTGCCCTGTGGGCAGGAGGGGCGGGATTATTATTATTATAAGCATTTACATATAGTGCCAGAAGTGTACCTGGCACTTTACAGAGAATAAAATATACACGGTTCCTGCCCGAGAGCTTACAATCTAAAGACAAGGGGAGGGGAGACAGGGAAGGGGGAACAGAAGGAGAGACAAGGGATGCAATATTCATGAGGATGCGAGAACTCAGGTGCATGTTCTTGGCTTGGTTACAGTAAATGGGAGTTTGCAGATAACAGGTAGGGGATAATCCTGAGTGGGGATGATTAGCAGGAGTTAGGAAAGGCGGAGAGGAAGAGGTGGGTTTTGAGGAGGGACTTGAAGGTGTGGAGGGTGGGGAGGGAGTTCTAGGCATGCAGGGCAACGAGGGAGAAGGGACGAAGGCGGTTGGGGGAGTAACGGAGGCATGGGAGGGTGAGGGAGGGGATGGGAGAGGAGCGAAGTGCTCGAACAGGGGTTCGGAGAGAGATCAGAGCAGAGAGGTAGGGGGGAGCAAGGTTGTGAAGGGCTTTGTAGGTGAAGACAAGGAGCTTGTGCAGAATACACTCAGGAACAGGAAGCCAGTGGAGGAAGGAGTGGAGAGGCGGCACATGGTCAAAGCGATGGACTAGGTGGATGATCCTGGCAGTGGAGTTTTGAACAGAGATGAGGGAAGCAAGGTGAGATTAGGGAAGGCCAGCGAGGAGGAGGTTACAATAGTGAAGGCGTGAGATGACTAGGGTGTGGATGAGAGTTTTGGCAGAGGAGACAGACAGAAAAGGGCGGATTTTGGCAATGTTGTGGAGGGAGAAGCGGCAGGATTGGGCCATGGAGTCAATGTAGGATTTTAAGGTGAGGTGCGACTCGAAGATGAAGCCCAAGCTATGGGTTTGGGGGACCCTGAAATTGCAGGGGAGGCGGAATTTGTGGGAGATGCAACCCCACATCCCAACCATAATTACACCCATACTTTGAGGGTTAGTTGTATTGGAGTATCACAGCACTACAGTGGCATGGAACATAAATCTGCTAATCTTGTCCATACGACAAGGACATGTAGGGAAGCATTCTCAGTTGCTGCCCTAGTATTATGGAACTCCCTTCCCCCGGAGCTTTGTCAGAGCCCAAGCCTGAGCATATTCTGGAGGCTTGGCAAAGCATTTGGCAGGCAGAGTTAGAGTGGGTGGTTTTAGAGGTGAGGCTGACTTTTTTTAATAAAGGGTTTAATGCATTTTGTTGTATTTTGTGTTTTTATGTTGCAAGTTGCCTTGAGCATGCATGCATAAATAAATGAAATTAATTAAAATAAAATAATACCACTTCAAGATTGAGTCTGCCCCACAGCGTAGCTTACTTACTAGAAATTGAGAAAATTGACACAACGAAAAGACCAGGGCACGAAATGATGATAGTGAGACATGCTGCCAAAGGGGAGCAATTGATGAGAGGAAGGTTTTCATTATCCAGAACTTTGTGGGGGAAAAACTGTACTTGAAAAGTGCTATTTCCCCGAATATAGACAACATCACCTAGTCTTGCATTCCATACTTGTTATGTTTTGTGGGAATGCTTTGTACTTTATGCAAGACAAGGCCCCAGCCCCAAACCTACCACTTTTCCGGTGGTAGGAAATTTATTAGTCTGAAAACCTAAGACGGACCAAGCTAAATTGGGAGATATGTACGATGAATTGACCCCTGTAGAGCAGGACTCGTTCATGGAGAGGCTGTTTGTTTTGCAGGACAAACTTCTGGAAAGAGAGGCTAGGTGCTCCCCGGATAGTGCTGCCTTATCTGATATTGCTAAAGCCGTCCCCTTTCCCCACCCCCGCTCTAGGAGCAGATCATCCACCAAGGCTAGACATGCTAGGTCATTCTCATGATTTGGGCAGCCAATGGGGCCTCCAGTTTCTCTGGTTGGAAGGTTAGATGGCCCTGATATGGAGGCTGTTTCTTGCCCCCCTTCAGATGCTACTCCCCTTCTGAGCCTTTTGGCCACTGTTATATCCCAACCTACAGCTGCTGATGGCCTGATGGACCAGTTTGAGCGGAAGCCTGTCTGGAAATGTATCCCTTTTACATCTTTGGCTTCAGACAGGATGGCTGCTGATATTGAGGGCACCCATGTTGGTGGCCCACCAGGGGTGTTTCAAGATTGACAAGGGGGCGTCCCAATGTCTAGGGGTTTTTGATTTGAAAATACTATCTTGGAATATTGAGGGATGGTTTTGGCTTAGGAACCCTGATGTTCAGGTTTTTCTTAAAATTTTTGACATTATCTGTCTACAGGAAACCTGGCTTGTGGACAGCACTTCATTTGCTGTCCAGAAATTCCAGATATTCCATAGTCCAGCCACCCGCAGAGTGAAATATGGGCATGCCTCAGGTGGCTTGTTATTGCTGATAAGAAGTTCCCTGTGTGTTCACGGTGATTTGCTACCCAATGCCCCTAGGAATATTCTTGTGGTGCTCCTTTCTTTTGCTGCTGACCAGAAGCTTATTCTTTTAAATATTTATTTAACTCCTGCTGCTGGGAACTTTGAGCTGTTCTGGTCAGCCTTGGAGAACTATATTATGGACCTGGAGATGGCTTTCTAGGGTCAGCCAATTGTCCTGGCAGGAGATTTTAACTCCAGAATAGGGAATAACCCTAAAAGGAAGGCCAATATTCTGGGAATTGAAGTGACTGAGACTTCTTTTTTCCTATTCATAACTCTAAGGACCCAGAACTGAACTTAAGTGGGTCGTACTTTTTAAAGTTTCTTTTTACCAGCCGTTGGAAAGTTCTGAATGGTGGTAGCCCCTCGGACCTTTCTGGTTTGTTCACTTTTGTCTGTTCACTTGGTAAAAGTGTTATCGACTATTTTTGTATCCAGGAGACGCATCTGGCTAATTGTTTAGATCTCAATGTGCTAGTTGAGGGATTTAGTGACCATCTGCCTATATTATTGACCTACTCTCTCCCATTGAGCAGCTCTTTGGAGGCTTTTCAACCCTCTGTCTCTTTCTTGGAAGGGCAAAGTATGGTGTATCCTTGTATCTATTGGTCTATCAAGACACAGAAGATGTGCGCTGACCTTTATTTACAGGATGTGTTTTGTAACTTGGCACAATCTTTTTCTGAACTTGGGCAGGATGATCCGGAATTACTTTTGGGGAAATTTGGCGATTTAACTACACTGTTCTGTGGCAGTTTAGCCAAGAATAGCACTTCTTCCCTATCAGCTCAGCCTCTTTCTTCGCTCCCAAGGTGGTTTGATGAGGATTGCCTTAAACAACGCTCCCTTCTCAGATATTGTGCTACATCGTTTAAGCGTATCCCAGATCTAGTCAAATTAGCCCAGTACATGGAGGCTAAGCGTGCATATAAGAAGCTAGTAAAAGAAAAAAAGCTTTCTTTCCAGTATTCTGCCTGGAAAGCCCTTGAGGACACAACTAGCAGGGGTGATTCCCGGCTATTTTGGTCACTGGTCAAGACTGGCTTTCAATCACCAGACTCTTCAGCTCTTATGGATTTCTCTGTCTGGCACACTCACTTCAGTGGCATCTTTAATAGAATGCCAGATTTGGTTGTGCTGAATTCAGACCTATGTAGGAATACCCCCTCTTGGCCTCCGGTTTTACCTGAGAAGATTAATGCCCTACTTAGTAAATTCCATTCTTATAAAGCCCCTGGGATAGATGGTATCCCGGCGGATCTATTTAAACAAAATTCTGACTGGTGGTCCTTGATTTTATCCAAGCTATTCACTACTATTAATGAATGTGGTCAGGTCCCAGCAGGCTGGGATGTCAGTACTGTTGTCCCTATTTTTAAAAAAGGGGACCCCAATCTCCCCAAGAACTATCACGCGATTAGTCTTCTTTGCATCGCTTCTAAAGTGTATGCTAGATTTTTGCTTAATAATTTGGAAGACTGGGCTTCTGTAGCCCATTTCTTCACTGAGGAGCAGGCGGGCTTGATTATTGCTTAACATTGAAGCATCTAGTAGACAAAAATGTTAAGGTTAGGAAAGGATGGCTAATAATGACCTTTTTAGATCTTAAATCTGCTTTTGATTTGGTGGATAGAAACATCCTTTGGTACAGGCTGTCAAAAACTAACATTAACCTTAGGCTGATCTCGTTGATGCATGTGTTATATTATTGAACCTCCTTAAGAGTTAAAGCTGGACCTGGGAATTTTCTCTCTTCCCCCATCCCTGTCGCAAATGGTGTCAAGCAGGGTTGTGTCTTTGCCCCCTTCTTATTTATTTTCTATATCAATGGTATCATTGCGGCTTTGGAGGGTGATTTCTTTTTACAGGCCAAGATCCAGCTGAGACCAATTGCCGTCCTTTTGTATGCCGAATATATTTTTATTTATTTATTTCTATAATTTGTATCCTGTCCCTCCTGTAATCCGCTCGGGGCGGCTTCCAACAATATAAATCCTGTCACGGGGGTCGGGCTGTGTCCCCCGCTCTAAAAGTTTTCAATCTTAAGTCTAAACCTAGCGCTTTCTATGGGGCTGAATTGTGGGGCGTTGGTGCTTTAGCATCTTTTGAGTCGCAACAGAATTATCTCGTAAGAATTCTACTGGGGGTCCCCACTTGCCTTTTACGGTTGGAAATGGGGTCCTTCCCTATTAGGAATAAGCTTCTGGCCTCTGTTCTCATCTTCTGGGCCAGGGTAGAGGCCATGCGGGAGGATAGGCTTCCTTGTTTATGTTTGGAGGAGGCCTCCTCTTGGGGTCCTTCCTCTGGACTTTGGCTGAGCCTGGTGGAATCCCATCTGCATACTCTGGGCCTGTCTATGATGTTTCTTAGATCTTTTGCCTTCTTTAAGGCCAAACAGGTGATTAAGAAGCAGTTAGCCGACTCAGCCATACAGACTGATTTTGCAGCTACCCAGCTGCTTCGTTGTGCTCCCCTTTATAGATTCCTTAAAACCTCTTTTGATTATGAGCCCTATTTAACTATCGTCGAAGATAGGAATCTTCTAAGGGCTTTAACTGTTGTGCTTTGATCTTATCCCCTCCCGTGTCCTTGAGGGCATGCGCAATGGCATTCCATACAACGAAAGAGTTTGCTGTTGTAATCAAGGCCAAGTCGAGGATTTGCTCCACATTTTATTTCAGTGTCCACTTACCTCCTTCCTGAGGGATCTTCATCTGGCTCCCTGGTTGGTATCTCGCCCTTACTCCTTTTTACTGCAATTGCTGCAGTCCTCTCTGACTTCCAGCTCACATGACATAATGCTAACTATGGCCTCGCTGGCCCTAAAACTTTGTAGATGATGAACTGGAGGTTACAGTTTTGTCTTGCTCTCTGTAGCTCAATTGATGAGTATTTTGTTTTTAAAGTCTTAAACTTTTATATTTTAGTATGTTATACTTGTTTACAATGTTTATTTATGAGTTTGGTAATCTTATTTATTTATAGTATACTTGGTTATACTTTTAATAAGTATTGATGGATTTTATTTGCTCAACCCTAGAGGTTGGGAGGTATCTGTTCCTTTGATTGTCAAGGACAGTTATTATTTATTATTTGTTTTAATTCTTTATGAGTGTATTGTTTTTGTATTCTCTTTTGTATTGTTGTGTATGTCTTGGCAATGACCAAAGGTTACGCCTCTTAATAAATGATGATGATAATGTTTATTTATTTATTATTATTAATTCTGTTTGGTTTTATCCTTTGTATTTTCTTTAGTCGTTGGTCGCTGCTGTTTTGGGTTGTATTGTTTGATTGCTTGTTTGTGGTTTTTCCTTGCAATGACCTGTGATCATACAATTTAATAAAATTATTATTATATTAGTCTGAAAACCATCAAGATGTTTGTGCATGAGAACTATATGCAAACAGGGTCAGCGTTACCACAGGATGACCTAAGATTACAACCCCATGCTGCCCAGTGCCTTCCAATTTCACCAAGGTAAGATGCAAGGACCCCACTGTCTCCCAGTGGGGGCCCAAACATGACCACCTACGGGCTCCACAGAGGGTTCCATCAAGCTATGGGAAAGAGAGTGGGGTCACCAAGGCCCACGCATTTTATTTTTGCCCTGGGCCCCACAAATTCTAATGCCAGCCTCGTCTGCAAACATGCTGACATAAGTCCTCGGTGTACTCAAGCAAAACCTAGGAGGAGGCTGTTTGTACACCACACAAGCAAATAAGTAAATGCTCACCTCAACATTACTAGAGGTGTGCACCAGACCCCCCATGTCATCTTCGTTTTTTGTTTTCATTATTCAAAAATGTAATTTTCGTTATCGTTATTAATGACAATGCCATTTTCATTTTCATTGTCATCATTGTTTTTGGTATTGTTTTTGGTATCATTTTTGGTATTGTTTTTGTTATCAGTATCAATATCAGTATCGTTTTTGTTATCAGTATCGATATTTGATATCGTTATTGATATCGGTAGCATTTCAAACAAATATTTTATTTTTGGTATCTGTATCATTATTAATTCCTGTGCATAACTAATATTTATCTAAATCTAAGGGAGACACGGGAAGGGAAAAGGAAAACTATCTATTATCTAATCAATTATCTATATAACAATTCTTATCTAATCTATATGTCTATAATATATATCTATATCTAATCTATACTACCTATCTCTATATAATGTACAGGGGGGAGAAGGGCAGGTAAGGGGAGAAGGTAAAATGTAGGGTATGAGGAAGGAAAGGTATTGGTGGAAATACCTAATAAATAAATACATTAATTCAATTAAATTAAATAATACAATGAGGGCTAGGAAAGATTTTTTATGTGCAAGCACCACAGTTCTGTAAACACAACCTGACAAGCAGAGCTTTCAGACAACAGAGAGAAAAAACCTGGCCCTCCCAGGGTTGCAGTGCCCTCCCCTAGAGCCTCTCTGGTTGTGGTAGGCAGCAGGCATAAAGCAATCAGAGTTCCATGAGACTTCTGGGGCCTGCTTGTGTTGCTCATTGGCCAGGGATACATCCATCAGATATCGCTGAGCTGCTCGCCCCTCCCAGCACAGGCAAAGTTCAAGAGTTCAACCCTGTTAAGGCTCCGAGATGTCTGCTCCCTCCTCCCCTCTCTAGATTTTCCCTCTAAAACCCAACTGTCACATCACTTAAAATGACAATGATAATGACATTGTCATTTTTGTTTCTTGTGGGAGGCAGACAGAGAGGTATATAGAGGAGTCCTTCAGGGACATAGTAGAATGGTTCCACCTCCACTCTGGCAGCCCCTGTGCTGCTTTGTAGGTGCCAGGTCTTCAGGGAAGAGAGCACAAACGTGAAATGACAGGAAGCAGTCCTGTAGTTGGGACCTGCCTTCCGGTTGATTTGTTATCCTCTTGCACCGAGGATATTTCTCCAGGGGTGTGGGCCCAGAAGGGTGGGAGTAGGACAGCTGTGGTAGTTGGGGATTCAATTATTAGGAATGTAGATAGCTGGGTTGCTGGTGGCCATGAGGAACACATGGTAACTTACCTGTCTGGTGCGAAGGTAGCAGACCTCACACGACACAGATAGAATCCTAAAGAGTGCTGAGGAGGAACCTGTTGTCGTGGCCCATGTTGGTACCAATGACATAGGTAGATGTAGGATGGAGTTTCTGGAGACCAAATTTAGGCTTCTAGGTGGTAGACTCAAGTCTTGAACCTCCAGGGTAACATTCTCGGAAGTGCTGCCTCTTTCACACACAGGACCCCAGAGGCAGGCAGAGCTCCAACGTCTCAATGTGTGGATGAGACAATGGTGCAAGGAAGAAGGATTTAGATTTATCAGGAACTGGGCAGCCTTCCATGGAGGGGGGAGCCTATACTGATAGAATGGACTCCACCTTAACCAGAATGGAACCCGGCTGCTGGCACTAGAAATTAAAAATGTGATAGAGCAGTTTTTAAACTAGAACCTGGGGGAAAGCCGATAGGCACTGTGGAGTGCACAGTTTGGACTGTGGCATCTATACAGGAGGATGTTAACTTAGGGGATTTAGTAAGTCTAAGGAAGGGATAAAAATTAATGGACTTCAGGTGGAATTCGCTGGAGAACAGATAAATAATAATTCCCCTATAATGTGTACAGTAAGAAGGAAAAAAAAAGAACAGACATAAATGTCTATATGGAAATGATAGAAACCTAAAAAGTAAGATGGGAGAATTAGCGTGGATGGCGCTAAATGAAGATCTAGACATTACAGGCATCACAGAGACATGGTGGAATGAGGATAATCAATGGGACACTGTAATACCAGGGTACAAAATATATTGAAATGACAGAGTAGATAGAGTTGGTGGTGGGGTGGCTCTCTATATAAGAGACAACATTGAATCAAGTACAATTAAAATTTTAAAGCATGCAAATTGTTCCCTAGAATCTCCATGGATAGAAATTCCAGGTATAAAGGGGAAGAGTATCACCGTAGGGCTATACTATCGTCCCCCTGACCAGGACGGAGAAACTGATAAAGCAATGCTAAAAGACATTAGACACGTTACTAAAGTTGGCAACATAATAATAATAAGTGACTTCAATAACCCAAATATTGATTGGGGGAATGTTTCCTCGGGGCGGGACATGGAGACCAAGTTTCTGGATGCTGTAAAAGACGGCTTCCTAGAACAGCTGGTTCTGGCACCAATGAGAGGAGGAGCTATTCTACATCTATTTAGTCCTGACTGGCACACAGAACCTGGTGCAAGGAGTAACTGTGGCAGAGCCACTAGGCAATATTGACAATAATATGATCACATTTGACATAATTTCTGGAGTGAGAAAGACAAACAAAAGTACAGCAGTAGCATTTAACTTTAAAAGGGGAGACTATGACAAAATGAGGAAACTAGTTAAAAAGAAACTAAAAAGCACAGTGCAAGGGCTACAAGTTTGCAAGAGGTGTGGAGGCTGTTTAAAAGCACCCTTCTGGAATCCCAGATTAAATGCATCCTGCAAGTTAAAAAAGGAAGCAGGAAGACCAAAAGTCTTCCACTATGGCTAAATGGGGAGGTGAAGGAGGCTATTAGAGCCAAGAAGGCATCCTTTAAGAAATGGAAGGCTAGTTCCAATGAAAATAATATGAAAGAGCATAAACACTGGCAACGTAAAAGTTGTTTTAAATATTTTTATATTACATGGTGTGAGCCACCCTGAGCTGCCTGTGGCAGGACAGGCAGGATAATAACTTTTTTAAATAAATAAATAAAAATAAATAAATAAAGTGTTAATAAGGCAGACCAAGAGATTTTGAAGGGAGGCTTGCTAAAGAGGTAAAAACAAGCAACAAAAAGTTTTTCAAATACATCAGAAGCAAGACGCCTGCTAGGAAGTCAGTTGGGCCATTAGATGACAAGGGAGTGAAACTCGGGGAGGATAAGGACATTGCAGAGAAGCTGAATGAGTTCTTTGCATTGGTCTTCATTGGGGAGGTACCCCTGCCGGATTCTTGCTTTATGGATGAGGAATTGGAAGAGCTGGTACAAATCAATGTGGCATTGGAGGATGTTTTAGGTCAAATTGACAAACTGAATACTAACAAGTCACCAGGGCCAGATGGCATTCACCCCAGAGTTCTGAAGGAACTCAAATATGAAATCGCAGACCTACTGTTAGTAATTTGTAACCTGTCACTAAAATCTGCCACTGTACCCGAGGACTGGAGGGTGGCAAATGTAACCCCGATATTTAAAAAGGGATCCAGAGGCGATCCTGGAAACTACAGACCAGTAAGCTTGACGTCTGTGCCGGGCAAAATGGTGGAAACCATCATTAAGGACAGAATTACAGGGCATGTTGACAAACATGGCTTAATGGGGAAGAGTCAACACGGATTTAGTAAAGGTAAGTCATGCCTCACTAACCTGTTGGAATTCTTTGAGGGTGTAAATAAGCATGTGGACAAGGGAGACCCAGTAGATATAGTGTACCTGGATTTCCAGAAAGCATTTGATAAGGTCCCTCATGAGAGACTCTTGAGAAAATTAAAAAGTCATGGGATAGGAGGTAGTGTCTTACTATGGATCAGAAACTGGTTAAAAGATAGAAAGCAAAGGGTAGGACTAAATGGTCAGTTTTCACAATGGAGAGATGTAAAAAGTGGTGTGCCTCAGGGATCTGTATTGGGACCGGTGCTGTTTAATGTATTCATTAATGATTTGGAAAAGGGTGTTAAGAGTGAGGTGATCAAATTTGCAGACGACACCAAGTTATTCAAGGTAGTTAAAACACGAGCAGACTGTGAGGAACTGCAACAGGATCTTACGACACTGGGTGCCTGGGCATCTAAATGGCAAATGAGATTTAATGTGGACAAGTGCAAAGTGATGCACGTAGGGAAAAATAATCCAAACTATGCGTACACAATGCTGGGTACTAAGCTAGGAGTTACCACTCAGGAAAAGGATCTGGGGGTGGTTGTGGACAATACAATGAAATCCACAGCGCAGTGCGCAGCAGCAGTCAAAAAAGCAAACAGAATGTTAGGAATTATTCGGAAGGGGATAGAGAATAAAACTGAGGATGTCATAATGCCTCTATACAAATCAATGGTGCGACCGCACCTCGAATATTGTGTGCAGTTCTGGTCGCCCCATCTCAAAAAAGACATAGCTGAACTAGAAAAGGTACAGAGAAGGGCAACAAAAATGATCAAGGGCATGGAAGGGCTCCCGTATGAGGAGAGGCTTGGTAGGTTGGGGCTCTTCAGTTTAGAGAAGAGACGACTGAGAGGAGATATGATAGAGGTCTATAAAATCATGAGTGGTGTGGAACTAATAAATAAGTAACAGTTATTTACCCACTCAGCTAGTACTAGAACTAGGGGACACTCCATGAAACACATGGGTGGCAAGTTTAAACAAATAAAAGAATTATTTTTTTCAGTCAGCGTATAATTGGGTTGTAGAATCTACTGCCAGAGGTTGTGGTAAAGGCCAGTACTATAGCTGAGTTTAAAAGAGGTTTGGACAAGTTTCTAGAAGATAGGTCCATTAGCATCTATTAGCCAGACAGGGTCAGGGAACATGACAGGAGCTGGGGGAAAACAGGGAATGGATCCCACATTGTGACCTGTTGGGTTCTTCTCCTAAGCCACCATGATTGGCCACTGTCAGAGACAGGATGCTGGGCTAGATGGACCATTGGTCTGACCCAGTATGGCACGTCTTAAGTTCTTATCATTTTTGATACTGATATCAGTATCAATATCGTTACCGTTATCGGTATTCTCGGTTGTCGTTTTTGGTATTCTTGGTTGTCATTTTGTTATCGTTGCCATTATTCTCGGTTGTCATTTTCAATGTTGCAATAATGAAAACGAAAATGACAATTTTAGTTATCGTTATTGTAATAACGAAAACAACATGCACACCCCTAAACATTAGAAGCTTAAGACACCTGGAATTCCTAGCGGTTTTAAACATTTATCTGATACTGTCAGCTGATCCAGTCCATCCCCTAAAATGTGGGATGGGATGGCAAGGTGTGGCTGACACCAAGGTAGCAGCTCCTGAAACATTAGGCACCTACCTCCCTCCTTATCACGTAGGCCCTTTTCAAACGAGATGCCCGACAGTTTCGCTGCATGGAGATGGTTGGAGGCACCTGTTTGAATGTTGCGGGGGGTGGTTGGGGTGTGTGCACACTCCTGCGCTGCACCCATCTCCACCCATCACCCACCCATGGATCAATGGGCTCCAATTCCCAATGCTTCATGGGTAGAGATGGGGTGTGCCCGTGGGAATGGGCACACACCCACTTCCACCCACCGCGGTAGCATACCCATCCCCCCACCCCCCACGGTCCATTTTAAAACATCCTAAGCAGGGACGGGATCGCTGTTTACTGAACAACTGCTTTATTTGCCAGTCACAGCTGCTTGCACTTGCCTGTCCACTCTCTGAAAACACTACCCTATAATATTAATGCAGACTCCTGGATCGTCGTAACACCAACAGGACTCTTAGTCTTATCAAGTTTTCACACTCAGCCAGGGTGGAGGAGCATGCAGGTATCAAAGGGACGGAGCTGCGGGTGGGAGAGAGAACAGGAGTAGAGGTGCCTCCGTTCCAGCCTACTTGTAGGAGGTAGGGCATATCAGGCATAGCAAGAGAGTGGGAGAAGTAACAGAACTTTACTCTCAAGCTCAGTGCAGGAGACTTGCCAGGGATGTTAGAATAATGCCATTAATTCAATGTACAAATGTAGTGATCGTGCACAATTGCTTAATAATCAAGAAAGGATTGTCAATTTACCCACATCATAATTCTGGACAAATCATGGAAAACAATTGGCGGAATGGCTCTCCGGCTGTACTCACATGTTTGTTTGGTGCCGCCCCCCGCCCCCCTCGACCTGGGCTGTTGGTTTTAATATTCTGCACTGGGGAGCTTCTGCTTGCATGTCTAAAAACAGACATGACTGAACCAAAATGACAAAAATAGCAAATCAAAATTACTAAACCAAACTTTTTGGATCCTAATCAAAGTGAATAAATTGGTTGGCTATAGGGTACAAACACCCTGTAGCCAGCCAATTTGTTCACTTTCATTAGGATCAGAAAATTTTGGTTTGGTAATTTTGATTTGCTATTTTGGTCATTTTGGTTCAGTCATTTAGTATTCCATTTAATTCATTTAGACACTATTGCACATGTCCATGCGCAATATCTGAAATGAAGTAACTGAAATGTGAAAACGACCAAAATAACTGAAAGACCAAATGAGTAAAGCATCTGAAATGAAATAACCGAATAAGTGGTTATGTGAATATTAATTTTTGTTGTGAACATCATTTGGATATTTGGAGGGCTATCCCAAAATGTGAGTAATATCAGTGAATACAAACTCTAATGTTTGTTTCATCTTTCGTATAGAAATCAGGGATGGCCAAGAGGTAGATTGTGATCTACTGGTAGATCACAGGCTAGTCTCCAGTAGATCATGGTATGGGGAGGGGGACTAGCCTTTTGGAGATCGCCTCTGGGAAGGAGAGTGGGTCTGGCACCCCAGGGATTGCCTCTGGGGAGGAGATGGGCTAAGGCCACTTTCAGATGATCGGCATGCCCTCTCTACCAGCTCCTTCCCCTTTGTCTTTAAACACGCCACTGTCTCCCCCATCCTCAAAAAGTCCACTCTGGATGCCTCTGAACCCTCTAAGTACCATCCAGTCTCGCTCGTTCCTTTTGCTTCCAAGTTCCTTGAATGGGTTGTCTAATCCTGTTGCCTCGACCTCCTCTCCGCCAACTCCTCCCTTGACCCCCTCCAATATGGCTTCCGCCCCCTTCAATCCACTGAAGAAACTGCTCTTGCTAAAATCACCAATGATCTTCTTCTGGCTAAATCCAATTGCCTTTATTCTTGTCCTACTTGATCTCTCTGCTGCCTTCGACACTGTTGACCACTCACTCCTGCTTGAATTTCTTCACTCCCTGGTATTCTGGGACTCTGTCCTAGACTCGTTCTCCTCCTACCTTTCTGACCCCTTCTTCAATGTATCTCTTCCTAACTCCTCCCCCTCCTCCTCCCTACCCCTCTCGGTCAGGGTTCTCCAAGGCTCTGTCCTTGGCCCTCTCCTCTTCTCTATCTACACCCAATCCTTAGGCAAACTCATTGCCTCCCACGGTTTCCAATACCACCTGTACGCTGACGACACTCAACTCTATCTCTCCACTCCTTCCCTCTCCCACTTTGTTCAAGCTCGTCTCACCGACTGTCTCGCCGATATCTCCACCTGGATATCTCAACGTCAACTCAAACTGAACGTGATGAAAGCTGAACTCCTTATCTTCCCTCCCAATCCTTCCTCTCCCTCTTCCCTGTCAATTACCATTGACAGCGTCTCCATCCTCCCTGTCCCCCAAGCAGGGCCGGCCTTAGAAATTGCGGGGCCCAGGGCGAACACAAAATGCAGGGCCCCCTCAGCTCTACACACTTTCCACAGTCCACCCACTTTCCCACGGCTCCTCCCATTTTCCTGAGACCCCGCCCACTTCCCTTTGACAATTAGAGAATTGTCATATAAGTTATTTTTAACTTGGCAGTACAATGTGCTCCAAATAACATTTAAATCTGGTTTAGATGGGAGCCCAGGACACAGATATGGTTAAAAGGCAATGACTCATTTAAAACACAGGAGAGCATGCACACAACGGATAGGGACAGATTATCCATGGCCTGAACCCTCCTTCTCTGGAGCATATTCCTATTACACTCCCAACACAGGCGTTCAAACATAGATCCAGCTCTGTCTCTCTCTCTCAGACATCTGACACCCCATTCAAGCTCACTAGGGATGGGCGAACGCGGTTCGGAAGTTCAGAGTTCAGACTGAACTTGAATAGTTTGGTCAACCAAACCAAACGTGTGGACTTGAACTCAAATTATAACATTTGGTTCGGATGTGTTCAGTGAGTTCGGAATTGAATTTCCATTGGTTTCAATGGAAAACACATTATTGGCTATAATGTTTTTGTTTTTTATGACATGCAGCTAAAATTTGGGATGCCTATACCTCCAATAGACAGCATTATGTGTACCAACTTTAAAAATGATTGGATAAAGGAATCCGATTTTAGAAGCAGTTGAATTATTGTATTTTGCAATATTCTACATATACATTCTTATCTGTAACTGCTTTGTCTCACATCTAATATAGGTGAAACTTGTCTCATTTATACCCCTTCCCAAATTTACTATCTTTGCCAAATTTTAGAAGGCTTGGAAAAAGGGTCTTGGTGGTATAAGCAATTAACATATATGTATGACTATAACATCTTTATAGTCCAACCAGTGTACATGAAATTTGGGAGGGATATATATTATACTTTCGTGATCATCTCTGCCAAATATCTGAAAGATTTAATAAAGGATCCCAATTTTATATGCCTGTACAACATATGTAGAGAAGGGGCCTATGTCTGGGATTCTCTTACGTCACTGTGGTATAAGATTGGTTTGTGATGCGAATTGGCCAACAGAAATGTCAACCAAATATCCTCATTCTGTGCTGGGACCATCCCAAAATATCTCCCCCACTTGTTTCTGGGAAGTCAGAAGCATCTGTTTAGGAAAGAGTCAATAGAGATTATCTTATGTCCTCTGTCTCAGTGCTGCAGGATGTGATTGTGATGATAATTGGCCAGCCTGGATGTGTTTAAACTATGTCTCCTGACTGCTGGGATGCTATCTCAGAAGTCCTAGTTATTTTGCTTATGCCCGCCACAGGGCCACCCCCTATGCCCACCTCGAAGCCACTACCAATTGGTCCTGTAAAGCTAGAAGCTTGCAGTAATGTGTTTGGCCATTGAATGTGTCTGTCAGTCTTTGGGGTTGCTCCACATCCTTCCTCCTACAGTCTCTCTCCCCCTGCCATGCAGGGTGCCTGCCTCTGACTGGCACTGAATATGCTGATATTCATCTGAATAATGATCTTCACAGGGACAACATCAATTGCTTATATAATTGGGTCCCTTTATCAAAATCTCCTGTACATTTGCTGAAATGGCAGGAAAGGTATTTGATACATTCTTGTCAAATATCCTGTAAACAGAATGGAATATCAAAATGTTACAGCTGGAAATGTATTTTCAGGTTAATGTATTATACCCTTGGGACCCTTTATCCACTCTTTTTGAAAACTGCAGAATTATTAAGCATATGGAGGGACATATTGTGTACATGTTTCATGAACATTGGATGCAAGATAAAGAAGTTTTAGCCATTAATGTGTATGGAGCATTTCCTAAAATCACAACATTCAATTGCTTCTGAAATCGGTTTCCTTTACCTAATCGTTCCAAATTTTGGTATACGTAGTGCCCTCCATCGGGGGTACAATCTCCCCAAACGTCATCAAAATTGAATAAGAAACAGAAATGTTACAGCTGGAAATATGCTTTTCAGTTTTTCCCCTTTATTTCCAAAAACAAATGTCGTTTTCAGTTCCTGATTGCACTGAACTAAAGACCAATCCGAGCCCGACCGAACTGAACACTGAATCTGAACTCAAAGTTAGACCTGAACCACCGAACAGTCGAACATCCGAACTTGGTTCTGTTCGCACATCCCTAAAGCTCACACTCATCCTTTCACCTCTGTCTCTCTCTTTCACACACCTGACACCCCCATTCAAGCTCACACGCATCCTTTCACCTCTGTCTCTTTCTTTCACACACCTGACACCCCCATTCAAGCTCACACACATCCTTTCACCTCTGTCTCTCTCTTTCTTTCTCTTTCACCCCCCCATTCAAGCTCTCTCACACGCTTTCACCTTTCTCTCACTTTCACTCACATACCCATTCATACATACTCACACACACATCATGCTCTCACTTCTCTCTCTCTTTTTTAACACACACACACACACACACACACTGACCCATTCGAAACTCACACACCCCTAAACAAACCCTCTCTCACACACACACACTGACTGTCTTGGCCAGACTGGCCACGCCAGGCCGCCACACCGAGTCCTGCCTGAGCCTCCTCCAGATCCCATGCCGCGGCGTGTCCCATCAGCCGCTGCTGCTCCATCCATCTGACTCCGCTCCTCCATCGCATACAACTGCCCACGTCCGTTTCCGTGCCAGGAAGTTGCATAAGCAACTTCCTGTTAAGGGAGGGGGGACGTGAGGGAGCTAGGAGGTGGAGCCACACCGAGTCCTGCCTGAGCCTCCTCCAGATCC
>QEPC01004073.1:1161554-1173148 GCA_003113815.1 Sphenodon punctatus | reverse complement strand
CCTTTGCACCAGCGTGGGGGATCCCTGCCTGCCTCCTGAATCTGCCTCGGACTGCTTCGGTGCCATTCCCTACTTGTTTGCCATCCCCCTGTGACATTGCTTTGTCCCTGTGCAGACCCCCGTGCCTTGGGCTGCCTGTGTTGCTATTGGGTGGCCCTTGCCGGCCGTGCTGTTGGTGGGGTTCTGGGGGCCATTCTCCATGTCCCACTCTGTCCATGGGCCGGTCTTCTCCGCTTCCTTGGCCTGGGGCTTCTCCCCACCCCTTGTCTGTTGTTCTGTGTGTGTTGGCCATCCTGCTGTGCTCCCCCCCTTCCTTCCATCCTTCCTTCCTTCCCGGTTAGGTGTGTTTGCGCCCGGGCATGTTTTTGTGTTGTGTGTTCCGCTGTGTTCTCGGTTTCCTTGTGCCTGTTCTGTGCACTGCCTCAGCCGCTTTTCTCCCTCCTCCTCCTCCCTTCCCATTTCCCTTGTGTGGGCGTTCCCTTTGTGCTTTTGGCTTCCTTTGCCCTAGGTCGGCCATGTCTGCCTCCCACCCCTCCATCTGTCCATTTCCCTGCCATGGTCCCACTCCCATCACATCTGTTCTGGGCTGTCCTGGACCACGGGGCAGGGGAGAGGGTTAGCCCACTCGCCATGGTTGGGAATCCACTGTGGTGACCTGGGAGCATGTAACATCTTAAATTACCCAATGTTATTACTATCTGGTGGCAGAGGGAGTTGGCTAGCAGAGGAATGTTCCCCCCTGGTAAGAGCAGACAGGTTTCCTCTGGTGGTACTAAGGGAGGTATGGATAAAACATCAGGAGATAATAAGAGGTGGGGAGGATATTGATATGGTGGGGTTGGGAAAATGTTTTTTGCTGGATGTTATATTTTCTTGTATTATTAATTGAAGGTCTTTCGTGTGAAGGACTTTTGTTTAAGGGGGTTGTAATACTCTGTTTGCTGCTGTATTTATATTGTATTTTTTGAATAAGGGAATGTTAAAGTCCTGGTATATGGTAGTGATTCCTCCCCCTCCTGGTGAGAGTAGGGGGGAGGTGGAGGGCCTCCCTTTTCCCTCCTGGTGGCAGTAGGAGGGGTGGGGAAGGTATGGTAATGATGGTGAATGGATACCAGAATTAGGGGGAGTGAGGAAGGAATGTTAATTTGTGATGCAATATGTGTAATAATGAACTGGATTGATTTATTAGATATTGAATTGTTAGAAATGCAGGGGTTTGTTGTATTCTTATGAAGTGTATTGGTCTGGTGACAGACCTTTTTGTTATGATATATTGTGGTTATTATGGATATGTTGCATTGTTAGCCGCCTCGAGCCGCCATTTAGGTGGGAGAGTGCGGGATATAAATTCAATTTGAAATGAAAAAAATGAAAAATGAAATGGGCTAGCTGCCACCACTCCTGGGGAAAGGCCTTTCTGACCAGGTTACAGCAGGCTACAACAGCCTACAGTTAGCCTGGTCCAGAGTGGCCCCCATGATGGGCGGCCATGGTGACTGTCATTGTCCATGGGCCATGGCCACCGGTCATTGAGGTGGGGGGGAGGTAGGTTGTTGGGTGACGCACGGGGGCTGGGCCAGCCAGCTGCACGTTTGTGCAGCACCCCCTCTCTCCCCGGGGCCTGACCACATGAATGTTTGTTTGCAGAATGTTTGGGTGAAAACAGACATGACGCTAACCACCCTTTAACCACCCTTGGTAGTTATTTATGCATGTTGCAGGACTGTATTGGGGCCCTATGCAGCCCTGAAACATGCATAAATGACCACCAAGGGTGGTTAAAGGGTGGTTAGCGTCATGTCTGTTTTCACCCCTTGTCCAGCTCACGAGTGCGAGCAGCACCCCTGTCCGGATCATGGTGTGACAGCGGACTGCTAATGTCATGTATGTTTTCACCCACATTCATTAAAAAAAATAACTATGTCCTTGAGAGAGACAGAAAACTGAGCTCCAAAAAGTATCCAGCCAACTGAAAACACTTCAGCACAGTAAATGATTTTGGAAAACATTAACTCTAGCACTCTGCAATGTCGAGTTTACTGTGGGCCACATCAACTTCTGATATAGTTTAAAAAAAAACAAAAACATTTTACAAGTATAGATCTTATTTTATGGAAACCCAAAATTCTTGCAAACAACCAATACCCTTCTGCGCAAGGCAAGTTACATCAATGTTTTCCTCCAGGCAATCCATGGTAGCTAGGTACAAACAGACAAACCTCGTTTTACACTTCCAGGTGATATGACGTTAGCATAGATTTCCAAGTTTTCACAGCAACTATCTAAGATGTTCAGGTTTGTTATCCTGATGGCTTGGATTTGGAATCCAGATCAGATTCAAAGCTATGCTCACATAACTATGTTCATATTTACCCTGGAATAGTCAGTGGTTCCGTGCTGTTACAGTTTCCATTAGTCATTGGTCCTCTTTTCATGAAGAATGCCAAAGTGGCTGCAGGCACTAAGCAAAGCAATCTGCATTAATGAATTTTATTATTCACAAAACTCAATGAAAACACCACCAGAGACATATAAAGTGTGAAGAAACAGTTATTTCAGACTAAGGGCTCAGTTCTCCACCATTAAAGTCAACGCCAAACTTCTTGTTGACTTTAATGGTGGAGTCTTGTCCTGTGAATATAAATCAGACCTTTTTGCTGAATGTAGGTAGCTTGTGTTACAGAGGGATATTTTCGTTCTCAACTAGACATGTGCATAGATAATTAACACATGCATAAATAACACAATTAACCTTTGGCACTCACTGCAATGGAATGTTATAAAGGTCAATAGTAGAAATGGGTGCAAAAGAGGATTAAATGAGTTAATAAACAATAGGTCCATTAATGGCTTGAAGTTGTTAGCCAAGATGGACAGGTGATACAGCCTCTGATTACTGCAAGCTGGGAGTGAATTATTAATTATTTATATAGCACTAGCATTCTGCACTTTATAATGTGATCAAAATTGCACACAATAGTCCAGGTGAGGTCTGATTATTGTTAAATAGAGTGAAATGAATATTTCTTCTGATACCCACAAATTAAGGCCTGCAGTCCACAAGATGGAATCTTCACAGCAAAGTCTAGTCCATGAGTTACTGTTAACAGTAACAGGACCAGATCCCACTGCCTCTTTTCTGTGTGCTGGCCGATGGACCCTTGCAAAGACTATCTATGGGAACAGAGGGTGCAAGGGACCTCTCCACCTCCCTCTAACCCTGTTCCCTTCCCCCCACCTGAGGGGCTTCTGTCCCCAGCTCCCAACTGATGCTAAGGCAGAGATAATGGACTGTGTTGTAAATAAACAGTGACATGATTGGCCATGACTAAGTTAGTCCAAGATCTACACATGAGATTTCATTAGCAAAAGCATGTGTGACAGGGTTCACCTTTCCCAAAACCTTGACTTGGGAAGGTGTGGGGGCATGGTGAAAGGGGGTGGGACAAAGGACTCTTCTCACCCTTTCTGAAGTGGCCCTTCCATCTAGGTAGCATTGTGTGAGAGCATGATGCTCCGCAGTGAGTGACGGGGCCACATCAGGGAGATGTCAGGGCAAAGAGACTTTCCTGCCCTTTAAAACTTAGAGGCTCCAGGTCAAACCCAGAGGGGGTGATGATAATAACTTGGCTTGTTCAGATGACTGAACCAAACTTCCGAACCGAACGCTCGAACTTCCAAACAGTTTGGAAAAGTTCGGACGAGTTCGGGGGTGGGAAAATGTGACTTTGGGTGGGAAAAACATGACTGGAAGAGGGAGGCAGCTGAGGAGCAGACTTCCTGGCACAAGGGGTGGACACCAGGGGTGGTTTCAGGGCCAAAAATACCGATACCAACAAATTTCAGTTTCGGTACCGATAGCACTTTTTCTGGTACCGATAGCCGAACCGAACTCCGCTGAACCGAACAGCCAAAATCGAACTCGAGTTTCAAACCGAATGACCAAACATCTGAACGGTGTTCTGTTCGCCCATCCCTAGCCCTGCCCCTTTATCTCATAGGGTGAAAACAGACATGACGCTAACCACCCTTTAACCACCCTTGGTGGTCATTTATGCATGTTTCAGGGCTGCATAGGGCACCAATACAGCCCTGCAATATGCATAAATAACCACCAAGGGTGGTTAAAGGGTGGTTAGCATCATGTCTGTTTTCACCCATAGTCTCCCTCGTTCTCTCTCTGAAAAAAAATAATCACCTGTTTATTGAGGCACCCCTGGATAATCTGTGGAAATTAGGTCTTCACTGGGATTGTGTGGGTTAAAACCTAGAGGCTCCAGGTCAAACCCAGAGGGGTGATGATAACCCTAGCCTCAGAAGCTTTGAAAGCAAGTCTTGGAGCTGACCTCCTCTTCAGCAGAGTAGTCTAGTGGAATCGGAAGCAACAGGCTCTAGTTTGCATGGTTCCGTCATGCTTTTAATGAATCATTGTTCAACTTTCCTCAAGTTTATATCTATAGGAGAAAGTCTGAAAATATTACATTAAGGTGCACTGTGCTGCAAATTCCAAATTATGTGTGCCTTTGGTTCCCCTTTTCCATAATAAGTAAGAAAACAGGCAATGCCAGCATTTAAAATTGCTCTAATTATTTTACTGCTGAAAGCATGAAATGTCCCCAGTTTGTGCATGAAAAGAGTTTTCACCTCCACCTTGTTCGTACCTAGCCAGTATTATTTTCAGAAGTAGACAATAAACAAAACTGTTTATGCTCTGGGTGCAGTCCTTAATGCAGCAGATAGCAGCTGCTTACTGCTGGAATATGCCCTTTACGTCGTGTTTAGATTGAGACACACTATTTAAAGGTCAGTATTCTGCTTCTATCAGCCAATCTTGAGTCTGCCTTGGAAAAAAAATATTGGAGCATGAAAATCTGATGTGGGCATCAAAATGGAATATATATTGAAACTCAGGTAGAGTGAGGCTTTTCCCTGTGGAGCCCATTGAAACAGCCTGCACATGCACCTTCTCTCACATCGTATGCTGCCTTGTACTGGACGGATAATTTATGAACTGGCAGAAAAAACATTCCCAAGGAATGAATGTAACAAATTATACCATACAATGGGTAGAGAAAGTCTTAGTATTCTACCTGCGTTCAGAGATACATGATGATCCACTGACAGTATTTTCAACTGATGGATAACAATGTGTGCCTATATTTTTCGACTGTAGAAATAGGATGTGGAGGATGTGGTTGCCATGTTTGTTCCCAAAGTAATAGATGGAGACAAAGTAGTTCACATGATATATTTAATTGGACCAACTTTTTGGATGCTCACTCTGTTATAATGTATCCTCAGTGAGCATGCCCCCAGCCTCTGAAATTGGATGCTTTTATGTAGTCTGAGTTAGGGCAACCAAAATTTGAGGCAAGAAGAGTTGTCTGTGGTAGGGTGTTGTGGGCAAGTGCTCTCAGAATTATGCCTTGAGCTGAACTGATATGTAGGAGGGGAGGGCAACGGTGGAAGCAATGGAGGTCAGGAGGTGGGAAGGAATGGGGCCCAGGGGGCATGGTTGGAGGAGAAAGCAGGGAGATTTCCTCAAGGGAGGCAGGAAGGAAGGAGGACAGGAGAGAGGTGGGGGGAGGAGAGAGGGGGGAGTGGTAGGGGGAGAGGACTTGGAAGCGATTTCCAGGCGGATCTTGTCAATCTTAGAGGTGAAAAAGAGAGTAAGATCCTGCTGGTAAAAGTGCCGGGGGCATGGTTTAGATGAGACAATAGCCACCTTATTGCCGCTTGCACATTTAATTCATGTCCATAAAGAAATGCACGACCAGCAATGATGTCCGTGCAGGTGCTAAACACCGCCCATGGCGCTGTTCAGCGGCATGTGAATTTTTTGGCGTGAGCGCATGCCGGTCATCTGAAAGCGGCCTTAGCCCATCTCCTCTCCAGAGGCAATCCCTGGGGTGCCAGACCCACTCTTCTTCCCAGAGGCAATCTCCAAAAGGCTAGTCCCCCTCCCCATACCATGATCTACTGGAGACTAGCCTGTGATCTACCAGTAGATCACAATCTACCTCTTGGCCATTCCTGATTTCTATACTAAAAATGAAACAAACAGTAGAGTTTCTATTCACTGATATTACTCACATTTTGGGATAGCTCTCCAAATATCCAAATGATGTTCACAACAAAAATTAATATTTACATAACCACTTATTCGGTTATGTCATTTCAGATTCTTTACTCATTTGGTCTTTCAGTTATTTTGGTCCAAATATTGAACCAAAATGATCAAAATAGCAAATCAAGTAGCTAATTCATTTGCTGGTAACTTATGTGCAAACCAGTTACTGCGGCAGCTAATCGCCATGCCAAATTACCAAATAATATCACAAAAGTTAACTGGTTTACCAAATTGCCGTTACTGGTTTACTGGATTACTGCATTATAGTGTAACCAAATGTTTCCATTAGTCTAAAATCAGGTCTGGAGGGGGGGAAGGCATAAATGTATGGTTGCCAAGCAGCTACAGGGATGTCTAGATGCAATTGGATTCCTGGACCCATGTAAGTCTGGCTTTTGTGCTTTTGGAGTTTGTCTACGATCTTCGCCGAGAGATTGACAGGGTATACCCCTCTTCATCCTTTTAGATCCTTCAGCGGCCTTTGATACAGTTGACCATGAGGTATTGTTGACATGGCTGTGGGAACTGGCAGGGGTTCACAGGAAGACTCTATAATGGTTCCGTTCATTCCTATTGGGGAGGTTTCAACAGATGGTGATGGGTGATTGTTCTTCGTCCCCCTGCCNGGGTGGTTAGCATCATGTCTGTTTTCACCCATAGTCTCCCTCGTTCTCTCTCTGAAAAAAAATAATCACCTGTTTATTGAGGCACCCCTGGATAATCTGTGGAAATTAGGTCTTCACTGGGATTGTGTGGGTTAAAACCTAGAGGCTCCAGGTCAAACCCAGAGGGGTGATGATAACCCTAGCCTCAGAAGCTTTGAAAGCAAGTCTTGGAGCTGACCTCCTCTTCAGCAGAGTAGTCTAGTGGAATCGGAAGCAACAGGCTCTAGTTTGCATGGTTCCGTCATGCTTTTAATGAATCATTGTTCAACTTTCCTCAAGTTTATATCTATAGGAGAAAGTCTGAAAATATTACATTAAGGTGCACTGTGCTGCAAATTCCAAATTATGTGTGCCTTTGGTTCCCCTTTTCCATAATAAGTAAGAAAACAGGCAATGCCAGCATTTAAAATTGCTCTAATTATTTTACTGCTGAAAGCATGAAATGTCCCCAGTTTGTGCATGAAAAGAGTTTTCACCTCCACCTTGTTCGTACCTAGCCAGTATTATTTTCAGAAGTAGACAATAAACAAAACTGTTTATGCTCTGGGTGCAGTCCTTAATGCAGCAGATAGCAGCTGCTTACTGCTGGAATATGCCCTTTACGTCGTGTTTAGATTGAGACACACTATTTAAAGGTCAGTATTCTGCTTCTATCAGCCAATCTTGAGTCTGCCTTGGAAAAAAAATATTGGAGCATGAAAATCTGATGTGGGCATCAAAATGGAATATATATTGAAACTCAGGTAGAGTGAGGCTTTTCCCTGTGGAGCCCATTGAAACAGCCTGCACATGCACCTTCTCTCACATCGTATGCTGCCTTGTACTGGACGGATAATTTATGAACTGGCAGAAAAAACATTCCCAAGGAATGAATGTAACAAATTATACCATACAATGGGTAGAGAAAGTCTTAGTATTCTACCTGCGTTCAGAGATACATGATGATCCACTGACAGTATTTTCAACTGATGGATAACAATGTGTGCCTATATTTTTCGACTGTAGAAATAGGATGTGGAGGATGTGGTTGCCATGTTTGTTCCCAAAGTAATAGATGGAGACAAAGTAGTTCACATGATATATTTTATTGGACCAACTTTTTGGATGCTCACTCTGTTATAATGTATCCTCAGTGAGCATGCCCCCAGAATGAGTTAGGGCAACCAAAATTTGAGGCAAGAAGAGTTGTCTGTGGTAGGGTGTTGTGGGCAAGTGCTCTCAGAATTATGCCTTGAGCTGAACTGATATGTAGGAGGGGAGGGCAACGGTGGAAGCAATGGAGGTCAGGAGGCGGGAAGGAATGGGGCCCAGGGGGCATGTGGAGGGGTTGGAGGAGAAAGCAGGGAGATTTCCTCAAGGGAGGCAGGAAGGAAGGAGGACAGGAGAGAGGTGGGGGGAGGAGGGAGGGGGGAGTGGTAGGGGGAGAGGACTTGGAAGCGATTTCCAGGCGGATCTTGTCAATCTTAGAGGTGAAAAAGAGAGTAAGATCCTGCTGGTAAAAGTGCCGGGGGCATGGTTTAGATGAGACAATAGCCACCTTATTGCCGCTTGCACATTTAATTCATGTCCATAAAGAAATGCACGACCAGCAATGACGTCCGTGCAGGTGCTAAACACCGCCCATGGCGCTGTTCAGCGGCATGTGAATTTTTTGGCGTGAGCGCATGCCGGTCATCTGAAAGCGGCCTTAGCCCATCTCCTCTCCAGAGGCAATCCCTGGGGTGCCAGACCCACTCTTCTTCCCAGAGGCAATCTCCAAAAGGCTAGTCCCCCTCCCCATACCATGATCTACTGGAGACTAGCCTGTGATCTACCAGTAGATCACAATCTACCTCTTGGCCATTCCTGATTGCTATACTAAAAATGAAACAAACAGTAGAGTTTCTATTCACTGATATTACTCACATTTTGGGATAGCTCTCCAAATATCCAAATGATGTTCACAACAAAAATTAATATTTACATAACCACTTATTCGGTTATGTCATTTCAGATACTTTACTCATTTGGTCTTTCAGTTATTTTGGTCCAAATATTGAACCAAAATGATCAAAATAGCAAATCAAGTAGCTAATTCATTTGCTGGTAACTTATGTGCAAACCAGTTACTGCGGCAGCTAATCGCCATGCCAAATTACCAAATAATATCACAAAAGTTAACTGGTTTACCAAATTGCCGTTACTGGTTTACTGGATTACTGCATTATAGTGTAACCAAATGTTTCCATTAGTCTAAAATCAGGTCTGGAGGGGGGGAAGGCATAAATGTATGGTTGCCAAGCAGCTACAGGGATGTCTAGATGCAATTGGATTCCTGGACCCATGTAAGTCTGGCTTTTGTGCTTTTGGAGTTTGTCTACGATCTTCGCCGAGAGATTGACAGGGTATACCCCTCTTCATCCTTTTAGATCCTTCAGCGGCCTTTGATACAGTTGACCATGAGGTATTGTTGACATGGCTGAGGGAACTGGCAGGGGTTCACAGGAAGACTCTATAATGGTTCCGTTCATTCCTATTGGGGAGGTTTCAACAGATGGTGATGGGTGATTGTTCTTCGTCCCCCTGCCCCCTCTCTTGTGGGGTCCTGCAGGCTTCCATCCTGTGTCCCCTCCTGCTCAATATGTATCCAAGGCCCCTGGGTGAGATCGTGAATAGATTTTGGGTGTGTTGTCTTCAATATGTGAATGACATTACATCCAAATTTACTCATCTTTTTCTTCCAACCCAGGCCCTACAGTCATGGTGCTTACTCAGTGCCTGACTGCTATTGGGGAGTGCATGTGGGTGTGCCATCTGAGGCTAAATCCAGAAAAGACTGAGGTCGATGTTAGTTGACCGGTATGGTGGGGATTGGAACTCCCGTCGTTGATGGAGTCCAGCCGCCCCTCGCTATTCAGGTGTGTAGGCTTGAGGTGCTCCTGGATCCTCAGCTACACCTAGAAGGTCAGGTTGCAGCTGTGACCAGGAGTGCCTTTCACCAACTTCATCTGGTGAGAAGGCTGCATCCCTTTCTTTGCAACATGGATTTGGCCACCGTCATCCATGCCTTCATTACCTTGAGGCTGGACTACTGCAATGTGCTTTACATGGGGGTGCCCTTGAAGACTGTTTAGGGGCTGCAGCTTGTTCAGAATGTGGTGGCCCCACCTCTTGATGGGTGTGGGTCACTGGGAGCACATTACACCGGTGCTTAAGAGTCCGCAGTGGCTGCCTGTAGCGTTCCAGACACAATTAAAGGTGCTGGTATTGATCTTTAAAGCCCTAAAGGGCTTGGGCCCTACATATCTGAAGGACGGCCTCTCTCCTTATATCCCTTCGCAGCCCTTAAGGTTGGCTGAGGGTGCCCTCTTTCAGGGTCCATCATTGGCCCAGTTTCATATGACTCAGACCCACAGAGAGGCATTCTCGGTGGCTGCCCCACAGCTTTGGAACTCCCTTCCCTTGGAGGTTCATCTAAGCCCTATTTTGAAGGTCTTCTGGAGGCAGCATAAGACCTTTCTATTCAGCCAGGCATTTAATGGGCAGGGATAGATTTGGAGGAGAGGGGGATGTTTTTAGTTTTTATTTTTAATTTTTTAAAATTTATTCTAAAATTTATATGCTGCCCCCTCCTGCCCCAGGTATCTCGGGGCAGCTCACAGCATTTTGAAACATATCAAAACAAAGAATTATAAAACTACAATTAAAACAATATAAAACCCAACCCACCCAACCCATCTCCCAAAGGAAGAAACCACAAATCTCTCCAGTCATTATGGTCGGTAGAGGTGAACTTGCGATGAGCCTACTCCTGTGATTATTTACCTGGAGGCAATGCTTCATTAAATAGTTACTAACAAAATTCACAGTCATATATTAACAGCAACAATAGCTTTGGTCTACTTAACTGGCTGTAGCTTAATGGCCTAATATGCCACAGTACTTCACACATGCAATATCTATTGACTTGAACTAGAGAACTGCACATGAAGCAACCACAATTTGGAAGTCTTTGGTGTTGTGCCCCTTTTGGGTTTGGTAAATAGTCCAGCATTGTATTGTGTTAAACAAGGTTTGGATGTAAAGAAATACAGTTCATAAGAGAATTCTTTCCAGTTACAATTATATGTCCTTCTCTATGTACAAGACAAAGGGGAGGCAGATAATGATAGCAGTGGGGCCTTTGGGAGTAGATCATGGAACTTCATGTTAATTAGTGCAAATGACTAGAGATGAGAAAATATGTTCTTGGCTTTTCCTTATCAGTCTGTTGAGTAGTGAAGATAAATGATTACATTATCCATTGTTCTGGTCCAATTTCCTTTCTTAGTGTCCTGGACGCCTCGTAGTAAAACATTTACAATTGATGGAAGTTAAAAGAACAAGCAACTTGATATTTTTTGTTTAAGAAACTAAAATCACAATCTGTTTTAAAAATATTATTACTTTAGCTTCCTTCTTGTATCCGTAGGTCATGTCCTGCATGCTGCTACCTATTAGAAGCAGAAGACTACAGCAGTCTTGAATTTTTTAGAAAGCAACTGATTGAATGCAAGAAACATAGTGAGTGATTCAGTTCGGTGCTCTCCCAGTGCTTGTCAGCAGTGAGTGACTGGATGAGGCTGAGTAGACTGAAGCTGAACCCAGATAAGACTGAGGTGATGTTGGTGGGTAGGGCAATGAAGACGATGGCCCCCCTTGTGGAGCGGATCCACCCCATGCTGGCACCACAGATGTGGCTTTTGGGGGTCCTATTGGACCCTGGCCTCCGCTTGGATCATCAGGTGGAGGCAGTGGCAAAGGGAACCTTTAATCAATTA
>QEPC01004073.1:1141975-1156378 GCA_003113815.1 Sphenodon punctatus | reverse complement strand
GGGGGGATTAGTATTTAACACTCCACATCATCAAGTGAACAAAACCCATATAAAAACCAGAAAACCGCACATAAACAAACCAAACCATTCCCAAAGCCCCCAAAGGCATACCCAGCAGCCAAACACCTGTGCAAGCACACAGGCCTTAAAAAAAAATATTGGCCAGTTTCAGGGATGCATTGCCACCAAATCAGACACATTCAGACCAGCATCCCTAGTAGCTTCACCAACAAACTGCCTGTTCAAGAACACAGACCCCTTTTAAAAAACCGGTTTGACCCCTTTCCAGGCTGCATTCCCACCAAAGCAGGCCCCGAGTCCAACAAGCATAATCCCCAGCAGCCACACCTTATCCCTGGCTGCCAAATGCCTGTCCACACAAACTACTTTCCAGCAGCAGCAGGAAGCAGCAGTGAAACAGCGAAAGGACCATTTAAAAAAAAAAGAGTAGCCACGAGGAACCACAAATTTACAAAACGGCCTCTCTACTCATGCTATATTATTGATGATTATTTTAATTGTTTTTATTGTATTTTTAAATGTTGTGAGCCGCCCCGAGCTGCATGGCAGGAGGGGCAGGATAAAAGTTTATATATAAATAAAAAATAAAAGTTTATATATAAATAAATAAATGCTGGGAGAGGAGAAGGAAAGCAGCAATGCATTAATTGATGCATTGCTGCTCCTTTCCTTCACCCCTCCCAAGCATGAGTAGAGAGGCCATTTTAAACACAGAGCAACAACCTCCCCTCCAATCCCCCTGAGTCTGTCTGTTCCCACAGCACCCACCCACCCAAATCCCCCATCTGTCCCCACAACACCCTCCCTCCCAAATCCTCCCCATTCCCAAGTCTCTCACACCCTCCCCCCTTCCATCCCAGGCCCCCAGTCTCTCTCCCTCCCCCACGTTTACTCCACCACCTTCCCCAGTCTATCCTCAGGCTGGGGGCCTGGGACGGGAGTGGGGGAGACTGGGGAATGGAGGAGAGGGTGGGTGCACACCCACCCTCTCCCCCATTCCCCAGTCTCACACACCCTCCCCCCTTCCATCCCAGGCCCCCAGCCTCTGCTCCCTGAGTCCCCCCCCCCCCAGTTTACTCACAGTTGCAGGCAGGAGGCAGGCCTGAAAGCAGGCAGGCACCAGGCAGGCAGTTGAGTTCAGGGTTCAGTGGAGGCGCTCGGCGGCGAGATGGGCTGCAGCTTGCATGTTCAGCTGAGTCAGTTCAAGCATGCGCGCTGCAGCACATCTCGCCACTGAGCGCCTCCACTGAACGCCCAGGTGAGGCTTTGCATTCAGCCCCATAGGGCTCAATGCAAAGCTGCCACAAGTGGGAAATTTCATTTCCCAGCGGCAAGCTTGGACTGAACGCTCAGCTGCCCGGCTTACGTTCAGTTCAAGTTTGTCCCTTCTGGGACTCCAGAGTTTGGAGTCCCAGAAGGAGTCAGACCCAGACAGAGGCTAGCGCTCACTGACTGAGTGCTCTGTCTCTGCCGGGTGGCTGAAATTGACATGGGAGCGCCGCACTGCTCTGACTGTAAGTCAAGCTGCAGCAGTCAGAGCAGCGCGGTGCTCCGATGTCAATTTCAGACACCCGGCAGAGACAGAACATGCAAACAGTGAGCGCTCTGTCAGTGCGGCACCAGGGGATGGGGGGAGAGCGGGAGCAGGGCACTGCCCCAGGCGTCCTCAGGCGAGGGCCACCGCTGTCTCTGATGACATCCTCACACTCATCCTTGGCGACTTCAACATTCATGTTGATGCACCCTCTCAACCATGCATCGCTTGCTTCCTCTCCTTAGCCTCCTCCTTTAATCTCCACCTCTGGACTAGCTCCCCCACCAACACTGATGGTCACTCTCTTGATCTCGTGTTCTCTAGGAACTGTTCTGTCTCCGATCTCTCCTTTGAGCCCCATCCCATATCTGACCATTTCCTTGCCTCCTTCAACCTTTCCCACTGCTCCCCCTCCTCTTCCCCATCTCCCTGTCCCTTCCACGATCTGCAGGCCACTTCAAATTCTGCTTCTCATTGCTCAATTCTGCTATCTCCCTTGCTAGACAGCAATACTATGCCTCCCACATTGAGTCCTGCTCCCGGGATCCTTGCCGCCTCTTTTCTAGGGATGGACGAACGTGGTTCAGAGTTCGGACCCAACTCGACCAGTTCGGTCGACCGAACCGAACTTCTGAACCGAACGCGATGTTCAACCCGAAACGAAATGAAATTCCAAACTCAGTTCTGTTCGCCCATCCCTATAAGATAATATTCCATTTAGTTCAATGGGGTTTGAATTTCCAAACTCTGTTCGGAAGTTTGGAGTTCGGAACAAACTCGTATAGTTTGGTCAACCAAACCGAACTTCCAAACTGATATTGATTTTCGAACTGAACTGAATTTCCGAACTCAGTTCTGTTCGCCCATCCCTACTCTTTTCCACCTTTGACTCCCTTCTCAACCCCACCCCCCCGGGTCCTCCTCCTCCCTCTTCTCTCTCTGCTCAGGATCTTGCTCTCTTTTTCACCTCTAAGATCGACAAGATCCACCTGGAAATCACTTCCAAGTCCTCCCCCCCTATTACTCCCCCCATCCTCCTCCCCCCACCTCTCTCCTGTCCTCCTTCCCTCCCGTCTCCCTTGAGGAAATCTCCTCCCTGCTCTCCTCCTCCAACCCTCCACTTGCCCTCTGGACCCCATTCCTTCCCGCCTCCTGACCTCCATGGTTTCTACTGTCGCCGCTCCCCTCCTGCACATCATCAACCTCTCCCTCTCTACTGGCTCCTTCCCCTCTGCCTTTAAACACACCACTGTCTCCCCCATCCTCAAAAAGTCCACTCTGGATCCCTCTGAACCCTCTAATTACCGTCCTGTCTCGCTCCTCCCTTTTGCTTCCAAACTCCTTGAATGGGTTGTCTACTCCCGTTGCCTCGACCTCCTCTCCACCAACTCCTCCCTTAACCCTCTCCAATCTGACTTCCACCCCCTTCACTCCACTGAAACTGCTCTTGCTAAAATCACCAATGATCTTCTTCTGGATAAATTCAACTGCCTTTATCCTTGTCCTACTTGATCTCTCTGCTGCCTTCGACACTGTTGACCACTCCCTCCTTCTTGAAATGCTTCACTACCTGGATTCCAGGACTCTGTCCTCGACTGGTTCTCCTCCTACCTTTCTGACCGCTCCTTCAATGTATCTCTTACTAACTCCTCCCCCTCCCTACCCCTGTCAGTCGGGGTTCACCAAGGCTCTGTTCTTGGACCTCTCCTCTTCTCTAGCCATACCCTATCCCTAGGCAAACTCATTGCCGCCCACGGTTTCAAATACCACCTATACGCTGATGACACTCAACTCTCTCTCTCCACTCATTCGCTCTCCACCCTGTTCAAGGTCATCTCACCAACTATCTCTCTGATATCTCCACCTGGATGTCTCAACGCCAACTCAAACTGAACATGGTGAAAACTGAACTCCTTATCTTCCCTCCCAATCCTTCCTCTCCTTCTTCCCTGTCAATTGCCATTGACACGGTCTCCATCCTCCCTGTCCCCCTGCCCGTAGCTTGGGCTTCATCTTTGACTCACACCTTACCTTCAAACCCTACATTAACTCCGTTGCCAAATCCTGCTCGTTCTCCCTCCACAATATTGCTAAGATCCGCCCTTTTCTGTCTGTCTGTCTCTGCCAAAACTCTAATTCGTGCCCTAGTCATCTCACGCCTCAACTATTGTAACCTCCTCCTTGCTGATCTTCCACGTTCTCACCTTTCTTCCCTCATCTCTGTTCAAAACTTTGCTCCTATGGTCATCCACCTAGCCCACCGCTTTGACCACGTGAAGCCTCTCCTCTCCTCTCTTCACTGGCTCCCTCTTCGTGAGCTTATTCTTTACAAGCTCCTTGTCTTCACTTACAAAGCCCTTCACAACCTTGCTCCCTCCTACCTCTCTGCCCTGATGACCCTCTGAACACCTGTTTGAGCACTCTGCTCCTCTTCTATCTCTTCTATCCCCTCCCTCATCCTCCCATGCCTCCCCTGCTCCCCTAACCACCTTTGTCCCTTCTCCCTTGCTTCCCTGAATGCCTGGAACTCCCACCCTGGCCTTGTCTGCCTTGCCCCCACCCTCCACACCTTCAAGTCCCTCCTCAAAACCCACCTCTTCCACTCCGCCCTTCCGAACTCCTGCTAATCATCCCCACCCAGGATTAATCCCCATCTGTTACCTGTAAACTCCAAATTTACTGTAACCAAGCCAAGTGAGTGTACCTGGACTTTTGCATCCTCATGAATGTCGCATCCCTTGTCTCTCCCTCTGTGCCCTCTTCCCTGTCTCCCCTCCCCCTGTTTTTTTGTAAAGCACCAGGTACATCGCTGGCACTATATAAATGCTTATAATCAATAGTAATAATAATAATAATAATAATAATATATGACTATGTGAGTTAAATACTGATTGTCTGACTAACATAATATAATTAATATTATATAGTGCAAGCAGTGTGCCAATAGTTATAGTCAAGTCCCTACCCCAAGGATCTTATAATCTAAGGGAGACAACAAAGAGGTGAACATCAGGAGAAACAAGGATATATTCATGAGGATGAACTGCAGGTGCACATGCTTAACTTCGTTACAGGGGAAAGATTTTGAGTGAGGGCAGGGGGGTGGGGGAGGACCTCTCTGCCCTACATTTACTTCCTCTCCAGGAATGCATTCAGGACAAGCTAGTGCTACTGATTTTCACCTTAAGGGCTCTTCATGGCCTTGGCCCCTCATATCTCTCCACAACTGTATCCCCATATCTATCTACTCTGCCACACTCCTGCACAGGAGTCCTCCTCCTCTGCTCCCACCCTCACCTGCTAGCGACTCCCTTGCTCCTCTAAACAGCTTTGACCTTTCTCCCTTTCTGCCCCCCATGCCTGGAACTCCCTCCCCTGGGTAAATTAATTCTGCTCCCTCCCTCCCTCNCAGGATCTTGCTTTCTTTTTCACCTCTAATATTGACAAGATCTGCCTGGATATCGCTTCCAAGTCCTCTCCCGCTGCTACTCTCCCCGCCATCCTCCTCCCCCCACCTCTCTCCTGTCCTCCTTCCCTCCCGTCTCCCTTGAGGAAATCTCCTCCCTGCTCTCCTCCTCCAACCCTCCACTTGCCCTCTGGACCCCATTCCTTCCCGCCTCCTGACCTCCATGGTTTCTACTGTCGCCGCTCCCCTCCTGCACATCATCAACCTCTCCCTCTCTACTGGCTCCTTCCCCTCTGCCTTTAAACACACCACTGTCTCCCCCATCCTCAAAAAGTCCACTCTGGATCCCTCTGAACCCTCTAATTACCGTCCTGTCTCGCTCCTCCCTTTTGCTTCCAAACTCCTTGAATGGGTTGTCTACTCCCGTTGCCTCGACCTCCTCTCCACCAACTCCTCCCTTAACCCTCTCCAATCTGACTTCCACCCCCTTCACTCCACTGAAACTGCTCTTGCTAAAATCACCAATGATCTTCTTCTGGATAAATTCAACTGCCTTTATCCTTGTCCTACTTGATCTCTCTGCTGCCTTCGACACTGTTGACCACTCCCTCCTTCTTGAAATGCTTCACTACCTGGATTCCAGGACTCTGTCCTCGACTGGTTCTCCTCCTACCTTTCTGACCGCTCCTTCAATGTATCTCTTACTAACTCCTCCCCCTCCCTACCCCTGTCAGTCGGGGTTCACCAAGGCTCTGTTCTTGGACCTCTCCTCTTCTCTAGCCATACCCTATCCCTAGGCAAACTCATTGCCGCCCACGGTTTCAAATACCACCTATACGCTGATGACACTCAACTCTCTCTCTCCACTCATTCGCTCTCCACCCTGTTCAAGGTCATCTCACCAACTATCTCTCTGATATCTCCACCTGGATGTCTCAACGCCAACTCAAACTGAACATGGTGAAAACTGAACTCCTTATCTTCCCTCCCAATCCTTCCTCTCCTTCTTCCCTGTCAATTGCCATTGACACGGTCTCCATCCTCCCTGTCCCCCTGCCCGTAGCTTGGGCTTCATCTTTGACTCACACCTTACCTTCAAACCCTACATTAACTCCGTTGCCAAATCCTGCTCGTTCTCCCTCCACAATATTGCTAAGATCCGCCCTTTTCTGTCTGTCTGTCTCTGCCAAAACTCTAATTCGTGCCCTAGTCATCTCACGCCTCAACTATTGTAACCTCCTCCTTGCTGATCTTCCACGTTCTCACCTTTCTTCCCTCATCTCTGTTCAAAACTTTGCTCCTATGGTCATCCACCTAGCCCACCGCTTTGACCACGTGAAGCCTCTCCTCTCCTCTCTTCACTGGCTCCCTCTTCGTGAGCTTATTCTTTACAAGCTCCTTGTCTTCACTTACAAAGCCCTTCACAACCTTGCTCCCTCCTACCTCTCTGCCCTGATGACCCTCTGAACACCTGTTTGAGCACTCTGCTCCTCTTCTATCTCTTCTATCCCCTCCCTCATCCTCCCATGCCTCCCCTGCTCCCCTAACCACCTTTGTCCCTTCTCCCTTGCTTCCCTGAATGCCTGGAACTCCCTCCCTGTCCTTGTCTGCCTTGCCCCCACCCTCCACACCTTCAAGTCCCTCCTCAAAACCCACCTCTTCCACTCCGCCCTTCCGAACTCCTGCTAATCATCCCCACCCAGGATTAATCCCCATCTGTTACCTGTAAACTCCAAATTTACTGTAACCAAGCCAAGTGAGTGTACCTGGACTTTTGCATCCTCATGAATGTCGCATCCCTTGTCTCTCCCTCTGTGCCCTCTTCCCTGTCTCCCCTCCCCCTGTTTTTTTGTAAAGCACCAGGTACATCGCTGGCACTATATAAATGCTTATAATCAATAGTAATAATAATAATAATAATAATAATATATGACTATGTGAGTTAAATACTGATTGTCTGACTAACATAATATAATTAATATTATATAGTGCAAGCAGTGTGCCAATAGTTATAGTCAAGTCCCTACCCCAAGGATCTTATAATCTAAGGGAGACAACAAAGAGGTGAACATCAGGAGAAACAAGGATATATTCATGAGGATGAACTGCAGGTGCACATGCTTAACTTCGTTACAGGGGAAAGATTTTGAGTGAGGGCAGGGGGGTGGGGGAGGACCTCTCTGCCCTACATTTACTTCCTCTCCAGGAATGCATTCAGGACAAGCTAGTGCTACTGATTTTCACCTTAAGGGCTCTTCATGGCCTTGGCCCCTCATATCTCTCCACAACTGTATCCCCATATCTATCTACTCTGCCACACTCCTGCACAGGAGTCCTCCTCCTCTGCTCCCACCCTCACCTGCTAGCGACTCCCTTGCTCCTCTAAACAGCTTTGACCTTTCTCCCTTTCTGCCCCCCATGCCTGGAACTCCCTCCCCTGGGTAAATTAATTCTGCTCCCTCCCTCCCTCCCTCCCTCCCAACGTTCAAATCTCTCCTGAAAACCTACCTCTTCCATCAGGCTTTCCCTAGCTCAAATTTAAAGCCCAAAGCAAGGAGACACATGACTTAGAGGTGCCCCACCTCAGAGAATCAGAGAGCCCTGAGCCAGGTGCAAAAAGAAACACCTCTCTTTCCGGGAGTTCAAGAGGGGGCAGATCAACTTGCTGGACAAGTTTCACACCTTGCTGGCAAGGTGGGAAGGAATTGGGGCATATCAGGTATTAGAAGAAGCTCCTGGAACTGGGATGGGAATGGAAAAAAAGATATTGTGAGGGGTGCTGCTAGCATGAGTATGTAGTGAGTATTAGAGAAGCTGCTTCCTCAAAGGACCATTGTATGGCCTGTCAGCCCCTTCTCTTTGTGGCTTAAGCAGAAGCCCCACTTTGGATAGCAGGAAGCAGGCAGTTCACTGAGGGCTTTGAAATCCTAGTTGTACTAATTATGCAAGACAGTGCTGCCTAAACTTGCACTGTTCTGACTGTTCTTTTCCCACCATGCTGCTTGGTGTAAGATGAGGCGGTCACCATGAAGCCAGGACCATGTCAGACGTTAGTGGAACTAGCTCGGGTTTTAAAGCTAGGCCTCCATAGCCTGTATCCATACTTAACTGCCACAGAATATTCTGGCTTCATTCTCCCTAATCTGCTATTGGTCTACTTTCCTGTTCCTGTGTCAAATAGGGTCATTTGACATGAGAGGCTAATGAACCATTTCCTCTCTCTCCTCTGTTGATAATTTGCATGTCATATGTGAGTGAAATGAAATGCCCTCCTTGATAAAGCCAATTTGGATTTTTCCAGTTTCACCCAAACCAATAGGGTTCTGCAACTGATGCTTACAACATCCCCCAACCATGTGGAAGTGTTTTCTGCCGGTTTCCATTTCAGAACATCATAGTGCTGTCCTTTTCAAATGGTATTACACTAAAGACTGACAAACAGAATTGCGATCAAGCTGAGTGTCAGCCAATTAAAAAAAATAATACACAGCATTACTGGCTTGGCTGTTCATTTTAAAGAGACTTGAATGCATTCCACCATCCATTAAAGTCAGTAGTTCAGGAAGACACTGCCCTTAGCATGGAAGGCATCAACTAAATAAACACAGTGAACATAGGTCCCTGAGCTAGGTCAATAAAAACCTGTTGGAGACATTTTTGATGAACATAACATGATTAGGGTTGCTGCCTAGGTATATTTTTCCAGGCCACTTATGAAACATACATGCTGCAGGGCCTGCATTGGTGCCATAAGTGCCAATGCAGACCCTGTAACATGTATGTTTCATAAGTGGCCTGAAAAAATATACGTAGGTGGCAACCTTAAATACGATCCATAACGGTTGTTTAGCAATTTGGTCTAGCCTTAGTTATGGTTAGGGTTAGAGTAGGTGGCTTGCTTTTTGGTTTGGTTTGTTTTTTGCATGTTTGAAAAGTAATAGTGGTGGATGATGGCTGGTGAAAAGTAGAGGGGTAATAATGTGTATGTTAGCTTAGGTAAATACAGTGATAATGTTACTGGTTATCATTAGACATTTGTGAAATTGGGCATGCAACACTTTAGCTTGCTTTTTAATCAAAATAAAAATCTTTAAAAATAATCTTTAGCGTGGAATCTTTAGGAGCCCTCAGTGATGGAAGTTTGAACACGAGGTTCAATGTGAGACAAGTCGGGCTGATGCTGGCTGCTTTCTTTTTTTCATGCAGGATGAAATCTTTTCTATCTACATAACCTGCAAGCAGAGTACCTGGGGAAGAGAGTAAAATCCGCCATCCTCCCTAGTGCCTGGATGCAGGCTGTAAACTGCAGCTTCAGCACCAGTCACAACTGGTATTGGTGCCACAAGGTGCACCATAATGGTGGTTCAATGGCTTGTCTCCCTGTGCATCCTCTAAAGTGATATATCCGAGCTTGGCAGAGAAACCATTTCTGCATTGTAACCATGCATCTACTCCCTTAGTGGAGCCTCTATGGAGCCTTTGAAAGGCTAACGTGTAGTCTTGGGTGCTGAGGGTGTGTGGCAGGATGACATGGAGTTTTCCATCTGCATCTGTCCAAGCAGTGTGCTTGTCTAATGGGCATAATTACTTGAAGCCCAGGTGAGAAGGCTGATTGGAGCAGGGTTGTTGTGACCTAGAAGCCTTGGCCATATAAAGCTGAGTTTGGAGCTAGGAAGACCACCAGGGAAGTCTGCAAAAGGAGAGTTGCAAAGAGCTGCCCCCAGGTTAGGGAGGGGTGTGGGAGTGAAGAGTTGTGTTTCAGAGACTAGAGTTTATAAAAGTTTGCAAAACTGATTTCACAACCAGAGAGATAGCTTCCATGGGTGTACCTTTTAGGTGTTGAAAAATGGTTGTAAGACTGAGTGAAACAGTCATTCGCATTGAGGAGAATGACACGTCTGGTGTCTTATTCCTGGGGAAATTGAGGTACAGACCAGGGCAACAGGGCCAGGATGGAGCAAGTTGCTTACAGGGTGACTTCACTCCCTGGGAACAAAAAAAGACTGCCACAAGGACTGTTTTACTACTTACAACTCAGTGGAACTACTCCCATGCGTACCTATTCTGCATTGTGAGCATTCTGCATTTAAACAGACCATAGGCAAATTTGGAAGAATGGCTCATTTGAGAACCCATTACATTTGTAAATTGTAACTCTTAAAGTACCTTAGATGCCAATGGAGCTGGAAACTATATCTTCAAATAATAGCACATGCATGATTGCTTGTGAAAATCAAATGGTCAGATAATTTAATTGCCAAGTGTTTAAACTGACACAGTTATTTGTTTGTTCGAAAGCATTATAATCCTCATCTTGTTTTGTTTAATTTTCAGTGGAATTCTCTGACTGTTTTTAATTCTTGTAGTGGATTGCAAAGAGGAGCTGTGTTTGTATTTATTTCCAAGTGGCTGGAATGTCTTGTTCCTCATCAGATCTTTTGGGAGAGCCTTTTGCTTTTCTAACTAATGCACTGGCAAGATAAGGGTAATCAGCTTCAATATTTACCTTAGCCATTTCCAATAATTAGTCCCAACCTACAAGGTTCCAGAAGGCTGGAAATGTGACTAGCCTGTGTACCTAAGTGCATATCTTGAGAGCGCATCAATTGTTAAGGCACAGTTCCTGCCATGAGACTGAAAACACTTAAGACCTTGATGATATAACACTAAAGGCAGCCTGTGTGTGGGTCAGCAGCATTCTTTGGGCACTGCTGATTAAACAGCATTGGTGAGAACGGTAAACTGCTGACAGCACAGCTACTTTGTCCAGCACAGTTCATTCTTTCATTATCTGTCTTTCTTCCCGTCAAAGTTATTACACACGTATAATAGCAATTCCTTGCAAGCAGTTTAAATGAGTTGGCTCCTAGCAGCCTATACATCAAGGCCTGCTAGATTTTTACCGTGTTAAGACCCATTATAAAGACTCCTAAAGTCTTGGTCCCCCCCCCACACTTTTTTTTCTAAAGAGGATCCTTAATAAGGCCAGTTATCATAATAGACAGACATTTTCATGTTGCTTCTTAAATGCCCTACACATTGTAGAAATCAGCTGTCGCCAAACACAAATGGGGAGAATGCCGAACAGCATGGGAGTGTTCTGCACTCGTGTCTCTCTTTGTAAGAAAAGAATTGCACTTTTTATGCAACTTAAGGATTTGAAATGCCCAGCTTTTCCAACAATTATACCATCACACATGACACCTTTATTAGAGGTGAAAACCAGCAAGGAGTTATCAAAAAGCAAAGGGATCCATTCATTCCCAATTTAATTTAAGAGACTCAAAATGCGGATGGCTGAAGGGACAAATCCAAGGTCCATGTGTCCGGCAGTCTTGGTGCTTACACGGTGCTTGGTGGCTGTGGGGGATTGGATGAGGGCGAATTGTCTAAGGCTGAATCCTGACAAGATGGAGGTGATGCTGGTTAGGAGGACTGAGGGGGTGGTGGCCCTCATTATTGGCAGGGTCTGCCCCCCTCTAGCTGCCCAGATCCATAGTTTGAGGGTGTTCCTTGACCCACAGCTCCACTTGGATGGTCAGGTGGAGGCCTGTGGCGAGGGGAGCATTTCGCCAATTACATCTGGTGTGATGACTGCGGCCATATGTCTCTAACTCAGACCTGGCAACGATCATCCATGCCTTCATTACCTCTCGATTGGACTACTGTAACGCACTCTATGTGGGGCTACCTTTGAAGACGGTCCGAAGGCTGCAGCTGGTGCAGAATGTGGCAGCCAGTCTCCTAATGGGGACAGGTCGCCGTAAGCACATTACACCTATGTTCTGTTCTCTGCACTGGCTGCCCATAGTCTTCTGAGACCAATTCAAATTTATTTATTTATTTATTTATTACGTGCACTTGTAGCCCACTCCCTCCTGCACAACGGCAGCTTGGGGCAGCATACAACACAATTTTAAAACAACAATAATAAAAACATCTAAAACATTACAAAATATAAAATGGACATGATGGTTTCAAGAGTAAACCCCTCTCCCCCCAGCTGAAGGCCCAGTGGAACAGCCAGGTCTTAAAACATCTATGGAAAGAGGGGAGGTCCAGGGATAAATGGGCTTCCAATGGGAGGGAGTTCCACAGTCGAGGTGCAGCCACCGAGAACACCCTTTCTGCTGTTGCCACCCGGTGCACCCAGGGGGCTTCAAGCTGGGAGCCCCCAGCCAACTGCAGCGGCCACGAAACAACCCTAGGTCTGAGGCGGTCTCGCAGGTAACCAGGACCCAAACCATTTAGGGCTTTGTAGGTCTTAACCAGCACCTTGAATTGGGCCCAGAAGACAATAAGCAGCCAATGCAGAGTATGGAGCACAGGTATTCGGGGTGGGAATTCTGGTTCTCCCGAGGTCCGATATTGCCGATATTTGACCATACCAGATTTAAAACTGAGATCCGATAAAACTGGCTGTACTGGTTTTTTTGATATTGGTTTTGGGTCTCAGGTTTTTTTAAATGACTTGCTTGGGCTTGGGCAGTGGCACAGCTTTTTTGTGTTCCACTTGAGTTGAGTCCATCCCTGCCCCCTCCCTGTGGTAAGTAAGTTGTTACATTTGGTGCTTTTTTTTACCCTGCCTTGGATTGGTTTCCTTTTTTGAATTCAAAAAAGGCAACCAATCCTTAAGGTTCCCTAAGATTTTTAGAGGGGGTAGGGATGTGAGTAGGGGGTGGGCACTTGGCTGTGTTGGCCAATAGTAACGTAGTTTCCCCCCCCCCCTTCCTTCTGGGATCTTGGGCTTGGAAGCCATTCTACAGCAGGTTTGGTATCTGGAAGGACTGCCACAGACTGCTAGAGGCGTGCATGCGTGACTGTTGGTAAGTGATGGGTTCCTTTGGGGTTTTATGGGATTAATTACAGGACCCCCCTGGTGCCCCTTAGCAAGGGAAGGAAACTACATTAATGGAATGGGGACCTAGTGTCTTGGGGTCCCATGGGGGGAGCTGCAGGCCATGAGGCCAGGCCATGTTGGAGCATGCAGGAGGAGGATTTGAAGCTCTGCCAATGGGGGAGGAGGAAATGTGGCTGGCTCCTCCATAGTGGGGTTGTGTGCCATCATGTGCCATCTGATGTCTGGGGATGGGGGGTGCCCCAAGGCAGTGGTTTTGTCTGGCCTGTTTGCTTTTGGGAGGGTGTTAAATTTATTTTTGTGTGTGGCTGGGGGGTGAGGGTTGCCCCAAGGCTGTTGTTTTGGTGTGGCCTGTTTGCTTTTGGGGGGGGCAATTTTGTTTTAGGATGAGGGTGGGGGTGCCCTTGCCTAAGCATTGCAGCCCTTGCCTAAGCCAAGCCTTGCAATGCTTGCAAGTTGATTGTGCTGCTGTAGGTGTGAGGTCTGTGTGCCTGCCTGTGCCATGAGGGAGCGGTTATGTTATGCAATGTGTGTTTGCGGGGAATTGAGGATGCCCTGAGAGTTTTCTTGAGATGCAGGTTTTTAAAAAAGAGATTGTATTGTTGTTCCAGGAGGTGCTTTGGTACTGCCTTGGGTGCTTCTTGTTGGGTCATGCCCTGATGTGGGTGCCCCATCCAAAACAAGATGGTTTTGGGGTGTGTGATGTTGTCCCAGTAGGCCAGGACTTCCCTGTTAACCTGGGGAACTCCACGCCACTGTCCTGCAGCAGTGTGATTTGCTTGGTTGTTGCCGGGGTCATGTTCTGGTGTGGGTACCCCCCCCCCCCACAAGGCTAGATGATTTTGAGGTGCATGGTATTGTCCCAGTAGGCCAGAACTGCCCCGTTAACCTGGGGAACTCCACGCCACTGTCCTGCAGCGGTGTGGTTCGCTTGCTTGTTACCGGGGTCACGTCCTGGTGTGGGTGGGTGCAGGGTGTCCAAGGCTAGATGGGGTCATGTCCTGGTGCAGGTTTTTAAAAAAGAGATTGTATTGTTGTTTCAGGGGGTGCTTTGGTACTGCCTTGGGTGCTTCTTGTCAGATAATTTTATTTATTTTTATTTATTTATTTAAAATTTATATCTTGCCCCTCCTGCCCTGAGGGCAGCCCGGGGCAGTGAACAACATTCAATAAAAACAATATAAAAATTTTAAAAACAATTTTAAAATACAATATGTGGGAAACCCCTCCACCCCCACCCCTACCCCTCTCCAAAAGCCTGATGGAACAGCCAGGTCTTACATACACGCCGAAACAGCAGGAGAGTGGGAGCCAACGGAGCCGCCACTGGGAGTGAATTCCACAGCACAGGGGCGACCACCGAAAAAGATCTAACATCGGTGGCCACCCGCCTTACACGGGGAACCTCCAAAAAAGGCTCCCACGGACGATCTCAAGGGTTGCACGGGCACATGAGGAGTGAGGCGGTCCCGCAGATAAGCAGGGCCCAGGCCGTGAAGGGCTTTAAAGGTTAAAACCAGCACCTTGAACCTGGCCCGGTACTTTATAGGCAGCCAGTGCAGAGCCCGGAGCACTGGTGTCATG
>QEPC01004073.1:1108190-1126487 GCA_003113815.1 Sphenodon punctatus | reverse complement strand
CATTGAAATCAATGGAATAAAACCGGTACCGGATTTAATCCGAGAATCCGGTTCTTTGAGAAACGGAAACTGGTAAATCCGGTATCCGGTAATTGTCCCGGGGTCCCACCTCTACCGATTACAGAATCAGAAGTACAGGAAGCTATAGTGGCCTCCAAAATTAATAAGGCAAGTGGTCCGGATGGCTTCCCCAATGAATTCTATAAAATGTATGCGGCAATATTAGTGTCACATCTTACTGCAGTTTATAACAACATATTAGTAGAGGGTGAGATGCCACAAAATGTTTATGAAGCATCAATAACACTATTACTAAAACAGGGAAGAGTCCTGGACCAATGTAGTAGTTACTGACCCATATCATTGTTGAATGTGGATTTTAAATTATTTTCTAAAATTCTGGCAACAAGACTAAGATCAATAGTGGGAGAGATCATTCACAGCAATCAGTCAGGGTTCATTCCAGGGAGACAGGGGAAAGACAATATCAGAAAAACTATTAATATAATCTATGCCCTGCATAAGCAGAAAAGGCCGGCTATGATCATATCAGCGGATGCTGAGAAGGCTTTTGACTTTGTTGAGCTAGAATGTCTTTTTGTTGTCTTGGAGAGGTTGGGATTTGAAGGCAACTATGTGAGTTGGATAAGAGCAATTTATAAAAAACCTCAATCCAGGTTACGGATAAATGGCAACCTTACAGATTCCTTTTCTCTACAGCGGGGAAATAGGCAAGGCTGCCCACTGTCACCCCTACTATTTCACCTGGTGTTGGAAGCATTGGCATGTGCCATCAGGCAAAATGGTAATATTGACATGGTTAGATTAGGGGATCAAGTGTACAAACTCTCATTATACATGGATGACCTACTTCTGTATGTGGGGATTCCAGAAGGGTCAGTGCCGGAGCTACTCAAAATTATAGATCAATTTGGCAAGTTTTCGGGATACTACATCAATAGGGACAAGTCTTCTGCGCCAGTTTTGGGGCAAGATAAACAGCAAGAAGAGCGACTAAGGAAAATGTCACCATTCCCAATTACTGATTCAGGTCTAAAATACCTAGGAGTAACAATAACAAAAAATATAAAGGACTTATACTCTGCCAATTTTGTCCCTTTAATGCAGAAATTGAAGGAAGAGATAAAACCATGGCAGAAGTTGATGGTGTCCTGGTTAGGGAAGATTAATTTATATAAGATGATTGTCCCCCCAAAAATTTTATATAAATTTATGTCCTTGCCCATTCATATACCGAACTCTTTCTTTAAACTAAACGATGGGCTCATGAAAGACATAGTGTGGAATGGCAAGAAGTCAAGGATTAAAAAATTAACATTAATGAGAACACAAGATAAGGGTGGGATAAATTTGCTGGATCTGAAACTTTACCACATGGCGGCAACCCTGGGAGCGTTGCCAGAGTGGTATCATGAATCACAGGCACTTGAGTGGGCATTAGCGAAGAGGGATACCTTGTAAGTGAAATCACTTAAAAATCTAATAGTAGATTAGGGGTCCATTTGCATGGAACTTAAAAAAGCCCATCCTTTTGCTGGCACGCTCCTGAAAACTTGGGCAAGATGGGAAAAAAATTAGGGATAAAAAGGGGATTCTCCCCATACACTGCTATAGATTCAATACAGGTTCAGGAATAAAGAATAGCTCCCACTATGGATGGGCGAACGCGGTTCGGAAGTTCGGAGTTCGGTCCGAACTTGGCCTGTTCAGATGACCGAACCCAAATCTGAACACGAACTGACCGAACCGAACTCAATTCCGAACATCGAAATGACCGAACAGTTCGGTCAGTTCGGATCATGTTCGGGTGAGTTCGGGTGGCAAAAAAAGGGTCACTGGAAAGACAAACATGACAGGGAGGGGTAGTCAGCTGAGGAGCAGACTTCCAGGCACCAGGGGTGGAGAGGCTTGCAAGAAACAAAACTATCTGCCTCCCCTCTTCCCAACACCTTCTGAGCTAGTCACTGTTCCTGAACAGCAGCCGTTTCAGAAGACTCCCTCTCCCAGCATTTCCCAGCTCCCCAATCTATTGCAATTGTCCTCGCATTTCACCCATCCAACCCATCTACCCCCATATTCTCATTCATTTATTTAGCTTAGCCTAGATAGATTTAGTGGTTATTTTTTGTTTTTACCTCTCCCTATGTTCCCTGTGTTCAATCTTCCTTCCTCCATCCCCCCTCCATTGAATCCTTTCCCTCTCCCATATATTCCATCCCAGATTCCCTTCCCCTGTTTTTTCATTAAGAGTAGGATTATTAGATTGATTTAAATTTCATTTCAGTTTTGTATCCCTCCTTGTGGTGTTTGTGACTCCCCCCATCCCATATATCTATATCTATATCATTTATATCTATATCTATATCTATAGATAGATATATTAGATTAGAGATAGTAGACAGTTGTAGGAGTTAGCTTAGTGATAGAGATAGGGTTAGTGATTTAGTTTTAGTGTTTGTAGGAGTAGGCCTGTGTACTTANATATAATATTAGATAAAAAAATTAAATAAAAAAACCCATATAAAAATTTTAAAAAACAAAAAAACAAAAAAGCATATAAAACCAAATAAAAAACCAAAAAAACATATAACCCCCCCAACCCCATATAAAAACATTTCCCGAACGGCTGAACCCAAACCGAATGGCCGAACTGAACGACCGAATCTGGTGAATGAACTGAGCCACCGAACAGAACGGCCGAACCAAACGGCCGAACCTGAACCACAATCTGTTTGCCCATCCCTAGCTCCCACTTTAAGAAAACCTCTTAAGAAAAAGGGCATAATGAGAATGCAGCAGCTGTTTATGCAGGGGAGTTTTTTTATCTCCCCCCAAAATGGAGGAACTCCTGCAAGACAAGGTAGATACCTTTCAGTATTTACAGATAAGGCATTTGTGCAACTGCAAGCAGAATAAGGAAGGGCTCAGTAGAGATTCCTTTAATTTAGAAAATATACTGTTTAAACACAGTAAATCAGCAGGGAGATTAGGTAGGATTTACAAAGAGCTAAAGAATATAGTATACAATAAGCCCATTGCATATTTAGAGAAATGGAGTAAGAATCTAAAGATTGATTTGGGGGAAAAGGAAGCAAAGAAGATCTGGCACCACATGATCAAATGTGCTTCCTCGTTAGAGGTAAAAGAAATTCAAATAAAAGTAGTCACTAGATATTATCTCACTCCAACAAGGCTGAAACATTACTACCCAAATGAAAAGGGCCAATGTTGGAGAGTATGCGGGGGTGTAGGCAACTATAAACATTTCTGGTGGGAATGCAGCAAGGTGCAAGTTTCCTGGGGTAAAGTCTTGAAACTAGCAAATAAGGTGGCTGGAGTAGTAATCCCGTTCAAACCTGAGATAGCCCTGTTGGGTCTATATCCTGAAACGAAAAAAATTTCTGATTGCCAAAAATCATGTAAGATTCTCTTTCTAATGACTCTAAATATAATAGCAAGACACTGGAAGGATGTGGAGGACCAATCTGAAGAAGAATGGATCAAGAGGATTTGGTTCACATTTACTATGGAGAAGCTGCATGCAAGTATGCAAAACAACTTTGCTGCATTTGAGGAAACCTGGGCTCCAATTGTCCTGGCTTTAGAAGGAAACAATGTGAACCAAGGAGAGTATAAAAAACTGTTTGAGCACTAACTCTGTTAAGCTTTGCAATGAGGAATGAGATGCAATTCCTTTGGCGGAGGAAGATAGTGAGAACAAAATGGTTAAATAAGTTTTTTGGTTAAATGTAGAATTGGCCTTTCAAAATGTGCAAGGATACAAAAGATGGACAATGGAAGTTCTTTCACATGTCTGTTTATGTACATTGTATGACTTTATAACCAACTAAAAAGAACATTATAAAAAAAGGATAAGGGACAGATCAAGAGCCCAGATCCAGGAACTGGACCCTCCTCTTCCTCCGTGCACTCTGTAGGCACCTCTGCCTCCATGTTTTATTTGACTCTCAGGGTTTGTACAAATTTTTTAATTGTTCCCTGGGAGGTTAAAAGTCCCCCACCTTTGATATAGCACTTTCAGTATCCTTCCTTCAAGCTCCCAAACCAGTGAACAAGAGGGGTGGGGGGAAATGGAAAAATCCTTAAGATCCCAAATTCCCAGTAGCATCAGATTGCTTGTAGAGAGGGGGACAGGATTCAGGGGGACTAACTACTGTCCCCTTTTAAAAATACTAAAATCACACAAGGCTGCATGCAAATGGCAAAGCAAACATTTAACTGTTCATACTGCAACAGAAAGACTGACTATACCATCACCAAATAAATCTTTTGGGAATGTTTTTATGTGTTATATGTAATTTTTCCACTATAGAAGGACACCAAAATATCCCAACCAATTAAAACATTCAGAGTTCAACAAAAAAGTTTCTCAAGCATCAGATCATTCTGGAAGAGGGGCAAAATTCAGAGGGACTATCACAAGAAAGAGCACCACTATGTTTTCCTTTCAGAAACACTGTAAGACAGTATAAGGTCATGTGAAAAGCATTTTCCCCCCTACTGCATTCAGTCAACACATAAGATATCCACACTAAATATCCAAATCAAATACAAATTCTAACAAAACAATTAAAAAGAAAATATAAAAATATCAAAGAATATCATGTAAAACCTATCAAAAAATTTATTTAGTCAATGCACAAAATATCCACACCAAATATCCAATAAACTAAACACATATTATAAAAAAATCTAAAAGAAAATGATATATATGTATAATATATCCAAAAATATATTCTCACACACAATATCCAAACCAAAAATATCAAATATATTTTAAAATAAAAAAAATATATTGAAATAACCAAACCACCAAATGCCCCCCACAAAGGGTGAAAACAGACATGACTCTAACCACCCTTTAACCACCGTTGGTGGTCATTTATGCATGTTTCAGGGCTGCATAGGGCACCAATACAGCCCTGCAACATGCATAAATAACCACCAAGGGTGGTTAAAGGGTGGTTAGCGTCATGTCTGTTTTCACCCCCAAACAGACAAAAAAAAATAATGAATCTAAAATAAAATAAAAGCTACATCACTCAGGGAGTGGAAACAATTAAAAGGGACTGTACCATAGTGGAAAGCAACAAAAGTTAGGGGGAGGATTAAATAAAAATAAAATATATAAATATTTGGTGGGCCAGAGGAGTGGACTCCTCCAGGTCCCCTCCATCAGCTGTTCAGAAGGCCAGGTGAGCACTCTTCTCCAGGCCTGCCCCCATCAGCTGTTCAGTGAGACTGGTGAGATATGGAAATTACTCACCAAAGTAGAGAAATACAGTCTGCTCTTTGCTGCAGCAACCTCCAAACTGGTCCAGACCGATTCCATGCTGCTCCCTCCCCTCTCCCAACGAGAGGATAAGGGAGAGAGAGAGCTCCTCAAGGCTCTTTTAGGTTTTAGGGTGCCTGAAAAAGGCACCCTAAATCTTAATTGGTTAGTTTCCTTTATAACAACCCATGCCTTGGTGCCCTGGCCCCCCTCTATCCCCTTCCCCTTGCCTTTTATGTGCAGGCGCCCTATGGCAAGTGTCCTAGCTGCTCTCAGGACATCTGTACACCAAAAGTCCCCCTGCTACTGCCACCTTGGCCCCTCTGCTCCCTCCATCCCCTCACCCCTCACATAAAAAGAGTTAGCTGCATATGGCCTGCAGCTAGCCTGACCCTGGCCCACCTCCTCTCGCATATCTCTGTCCCCCTCATCTACCCCCCCCACTCCATAGGTCAGCCACGGCACCCTGCAGCTGGTTCCCACATGCTCAAAAGCACACAGGGTTGAATGGCTCTGTGCACTTTCACGTATGTACAAGACTCTAGCTATAGGGGAAAGGAGACAGGAGAGTGAGGGGAGCGGTCAGCTGTGCCTGGCTGGGATGCATTGGCAACACTTGTCATTTCTGCCTGGCCAGGCTGGGACTAGCTGCGCTGTGGCAGTAGCAGGTGCTGGGGTGTTCGGTAGGTTGGCACCCTTTCTCCCATGGAGAGAGGCTGCCTGTCATGAAGTAGGCATGGATTAGGGTAATGTATGCCCCTTGTCTGACATTGGGGAATGAAGTAGGAACAGAAGAACTGCCATACTGCGTCAGGCCAATGATCCATCTCTAGCCCAATATCCTGTCTCCAACGTTGGTCAGCTTTGGTTGCTTCAGAGCCGTGCACAAGTCATAAATGGAGAGGAGTGTTTCCTGTTATTCACTCATAGTCCCTAATCAACTGGACAAATAACTATGCATGGGCCTAAACTCTAGAAACTTATCTAGTCTTTTTTTTTTTAAGCCCAGTTATGCTATTAGATTTCACAACAACCTTTGTAAGTGAGTTCAGTGGATTAATTGTTATGTTTTTAAGAACCTTCAGAACTAAAATCTCAAGTCTAAGAACTGAGATTGAAATTTTTCCAAGTTCTGATTTTGATAGAACTGGGTGTTTCATTTGGTCTGATTGAAATGAGAAAAAACAATTGATCCTATTGTTCATTCTGATTTCTGATTGAGCCAAAGAAAATAGAAATTTTAAAACTGGCTATTTGCACATGTGCAATGGCACTGCCCCTACTCAAAATGGTGATGGCACCACTGGCTGTACACAAATTGTACATGCACAAATGGCCTTTAAAAATTTTTTTTAACCAGGATTCCGATCGGAAACTTTTCCGATTGGAATTCCAGTCAAATAATGGACAACGGTTCTGTTTCCGCAGAAATGTCTGCAGAAAGTAATAGTTGTGTCAAGCCACCCTTAGTTTATGTAACATGAGTTAAACAGACATGCTGGGGTTGTAACAACAAACACAGGCCCTTTTTAAATCAGCCACAGAAGCTCCATGAAGAGGTGTAGCTATAATGGATGCAGCAGGTGCAGCTGCACCACGGCCCATGAGGCCAGGGCCCCCCAGCAATGCTAGGTGTCCAGGTATTCCAGCTAAGCACTTTTGCAGAACAATAGAAATCCTGCAGCTGTCTGTGCATTGTTAATTGATTAGATTTCCCAGTTCCTTGCAGTAGCTAGAGGTCTGGGAGAAGTTTCTTCTGGGAAGGGAATGACTGGTGGTTTTGGATAGCACCATTCCCTGAATATTATATGAAAGCTTTTCAGACACTCCCTAACTGTAGAGTCCTCTTCCTCCCCCCCCCCACCCTCACATCTGGAGCCCATAATGGTTTAACTACCAGGCTTTCTAGATAAGAGAAGGCCTGGTTTTAGGAGATGAAGTCGTTCAAGAAGAATTTCCAGCTCTTCACAATGAGTGGCTTCAAAAAAACATTTTACAGGTGTATATTCTTCTATTGTTTTACACAAATCCCAGCTTTATTATGGACTCTCTGATTCTCAGAGCCATCTGCCCCTCACTCTGGGTAATAGGTAGGGATGTGCGAACGTGGTTTGGATGTTCGGAGTTCAGACCAAACTCAGCCAGTTTGGACGGCCAAACCGAACACCCGAACCAAATGTGGAAACCCCCAAACAGTTCGGGTACATTCGGTTGATTTTGAGCGGTGTTCAGGTGGGAACAATGGGACTGGCAGGCCCAGTGAGGGGGGGTCATCTGAGGAGGGGTGGAGAGGCTTGGACTAGCAGCCAGCCTGCCCAATCACCATCCCTCTTTTCCTCCGACCACTGGCTTGGCAGTCTGTGATTGGCCATGGGCTAGGCTGCACAGAGCCAATGGGGCTTGTGGTAAGGTGGGTGCAGCAAGTAACAAAAGTAATTGCCCTCCCCCCTTTCCAATTCATTCTGAGCTAGCCACTGATCCTGTCAGCAGGCATTTTCAGAACTCTCCCTCTCCCAGCAGTTTGTGTTCCTCCTAATTCATTCCCATCCTCCTCCTATTTCACCCATTTCCACACATTTACCTCCATAGTTTCGTTTATTTAGATTAGATTAGATTAGATTAGATTTAGGTGTAATTTTTTTTTTTTACCCCTCCCTTTGTTCTTTCTCCCTCCCCTCCATTGAATTCTTCCCTCCTCCCTGTATATATTCCATCCCTGATTCCCTCCCCTGTTTCTGGATTTATTTAGAGTAGGATTAGATTGATTTACGTTTCATTTCAGTTTTGTACCCCTCCCTGTTATGTTTGCTGTGAGCCCCCATCCCTGTGTGCGTGTGTGTGTGATTATATACACACACATACACACACACACAAACACACACACACACCCCGTAGATAGATACTTGTAGAAGTTAGTTTAGTTATAGAGATAGATAAAGATAGTGTGTAGTGATAAGTTTTAATATTGTATAGTGTGTTTGTAGGACTAGGCCTTTGTATATATTAGCTAATATTCCATTTAGTTCCATAGGTTTTAGAATAGTTAATAGCAGTTAGAGTTAGTGTGTGTGTATATATATTTATATATATATAAAATACTAGATTCCAAATTTTGAATAAATGAATTTTAAAAATATAAAATCTTCCTCTGCATTCTTTAGGTGGGAGAAATGGAGAAGGGAAGCAGAAGAGGCCGGTCTGCTGCCTGTAAGGTGGGCAATGGGGCATGTGGCAGAGGTGACAGGGGCCATACCAGTGGAGTGGCAGGCATCAGCAGCAGCCTGAGCCCATCGCCATGCCCCAATGCACAGGCCTGATTTAATTTTGGGAGACAGGCTTCAGAGGCTCCCAGCAGTGACACTAGGGGTGTGGTTCACTGTCACCTCCTGCCAGAATCATCCACTGCTACGCAGGGCACTGGAAGTCCTGCAGTCCAGGAGGCTGTGGCTGTCTCTACTGTGGCTGCAGGAGCAGGTACTTCAGGGTCTGAAGTTCACCATGGGCCACCATCATCCCCCATTATTGAGGCGATCCCCAGCAGTCCAGGGCTGGTGGATCCCACCCCAGCTGCTAGAAGCAAGGCCCAATCCCCGGGCAATGGGAGTAGGGAGAGGAGGAGCAGTAGGAGAAGTAGTAGCAGCAGCAGCTAATAGGGGGCACAGGGAGAGTTACAGCAGCATGGGCAGTCAGTCAGCCTCAGGGTCCCAGTACTCCCCTTCATGGGATATATCTCAGATTGGGGACAGTGAGGCAGATAACAGTCCTGTGGAGGAGATGTCTGGTGCTGAGGCGATGGTTGTCCTCCAAGAGCTGTGTCACCACCATGTTCTGCCCCTCCCATCAGCACTGTCAGTGGTGCATCACCCAGTGTGGGCTAGAAGGCAGGAGGGGGCAGAAAATCCTCTGTATGGATATATTAAGTTGGTATGGGCAGATGATTCCAGGGAGGTGCAGTGCAGTTTGTGCCAGAAGGTGGCAAAGCGTGGGCTGGTGCTCATCAACCTTGGCACAGCTGCCATGGCGAGGCACCTCAAGGCATGCCACAGCACTGTGCTGCTAAGCAGGCAGGCAGGGAAAGTGGACACCAGCAGTTTCTTGACTGGAGTGGCCAGTCGTCTGCCTCCATCAGCAGGCAAGCATCATCGATCAGCTACCTCTAGCACCAGGAGCGGTATTGATGCTGGGGGGGGAATAGAAGCAGCAGCAGCCAGTTGAGGCCCAGAAGCGTCAATGCACCATGGAGGAGCTGGGGTGGGGGCAGCTGCCAAATCCATCAGCAGCTGTAGCACGTGGAAAGCGGCGCGGCTTTCAACTGAATGCCATGCACATATTGGGGGAAATGATAGTGCTCGATGGGCAGTCCTTCTCGGTCATCAGGGACATGGGGTATAAGTGCCTGATTGGCTTCCTGGCCCCCCAGATTAAGCTGCCCTCACGCACCACCCTGAGTCGGCAGGTGCTGCCAGCCTTGTACTGGGCTTTAAAGGAGTGGGCGAGGGAGCAGCTGGCAGGGGCTGGGGGTGCCACCGTCCACTTCACCACCAACCTGTGGTCAAGCAGAAATGTGCAGCACGCCTACCTGGCAGTTACGGCACACTGGTGGCAGGACTGGAGACAGCATTTGGCAGTGACAGGAGGGGTTTCGAAGCAGGGATAGGTGGGCCGTGCTTCAGGTGGAAGTCATGGACGACCCCCACACTTCTCGCAGCATCAAAGCAGCCCTGATCACCATGGTGAGGGAATGGGTCACGCCAGGTGTGCCCTTCACCAAGGGGTATGTGGTGACAGACAACATGGCCAACATGAGGGCAGTCCGCGAGGGGGGCTTCAGCAGCATCCCTTGTGCCGCACACACCCTCCTTCACCTGGTGGTCAGGGATACTCTGGGATTGGGGGAGAAGGGAATTGGGGGCAGGCACCCTTAGCTCCCTGATTGAGTGGGGAGGAAGCTGGCCAGTTTCTTTAACTGGAGCGTGAAGGGCAGCGACCTCCTCTGGGAAAAGCAGGCAGAGCAAGGCTCCCCAGTGCACCAGCTCATGCAGGATGTGTCCACCCTGTGGCATTTCATGTCCCTGATGCTCGAGCGGCTTCTTGAGCAGAAAACTGACTTGTATCAGGTTCAACTGGTGATGGACAGTGGGGCACCTCAAGTGTACAATGGGGTGGAATGAAAGATCCTGGCTCACACTGTCTTCATTCTGAGACCATTCTGGGCCGTGACAGAGACAATCAGCTCCTCAATGACCACCATCAGCCAGGTGAACCCTCGGGTCCAGAATCTCCTCAGGAGGCTGAAGGAAATTCTCCAGGGACAGGATTGTGACCCTCAGGGCAAGAAGCTGGCAGATGAGGCAGTTGCCCTGGTGCAGCAGCTAAAGTCAGGGCTGAAGGTATAATTTGATAAGCTCCTGCAGCGGGATGAATATGTGTTGGCAACCATGCTGGACTCCAGAGTAAAGGGAAGTGTGGCATGCCAGACAGTGCTGTATGGCCACTAGAAGGGTGAGCTGGTGGACAGCTGGTGGAGTAGCTGGTTAAACCAAGCTACTCAGTTCTCAGAACATGTTCAGGCAAATAAATATGCGATTGCTTTAAAAATCTTTCCCCGCCCTGATGGGTTTTTCCTAAATTGGCATAATAAAGATGTCATACAAAGGCACCTGAGTAGGATCTTGCAATGGGATCTTCCTCGCTGGCAAATAAAACACTTCCAATCTTTTACTAAAGGTTATCCCTATCAGCAAATAGTGGTTTACTTTAGATCCACAAAGTGGCCTCAAAAGATCTTGGCAGATAGTAGACTTCTGCAGACATGGGGAGTGATGGTTAGTGAAGTGCACGTGACTATTTCTTCTCCCCCTCTGTTAGATATGCAGAGAAAGTCAGAGCAGTCTGATTCTACCCACAAAAGAGACTTGGATCTGGATCATGATCTAATGGAATTCCTTCCTGCTCAGGAAGATAAGGATCCTCAGAGCCCTCAGTGAGGAGGCCCCTTTATGGGTAAAAATACAAAGGCTAAACCAATAGCTCAAAGGCTTCTCCAGATTGCCCATACTAGCGGGAATCAAGCAGAAATAGCTACTAATTCAAGAACTTTTAGTAAAAGATCCTTTAATCCTACAACACAAGATGTAGTTCGACAAAGACAATTGCAGGGGTCTATCTCATTGGGTAAGACTTTAGATCCCAATGAATTTATGGGAATGAGAGGGGCAGCTAAAAAGCCCATTCAAATATCAGGTGCTTTAAATCAAGCTCTAGTAGATGAACTGATGGAATTGAGTGCAGGAAAAAATGTGATTCCTTTTGAAATCACACCCTCTTTACTTAGTGAGTTACGAGATGTAGATTTATCTACACATAACTCAAACAGTGACGGGCCCGTCGTCTCTCCTCTATGTTCACTGGGAGCTAAGGAATGGTCAGCTGAAGGCTAGGCTTGCTCATCGGTGGACCAGCCAATTGTAAAGACAAGCGGCATGCATGTCCCCGATCAACAACTTTCCTTAAGCTGATATTTGTCATGTTTTCCTTCCTCTAGGGGTAATTTATGTTCATGGAACATTGCAGGGTGGAGATCTAAATATCATGACTCTCAGGTAGCAGGTTTTTTGCATCATTTTGAGATTATTATATTACTAGAGACATGGTCTTGGGATCCTGTTATTTTTGATGGGTATAAGACCTATGAAATCAGTGCCACTATGGTTACCAAAAAAGGGAGACCAAGAGGAGGCAATAACTCTGAGATCAAGGTTGAACAGGTAAACTATCACCCCACCCCACATTGCCTTGAGCATTGAGATTGTTTATGGAAGCTCCCAGTTCCTCATTGTGGTTGTTTATATTCCCCCCGTAAATGCTAGATCCTTTCTGAGATGTTATTGGTCAAGAACTTAAAATGAACTTAAGTCCAAATCAGTTCTCGCATGGCTTATCCTAGTAGGAGATCTAAATGCTAGGTTGGGGGAAGGTTACTGGCACCTTAAATGAACTTAAGTCCAAATCAGTTCTTACACAGCTTATCCTAGTAAGAGATCTAAATGCTAGGTTGGGGGAAGGTTACTGACACCTAATGGAACCTACTAGGGGAAAGGCTGGCACCCCTGCTTGGCCGGGAATTGCAGGCTGTCTGGCATCAGTGGAGCAGTGGCAGAGGCCTGGCCAGCATTTGGTGGCTGGCACCCCTACTTGGCCAGATGTTGCAAGCTGGCTGGCATCGGTGGAGCAGTGGCAGAGGCCTGGCCAGGGCTTGGTGGCTGGCACCCCTACTTGGCTGGGCGTTGTAGGCTGGCTGGCATCGGTGAAGCAGCAGTAGAGGCCCAGCCAGGGCTTGGTGTCTGGCACCCCTACATGGCAGACACCTACTTGGCAGACACCTACTTGGCAGTCACCGGGTGTTTCAGGCTGCCAGGCATTGGTGGCAGTCTGACTCAGGGTGGTGCGCGAGGGCAGCTTAAACTGGGGGCCCAGGAAACCAATCAGGTGCCTAAACCCCATGTCCCTGACCACCAAGAAGGGCTGTCCATCGAGCGCAATCATTTCCTCCAACATGAACGTGGCTTTCAGTTGAAAGCCATGCCACCCTCCACATCCTGCAGCTGCTGATGTACATTATTTATTTATATTATTTTTATTTATTTATCAATTTATACCCCGCCCCTCCTGTAAAACAGCTCGGGGCAGCTAACAAGTTTAAAAGAGTAAAAAATACAATAATATAAATATAAAACAATCATATTGATATAAACAATTTAAAAGAGGGTTAAGACAAAATAAAAAAAATTAATTAAGAGTAGGATGGCGCTAAAACCCTAACACACCCTCCCACCCTCCCCAAAGGCCTGGGCAAATATCCAGGTCTTACAAGCCTGCTGGAATGTTAAAAGGCTTGGGGCCAGGAGAGCTTCCTCCGGGAGGGAGTTTCAAAGACGTGGCCCAGCCACTGAGAATGCCCTCTCCATTGTGGCCCCCTGCTTAACATGGGGGACCTCCAAGAATGCACCCCCGGCAGACCGAAGGAGCTGCTCTGGGGCGTAGAGGGTGAGGTGGTTCCTGAGGTACGAGGAGCCCAGACCGTGAAGGGCCTTATAGGTCAATATCAATACCTTGAACCTAGCTCGGCATGCTATTGGCAACCAGTGCAGAGTCTGGAGCACAGGTGTTATGTGCTCCTGATGACCTGTCCCCAACAGGAGCCGGGCCACTGCATTCTGCACTAGCTGCAGTCTCCGAACCAGGAACAAGGGCAGCCCCACGTAGAGCGCATTGGAGTTGTCCAGCCTTGACGTGATGAAGACATGGATGAGGGAGGCCAGGTCCAGTCCGGAGACGTACAGACCCAGCCTCCGAACCAGATATAACCGTCGGAAGGCAGCCTTCACCACCACATCCACCTGTCGATCCAGGCAGAGATCTGAGTCCAATATCACCCCCAGACTCCGAACCTGCTGAGCTATAGGAGGGTGAACCCTGCAATCAGGGGGGCCAACACCTCTCTCGCTCTCCCCACCACCAACACCTACATCTTATTGGGGTTGAGTTTCAGTCTACTCTGTCACATCCACTCCACCACGGCCTCTATACACTGGGATGGCAATGAGACAGAAGGGTCTGGGTCAGCTGAAAAAGAGGGGTACAGCTGAGTATCATCAGCATATTGGTGACATCGCACCCTGAACCCTCTCACGACCTCCCACGAGGACTGCATGTATACATGAAATAATAATGGTGACAGAATGGAACCCTGCAGAATGCCGCAGGACAAGGCATGGGGGCAAGATGTTTTAGCTCCCAACACCACCCGCTGGCTTCTCCCCAAGAGGAATGAACGGAACCATTCAAGAACAGTCCTGCCCAGACCCCGCAGGTCATGCAGCCGTCTCAACAGCAGCCCATGGTCCATGGTATCAAAAGCGGCCGAGAGATCTAGCAGGATAAGAAATGTTGAACATCCTGCATCCACTTCCCGGCGGAGATCGTCGACCAAGGCCACCAATGCTGTCTCAGTGCCATAACCGAGACGGAACCCATATTGAAAAGGGTCCAGGAAACCGATGCTATCTAGATAAGCCTGAAGCTGGATCGCCACCACCCACTCAATAACCTTCCCTAAATAGGCAAGGTTAGAGACAGGTCAGTAGCTGGTGAATGCGTCCATCATCCAATGATGGTTTCTTCATCAGGGGGCATACTTGGCAGCTGCCCGCACCCGAGCTCCTCCATGGTGCACTGATGCTTCTGGGCCTCAACTGCCTGATGCTGCTGCTGCTACTGCTGCTACTGCTGCTTCTAGTCCTCTCCCTGATGCCATTGCCCAGGAATCAGGCCCTGCCTCTAGCAGCTGGGGTGGGATCCACCAACCTTGGACTTCTGGGGATCACATGAATAATGGGGGACATTGGTGGCTCATGATGAACATCCAACTCTGAAGCACCTGCACCTGCTCCTGCCGCCACAGCAGAGACCGCCTCAGCCTCCTAGACTGCAGGCCTTCCAGTGCCCTGTGTGGCAGTGGAGTATGCTGGCAGGAGGTGATGCCGAACCACACCCCTAGTGCCACGCAGGCTAGGAAGGCAGTCTGAGGCAGGGTTTGAGCTTTGCCCACAGGACAGGCAGACAGGCACTTTGGCGTGAGCAGAAGTCAGGCTGAGGCAGGGTTCGAGCTTTGCCCATAGGGTGGGCAGACAGACACTTTGGAATGAGTATTGGAAGGCAGGCTGAGGCAGGGTTCGAGCTTGGCAACCAGGGCAGGAAGACAGGCATCATGGCATGAGAAGCAGTAGGGAAGGCAGGCTGAGGCAGGGTTCAACCTTTGCCCACAGGGTGGGAAGACAGGCACTTTGGCATGAGCAGAAGGCAGACTGAGGCAGGTTTTGAGGTTGGTCACCAGGGCGAGCAGACAGGTAGCGTGGCATGAGCATCAGAAGGCAGGCTGAGGCAGGCTTTGATCTTAGCAAACTGAATGGGCAGACAGGCACCGTGGCATGAGCATTGGAAGGCAGGCTGAGGCAATGTTTGAGGTTGGCAACCAGGGTGGGCAGACAGTCAGCGTGGCATGAAGATTGGAAAGCAGGCTGAGGCAGGGTTTGAGGTTGGCAACCAGGGAGGGCAGACAAGCAGCGTGGCATGAGAGGCAGTAGGGAAGGCAGGCTGGGACCTTGGCAGGGCACTCAGACAGGCTGGCGAAGACTGTGCAGTTAGAGAGAACCAGTCAGATAGGCAGGCCGAGATCGTCTAGCCAGAGGCTGGCTGGAAGGCTTACAGTTTCCCAATGCCACCCAGCATCATGAAGTCAGTCAGATAGGCCATCCAAGGCCTAGTGAGATAGAGAGAAGGGGGGGAGCAGGGGGGGCGCCGGGCATTGGGAGGGAGGAACAGCACCTCACCAGCAGCAACCCAGATTGAGGAGGAGCCCCGTCCCAAGACTGCCCCTGGTATGGGATGGGGTGTGCCACTGCGCCATCTGTGTCCAGGGGCAACTCGGGAAATCCCATCAGCGGAAGGTTCAACTTAATTGATTTTGATTGATTTGATTTATTGGTTAGTTTATAAAGAAATATAATAATACATTTATAACCAGGCATGGCAAAAAACCATAGCCTCCATCATACAGAAATATAATACAATATAATATCGAACATTTAAACATAAATAAATATAAAATCAATTTTTTTTCTGTACAATAAAGAACAGTACTAACAATTGTTCTTAGTCCCGAATCCCAAACATAAAATGCATCATGTGACAATTGGACAATCTAAGTCCCTGAGTCTCAAACAAAAGCTCACAGGGGAATGTCACAGTCTAGAACTATATGATCTAAAGTTCAGAAAAGCCTCACGAGTTTCAAAGGCTTTGTGAAGAAATCTAGCAACTAACTGTAATACCTTGGGGTATTGATCCACTAACAATAGTCGAACATGTTCAGAACTGGCCCTGCCAGGGTATTTTTCCAAAATAGGAACTAAGAGTTGTTTCCTAGCTTTTCTATATAGTTGGCAGTCCAGTAATATATGATCCACAGTGTTGACTTGAGATTGATCGAAAGAACATAATCGCTCGTCAAAGGGTAGCCCGATGGACCGACCCCCCATGATTCTGGAGGGGAATGCATTCAGACGGGCCAATAATAGTTTCCTCCCGAGGGCAGAGGACATGCCCTGCTGCCAATACTTGGGCAATTCTCAAGAATCAGGAACTAAGTCCAAGTATTGACCAAGTGAGGAGGAAGCCCTGATTTCTGCGATGTCCTCCTGATGAGAAACATCATCAATCTTAGTACGGACTTCTGATTTAGCTGCCTCAATGATCTTTGTCCGGAGATATTCAAGCGAGAGTCCCAAGTAAGCCAAAATTGTCCTTATCTTACTGAGCCAGGTTGATTCAAAAGTATCTCCAGTAAGAGCTGGGAACAATCTAGCCTGGGGAAAGACTTCCGCCAGCAACCACAGAGACAAGGCATACTTTAAGGCCCTTTTGTCCCAGCTAAATTTGCCTGTCTCGATTCTAATAGCAGCCGAGGGTATTCCTCATCCGAACACAATCTGAACTGACTGAACTGTTCGGTCATTTCGCCGTTTGGTGTTCGGTTCTGTTTGGTATGTTCGTGTTTGGGTTCGGGTTCGCGTTTGGTCATCCGAACAGGCCGAGTTCGGGCTGAACTCCTAATTTCAGAACTGCGTTCACCCATCCCTATAAAGTCTTCCATTGGCCAATTTCATGTTCCCTTTTCTTGTTTCTAATCAGTGTTTTATACCTGTTCTTAAGTTTTGAGAATCCTATTAAAAAGTCCGGCATCTTACCATTACAGTACTTAAAGTACATCTTTTTTAGTTCTGCTTTGGTAATTCTACACTCATGGTCGAACCAGGGGTGACTTAATGGATTTTGGCTAATTTTTTGAACTAAAGTGCAATTAGTCAAAAGATCTTTGAAATGATTAATAAGTTGAGAGTACTGAAAAAGCATATCGTCTTTTGATGCTCCCTCAGGGCATCCCTTCAGCACTTCTGTGCATGATATTTGCTGACATAAAATCTCAGTCTTGGCTGCTACTTTTGGGTTTCATGATGTTTTGAAGAAAAACTTTTGAGCAGGGGAACCTTCCCCTGGATCCTGTCCTGGGGCATCCCCTATTTCGACTGTTTCCTCTCCTTGCTGATTTACCAACTGAACTGATAGGGGGAGGTGGTCACTAGAATAGCAACCGCCAATCTGAAAACTCTCCATCAAATAGAGAAGGTCTCGGGATACTATAACATAATCAACTATGCTTGAGCCTACATGTGAGATGAAAGTAAGTTCAGCGTCCTTGTCTCCAGGAGAGGAACCATTTAGTGGAAAAAGATCCAAATTCACCAAAAGTTCAACCAAAGCGAGGCCTGAGGTGTTTATTTCCCTGTCTTTAGCCTGTCTTGGAAGGAGCGGGGGAGGATTTGCCCTTCCTGCTAAAGCCGAGTAGGGGGCTAGAGCTTTATCCTAGCTCTAGCCCCCTACTACTACTAGTAATAGGGGGAACCTACTACTGGGAAGGTTCCTAGTAGGGAAGGTTACTTCATCCTAGGTTGGGTTACTGTGCCCTGGGAATCCAATGGCTGCTGGTGCTGCTGGTACTGCACGTCAGCAATTTGCTCCTCTCTCTTGTAGACAGGCATAACTTGGATGAGTGCGCTGGTGGGCGGGGGCGGGGTGTCCATGAGATTCACCACCAGGAAAGAGGCAAAAGTTCAGCCAAAGCAAGGCCTGAGGTGTTTATTATTATTATTATTATTATTAAACATTTATAAAGCGCCAGTAACAACCTGGCGCTGTACAGAACATATAATCAGCTGCGGTCCCTACCTTTGGCTTACAATCTAAAAGACAAGGAGGGGGAGACAAGGAGAGGGGACAGCGGGAGAGACATGGGAGAAGACAAACAAACATTCAGGCAGATGCGAAGTCTCAGGTGCGTGTACTTGGCTTGGTTACAAGGTGGT
>QEPC01004073.1:1082221-1108090 GCA_003113815.1 Sphenodon punctatus | reverse complement strand
GCCCTCCCAGGGGGTGGAGCCTCGCTCACCTGCAGGGGATGAGCCCTGCTGTTGCTATGGCGGCTGGGGGCTTCTGGCTGGCTGGGGGTGGAGCCCTGCCGCAATGGCTTCTGGGGGCTTCAGGGGGCGGGCGGGGCTTCTGGGGGCGGGCAGGCAGCTTTGGCCTGTGGCTTGGGCTGAGCCCTCCCAGGGGGTGGAGCCTCGCTCACCTGCAGGGGATGAGCCCTGCTGTTGCTCTGTTGCTTATTACTCTGTCTTTAGTCTGTCTTGGAAGGAGTGGGGGAGGATTTCTGCTAAAGCTGAGTAGGGGGCTAGAGCTTCATCCTAGCTCTAGCCCCCGACTACTACTAGTAGTAGTCGGGGGCACCTACTACTGGGGAAGGTTCCTAGTAGGGAAGGTTACTTCATCCTAGGTTGAGTTACTGTGCCTTGGCAATCCAATGGCTGCTGCTGCTGCTGCTGCTGGTCCTGCACGTCAGCCATTTGCTCCTCTCTCTTGTAGACAGGCATAGCTTGGATGAGTGCACCAGTGGGCAGGGGCTGGGTGTCCATGAGATTCACCACCAGGCAAGACTTGACCAATTTGCAGTAGAGCTTCTTGAGATCGCTCGAGTACGATGCCAGCCTGCAACACCTGGCCAAGTTGGGGTGCCCCACCAAGCCCTGGCTGGCCAATGTCTGCTGCCACTGAATGACGCCTCTGCTGTATCACGGCAATCGCAGATTAGAATCTCAGATTATAATTGGTTCCTTGAACAGCTAGAGAATTAACATTCAAGGTGAATTGGGAAGTGTACAGAAATCAGAAAAATGAGAATTATTTAAATCAGGAAGCCATTTTACTGATAATTCTGGAAAGACCTGCTTAAACAAATGTTACACAGAGACTGGCCACAATGATCCTGTAGCCTGAATGCATTATAAATGTTCACCTGCTTTAAGAAAAATTATATAGGATCAATTGGATGAAATGCAATCCAATGTCTGCTGTGCCATGGGTTCTGCTACCAGGTCATCCAATTTTCCGCTTCTGCTGCCTCTGCTGCGCCATGGGTTCTGTGCCCCAGCAATCCAATGTCTGCTTCTGCTGCATCTGTTGTGCCATGGGTTCTGTGCCTGGGCAATTCAATGTCTGCTTCTGCTGCCGCTGCTGCCTCTGCTGTGCCATGGGTTCTGTGCCCCAGCAATCCAATGTCCACTCCTGCTGCCTCTGCTGTGCCTTGGGTTCTGTGCCTGGGCAATCCAATGTCTACTGCTGCTGCTGCTGCTGCCTCTGCTGTGCCATGGGTTCTGTGACCCAGAAATCAAATGTCTTCTGCTGCTGCTGCCTCTGCTGTGCCATGGGTTCTGTGCCTCGGAAATCCAATGTCTGATGCTGCTGCTGCCGCTGATGTACCATGGGTTCTGTGCCCTGGAAATCCAATGGCTACTGCTGCTGTTGGGTCTCAGGTGGCCAGCTATGCCCCGATGGGCACCCCCAGGGACCAAGCGCCGAGCCTGCCTGCCCAGGCAACCCGGGGTGCCAAGCCCCAAGCCTTTCCGGTCTCTACTGCTGCTGTTGTGTCTCTGATGGCCTGCCATGACCCCATGGGCACTCCAGGAGTGCCCCAAGCCTCCAGGTGGCCAAATTGTTTGAATGCTCAGGGGGTCCAAACTCCACGGGATCGAACCCACAAACCCGAACTAAGTTTTCAGGCCGAACATCCGGACCCTGTTCTGTTCGCACATCCCTAGTAAGAGGGCTTGGGATACTGGTTAGTTGGTGACTGGGGGAAGGGGCTTGAGGGGAAGAAGACCCACAATATACTGGCTGTAGGGGAGAGGAGGACCTTTCGGGATACTAGTTGGAGAGGGGATGAGTGCCTTAAATGGAAGAGGATGGGGCTTTGGGAGTGCTGGCTAGATGGGGAAAGAGGAGGGGACTTAGGGTGGAAGACGAGAAGTCTTTGAGGTTCAGGCTAGCTGGTAAGGAGTAGGAGAGGGCCAAGGTGAGGGGATAGAGGATGCTTTGGGGGGTTTAGTTAGCTGGAGAGGAGTGGGAGAAGTTTGGGAGTACTGACTAGCTTAATCTACTGACTAGCTTAATCTGACTAGCTTAATCTCTACTCTTATGTACTGCAAGAGCGAGCTCAGGGAAAGGACATACTAAAACAATGCCCAGTGGAAACAATGGAGGCAATGGAAGTACCAATGGAAAATAATGGGATCTGAAAATAACAGTAAGCTTTGACTGAATGAAAAGCAGTACAATGGAACTGCATCTTTGAGGGTGGAAGAAGGAATGTGGAATAATAAGGAAGGCATCAGCAAGAGTGGAATGGCAAGAGAATGGCTGAAATGACAGGGAGGAGGCCATGAGCAGTGGGTGGAATGACACAGTTTTGGTTGGGATGAGAGGGGGAAAGTTATGACAAGCTTCTGGGGGAAATAACTGATTGAAAGAAATGATAAGGAGAGCATGGGGGCACTGCTATCATCCCACCCAGTCCTTTGCCATGGTTCTCAATCCCGGTAGCCTCCTCCCTGTCATTCTGCCAAGGTTCTTGTCATTGTACTCACTCCCTAAGACTGCCTGCTCTGCCATTCCACCCAAGTCCTCTTTATTCCACCCAGACTATCACGTCATCCACACCCTGTAGCGTCCTCCCTGTTGTTCCACCCTGTCTCCCTGACCCCTCTTTTGTCATTCCACACACACACCGTTACTCCCGTTCCCTATTGAAGTTCCATCTCCATTGTATTGTTTTACAGCTCATTAAGTTAAAGCTTATTGTTATCACATGTCTGTATTATTGCCAATTGACGATGGCGTAAGGTTCTGCTTACATAGAATATAGATAATTTGAGTCAGTGCTGGAGTGGGAACAGGTGCCTCATTGATTGTTGGCTTTTACTCCTGGAAATGGGTTGGCTCACATTAAATTCAAACACTTGTGGGTAGCCATATGCTTCTGAATCATTGTCTCTGTTCTGAAATGGGCAAAACGTTCTGAATTGCTCCTTCAGATATCTAGCAGCTGAATTTTCTCTTGAGCTATTTTTTTTTGTCCTCTGACCAATCATGTTTATATTCCCAGAAAGCCTCAGTGCTTTCATCTCTCTCCAGGGTGCAATATATGGCCCCACAGACACAGTGTCAGTTTGTCTTTTTCTTGGAAGGATACTGCATGTCAGCTGGCTGTCCCAAATTATAAACACGACAGCATGACAAACTCCAGATAACACCATCAAACAAGAGCTGAATTGGCCAGTGGTAACAGATGATAACTTAAGCATTTGTAGAATGTGTACTGATTAGGAAACATTTCCCAAAAGGATCTGGGCCAAATTCACTAAATGACATGCAAGAGTCCCTGAGCCTTCAGGATAGGTAGGGTATAAATCTAAAAGAATAATTATAGTAAGTAAGATATATAAATTAGATCTAGTTGAACCAGCCTAGTCTTGCATCCTCCACTCTTGGTTTCACTGATGCTGTTCCTAAGGGATTCCCATTGGGTAAGAAAAGTGAAAGTTACGGCTCTGGTTTCATTGGAGGCCCAGCTGTGGAAATGAGCTGATTAAATTCCCTGGCTGTTTCAGGGGAAGAAATAGCAGAAAGATGTTGTAACCACCCTTCTGTTGGTGGATCTTCTATTGACTTGCTCCATGGTTGTGGTCAGTCAACATGTAGGTCCAACTGTGTCATTATGCTGAAAACTATAGCGCTAGATGTGTTCCCTTAAGGAGAAAGATAAAACCTCATTTAACGCTTCATTCATCCCATCTCTGAGAGCAATTTTACACAGACTGAAGCGCAGTCGGCGGTGCTCTGCAGTCCGTGTGCACTGGATGGGGGGAGGGTGTAGATGGGTGCACACCCATCTACACCGACCCACACCCATCCCCATGCATGGGCACCTCTGTTTTTGCCGATGCCTCCATGCGTGGGGATGGTAGACATGCATATGTGTGGAAACACACCCACATCCACTGGATTTACACAGGCGGTACCCAGATTTCTGGGTGTGTAAAAAGGGCCTGAGTCTGTCACTCTCTTGTATCTTATGGAGACTGCTCTTGGTGGGTAAATGTATCCATTTACATGTTTCAGCAAGACCAGGCTGAACTCTGATTTCCACCTATTCTGATTTACGAATAGTGGCCAACAACAGTGCTGCTGCCATTTTGGATATGGAAGGTGGCCATTTTGTGCATGTGAAAATCAGCCTGGCAGCCATTTTCGTATGCAAAATGGCTTTTTCCCCATTCAGTTGGGATTCCAATTGGAATTCTGATCAAAAAATACATAGTTGTTCTGTTTTTGTGGAAATGTTCCACAAAAATGGAACAGCTATTTTAGGGCACAAAATTTGCAGGCTCCCGGGAGCCATTCGAGTCCAGAAAACTGAGGCTGGTGCCTGGCTCTGGGTTGTAGTGGGGCAAGAAAAGTTTAATATCAGGATAAATCTGGCAACTGAAGTTTTTTTTTGGCTCCTGGAGTTTGATCTGAAATTTCATGTCCTATTTCGATCCAGGCCTAAGCATAGCTGACTAAGCAACATAACTCTTAAAGATATATTGTACTCACAATTAAAAGACTGGCTTCACAGTGGTGTCCTCGCCCCTTACTGGTCCTTAATTAAAATTATAGACTCATGGTGCACTTCTCAAATAATGTCCCATCCTGTGCTATTAGGTCTGTCCTCAGTCCGTAGGATCAGTTCCCTCACAAACACTGTTTTTAGCTTCACTGTCACAGCGAGTTCCATATTTGGGCTTGTCCCCTAGGGTGGGGTGGGGAATCAAAGCCTGTCGTTGTGCTAGCTCCTGGACAGAAGAGGAGTCTCTGGGATCAAATGTTGTTTATTTATTTATTTATAAATAAATCAAATGTTATTTATTTATTTAATGTTATTTATTTATTTTGACGCATTTATAGCCCGCACCCTCCTGCTCACCATAGCAGCTCAGGGCAGCTCACAATAAAATGCAAAAAATAAGACAATTCAACAATTAAAATTGAATACATAAAATTAAACTTATTAAAAGTTATTAATACTAAATGATGCTCAGGACCTGAATGAATGCACACATTTTCAATAAGTTCCCCGATCTAAGTCTTCACAACATAGCAGGAAAAGGGACTGTTATTTATCTTGGCTCTTGGCTCCCTGTGGGACATCACCCACCGACTCCTCTGAATGGTCTCTGATGGTTATGGAGGCCACATAGACCTGGGTAGAGCAACTCATCTTCCCTGGCTGCCTGTTCCTTGCTCTGTTTTCTGTTCCTCACTTTCCAGTCTTTGTCCTGCCCTTTAGGGATGTGCGAACAGAATAGAGTTCGGAAATTCGGTTTGGTTCGAAAATTGAGTTCGGATCAAAAGTTCGATTCGGTCGACCGAACTATTCGAGTTCTGTCGAATTCCAAACTTCCGAACCAAGTTTGTACATTCAAAACCGGGTTTTTTGGCCTCCCAAACTGGTTCAGATTTGAATGAACAGTTCGGTCCAATTCAAGTTCGGTTTGAAAGTTCGGTTCGGTCAACTGAACTATTTGAGTTCAGTACGAACTCCGAACTTCCGAACCGTGTTCACACATTCCTACTGCCCTTGTTTCTAGCTTTTTGACTTGTTGTGTTTTCCCCAGTCTTGTTTTCTCTTTCCCTGTCTTGGTTCCCTGTTCCAGCCTTGATCCCAACCCTGTGTCCCAATTCCCAATGTCCGCCCATGTTCTAGATGCAGCTCACTCCGGAACCCTTTCATTTGGCAGCTTCAGCTGTATGTCTCAGACTCCAATCTGGCCACCATCATCCATACTTTCATCATCTCAAGACTGGATTATTGTAATGCACTCTACATGGGGGTACCCATGATGATGGTTAGCTCCTACTCTCCTGCTGTTTCAGCGTGTATGTAAGACCTGGCTGTTCCGTCAGGCTTTTGGCGAGGGTTAGGGGTGGGGTGGGAGGTTTCCCCACATTGTATTGTATTCTAAATTGTTTTAAATTGTTTAAATTGTTTTAAAAAAAAATTATTGAGTGTTTTTCGCCACCCTGGGCTGCCCTGTGGGCAGGAGGGGCGGGATATAAATTTTAAATAAATAAATAAATAAATGGTCTGGAGACTGGAGCTGGTGCAGAATGCAGTGGCTCATCTCCTTACGGGGACAGGTTGCTGAAAGCACATTACACCAGTGCTCCATTATCTGCATTGGCTGCCTATAGTCTTCCGAGCCCAATTCATGGTGTTGGTGCTTACTGATAAAGCCCTACATGGTCTCGGCCCTACCTACTTGTGGGACCGCCTCACTCCCTGCACTCTGGATCGGCCCCTGCGGTCCACCAGGAGTGCCCTTCTCGAACTCCCCCGAGTTTCTGGGGGAGGGGCGACTAAGGAGAGGGCGTTCTCGGTAGCTGCACGTAGACTGTGGAACTCGCTTCCAGCTGAGGCCTGGGTGGCCCTGGACCTCCCCTCCTTTCGGTGAATGTGTAAGAACTGGCTGTTCCACCAGGCCTTTGGTGAGGGAGATGGGTGAAGGGTGGGGGCTGAGGGTTAGGGTGGTTGGGCATTTTTGTTTTCTGTTTTCTTCTTTGACATCCCCTCTATGGATTGATCTATGCTTTGTTTTATTTTGTTTGTTATTTGTTGTATTTTATATTTATATTTACATTTAACTTAATTTTATTATTGTTAGCCACCCCGAGCTGCTTCGGCAGGAGGGTTGGGATATAAATTATGCTAATAATAAGAATAATAATTAATAATCAACAACAACAATCATGATAAATACACAAGTTAAAGGCCAGTTTTCAACTCGGGTCTGTGAAATTGATTGATATATTTATTTATTTAGTCAGATTTATATCTTGTCTTTCCCAAAGGCTCAAGCAAGTAACAATATATATAAAAACAATATGTAAAGTATAAATAAATAAGAAAAATATACAAATTTCCTAAAAAACCTATAATCCCAAGTCATATCCTCACTTGCCTTCCAAATGTTTGGCCAAATAAAGAGGTTTTACAATGCCTCCGGAAAATGCTCAGACTTTGGTGACCCTCCAGGGGAAGGGAGTTCCATAGGTGTGGAGCAGTCACTGAGGATGCCTCTCTGTGTGGCTTTGCTATGTGGACCTATTGACTGATGGAACTTGCAAAAAGACAGTCCTGTTTGACCTCAATGGGACACTGGAGAGGATGTGGTCTTTCAGATATTTGCCTATCTCTGTAAAGATTTATCTCCAGATTGCTCTGTTGCACTATGTCCTTCCCTTCTCCTCTACCTAATTATTTATAACACAGAAGGAGTTAAAAAGCTGTCCTGAAATATCTTGGGTAGCACTGAATATCCTGTCCATTTTTCACATGCTGAGGTCTGCTCTGCACTAATATAAACATTCCTTTATCTAAGGATGCTGTGAATGTATGTGTTATCCTGAGCTCTTGCCCCACCACTTGCCAACTTGCCTCTCGGTGACAAGGGATTTCAGGACTGACAAATAACCAAGTTAAATGGGTGATTTTAAAGGAAGAGAAGTCTGAAATAATGTAAACATACTTGGTGGAATTTTGGACCGACAGGTTTGTTTTCCCTATGTATAAAACATCCCCATTATGTAGACGTCAGAATGAATAATGAATAAATGGATCAAGGGCTGGAGGCATGACTTGTGTGAAGAAGACATAACACTCTGTTAGAAAGGGAAATGCCCCCCACATTCGGCATGCTGTGTGAAATGTTTACCACTTTCTGTACTCCTTGATGGCCCCTAGTTGTCTTCCACATGTTGCAAAGAATGGGCTATGCAGAGAAATCAGAAGCTGTGTGAATGCATAGCTATGTGGCAATGCCAATACAGGTTAAAGAACATGTTTTGTCCAGGGGGACAGATGATGTGTGAACAAGCCCTTAAAGAATGAGTGGAAAAGGGGCAAGCTGAGTAAAATGACAAATACGGAAGCGATGCCAGTAATTGTCTGCTAAGCCTGGTGGGAGCCCCGAAAGGAAGAGGAAATGTTTAGCCTAGCAACAGAGATTGTAACAGGGATGAATGGGTTAAAAGAATAAAAAATATAAACTGAATACCAGTAGGAACTTCCTGTCTATGAAAGTCTTTTGTTATTTTAAAAGTTAGTATCATATTTGGGTCAGTGTGAACTTTTGGTTTAAGCTAGACTGTCAGGGTAGTCTGCTGTCTAGTATCCTCTGTAAATTATGCTTTAGCAAATGGCAGACAAGATATATGTTAATCCCGCCTCCCCCACATCCTTGAAGGTCTGGTTTGTTGACTGATGCCATAAAAGGTGGCCCAACCTATCTGGAAGTTTTTGCAGGACCATGTCTTGGACTCAAAAACTTGCCTCCTGCATTACATACCCCAGATACACAACATATCCCACATGCACATCAGCTGTTCATTGTTCCATCCCGGGGGGAATCTTTACTTTGCTGATGGTGCTTCAATTTTGGAGATGGATTGATAGTCTACAGATGCCTACGTGGGCCTCAGATCACAGCTGGCAAAGACCTAGCTTCATGCTGACTGAGCTAGGGGGAATCTCCAAAATAACGGGGTGACAAATGGGAGCGAGAGTAAGAGGAGAAGGGGAAGAAATGAGGGGGAAGCAACAGAGAGGTGGAAAGGGGAAGAGGGAGGAAGCTGTGGGGGGGAGGAGGGGGAGGGGCCTTAATTATCACCAACAAGTGGTATTTATTTATTTATTGACATTTTTAGTTCCCCCGTCCCCAAAGGCTGAGGGTGGTTTACAAAAAACATAAAATGTAAGCGAAAAACATTAAATTCCAATTTACTGAAAGAACCCTACGTACACCAACCCCCTCAACAACCTTCTACCTACTCTCTACCCCAACCCCCCCAACGCTCCCTACCTTCCAGTCTCCGTCCCTAAATCCTAACACCCAATCCCATCCACCCCTATCCCTGCCTGCCAAATGCCTGACCAAACAAGGAGGTCTTACTTCTCCTCCGGAAAATGAGCAGTTCTATAACTGTGAGGCAGTCACCAAGAACACTTCTTGTATGCCTTTGTGGTAAAACCTTTGCAGGCAGTTGATACCTGAAAGAGGGAACCTCCGGCCGACCTCTGAGCCCATGATGGAACATAGGGGAAGAGGTGGTCCTTGAGATACCTGGAAGGAGAGGCGCAGTTCAAAAAGGCTTGACAAGAACTATTATAAATAGCCACCTGGCTCTCCTGCCTCCTGTAGCTAAGGCATCAGTGTTTCTTAGCGTTTCTGACAGCATTCTGGTCTTTTCCCACCATTTCTCAATTCCTTGTATCTTCTTCCCTAAGCACTAGTCTGGCTCTTTCATCTTCTGGTGACTGGTTTTCTTAATTCTTGTGCACCCCACAAAACAGAATAAATTGGGTGTTTCCAATGAGTGCACCATTTAATTTTACATTTTTCTGAATATCACCATTTGTGTTTTTCTCCCTGGAATATTCTCACTGTTGTATTAATAATCAACACAACATCACTTTGGGGTTTAACTAAACCTTGTTATTTCTGGATATTTACATTGGGTAATTTCAGACATTATGAGATCACAGTCAACCATAGTGAACCACAGACAATCCCGTGGCGTGGCCAAAGAGCCCTGAACGTCTGATCAGTGGCATCCAGATGTTCACCACAGTCAATCACCTGGAGGGGCCAAACCAACCATGCTTCCGGAGGTCGGGACGGGACCATCCCCAGAAGCGTGGTAAAAGCGATTCCCACTGGGAAACTGCCAAAAGTAACGACTGAACACCAGCCGCCAGGCGGAATCAGAACGAATGATCCCCAGCGGTGGTGAGAGCATGCAGCGTCGCTGCTAGACAATGCGCAACACACAGACCGTGGAGGGACATTTAAAGGGCACACAGCAGCAGGGGAACGTGGCGGGATGGAGAAAAATAGAAGGGAGAGGAGACCGGAGGGCAAGCGAGGCGGGGGGGGGGAAGGGGTAGGTGGTAGGGCACAAGGGGGCACTGTATGGACAATAAACAGGAGGTGTAGCTACAACAACAGCTTTATTATCTGCTTCATGGTAACAGGAAGGGGGCAGGGGATCGGCTCACCTGCCGGCCGGTGTGTCCCTACAAACAATACCCCTCCCCTGGGTGCACCTGCGCTCCCATTCTGGGGCTCGTGCCCTGGGCCCTCATGCGCCTGTCAGTGCGGTCCGCAGCTGGTTGCCTGTTGTCATCACCTCCCTGCTATCGGTGCTTGCTGGACATTCGGTGTGCTTGGTTCCTGCAGCTGTGCTGGGTCCACTCCCCATGCATTGCTTGCTAGCCGTGCCTTGTTGTGGCCTTATCACGTGTCCTTGGGGCTCCCCTGCTTCCCTCCCCAGCCCACATGGCATCGTGGGCCCCCTCTTTCCTTGCTGCTCAGACCCTCTGCCCGCGGGACCATGGCTGGCAGTGTTGCCCCCAGGCTACCGCTCCCCAGATCAACTGGTGCCCTCCATAGCTGGACCTTCTGGGAGACCATGTCCCTATGTGACCTGTGGCAGCCCCCGGCCATGCAATCGTGGATCGCAGCCCCACCATGTGCTCCCTGCACCTCCCTGCTGGCTCGGGGCACTGGCAGCTCGTTCTGTGCCATTCTGGCCTCGCAGCTGTTCTGGCTGGTTTGCGTGCCTCCGTTCCACTCACCTGTGTTGCTGTGCCCCCTCCATGGGCACCCCCTGTCCTTCGCTGCCTGTGTTGTTCCTCCCCATGCTTGCCCCCCCTTTCTCTGGTTTGTGCTGCCTGACACTGCTACCGGCTCTCCCCGTGGTGTCTTCCTCCTTTGTCTGGCTGGCCGCATGCCTGTGTCCATGCCCTGCCCCCTCACCCCCTGGGTGCCTCCGTGACTGTGCAGGACTTGGGGCCACTAGACAATGCCTTCTGGACCCCTCCAGGGGAGGGGGGGCTACATGTGTTGCCTGTAGGATCCAGCTCACCTCTGTCCCCAGCCATGCATCTGCATCAGTGAGGGGGATCCTTGCTGTCTAGACCTGCCTTGGATCTCCCCGGTGCCTTCTCCGGCTTGGTTGCCCTCCCCCTGTGACCCTGCTCTGTTCCAGTGGGGACCTCTGTGACTTATTATTAGTATTATTATTATAGGCTTTTATATAGCGCCAGCAATGTACCTGGCACTTTACAGAGATTAAGATAGACATGGTCCCTGCTCAAGGGCTTACAATCTAAAGACAAGGGGAGGGGAGTCAGGGAAGGGGGAACTGAGGGAGGGACAAGGGATGCAACATTCATGAGGATGCTGTTGGGTGGCCTGTGCTCCCTCTGCTGTCAGTGGGGTTCTGGGTGCCTGTCACCGTATCCTGGACTGTTCCCAGCCCAGTCCCCTCCACTTCCTTGGCCCTGGGCTCCCCTCCTCCCCCATGTCCATGGTGCTGTGTGTGTTGACCTTCACGGTGTGCTCCCCCCTTCCTTCCTGTCCCGTTCGGGTGTGTTTGCACCTGGGTGTGTGTGTGTGCTCTGTGTTCTGTTCTGTCTGCGGCCTCCCTGTGCCTGTAATGTGTACCGCCGCAGCTGCACTCCTTCCTCCTCCCCCTCCCTTCTCATTTCCCTTGTGTGGGCATTACCTTTTGGTGCTTTTGGCTTCCTTTGCCCTCAGTTGGCCATGTCTGCCTCCTGCCCTGCCCCGGTGTCCTCTGGGTGTTCTGACCACGGTCCGGAATCAGCATAATGTCTGTTACACTGCCCCAGGCTGTGGTCCAGCCGTCCATTTCCTTGCCATTGGTCCGCTCCCATCATGTCTGTTCAGGGCTTTCCTGGACCACAGGAGGGGGTTGGCTGGCTCGCCATGGTTGTGAACCCACTGTGGTGACCCGGGAGTGCGTAATGTCTGAAATTACCCATTGTGGTACTGAAGCACACAGTACTTTAAAAAACAGGCAAAAAGACAAGAATACTGCTTGAAAATTCAAGATGTAAGGTTGGTGAGATAAATAAATGGGGCTGCAACTGTATCTAAGCTCAGCAGAGATGAGAGAGGGAATGCAAGACTTTTCTTCTGTAATATACATTAAAATATGATGAGTAAAATAATAATCACAAGTAACATATGCATAGATAAATTATCAGTACAATATTCAGAACTAATTTCAAGATTTACGAAGGAGGATGAGAGGTAGGTCCCATTACTACCCAGCTACTACCCATTACTTCCCAACTACCAGGCTATACCAGGACTCCATATTTGGTTGATTAGCACTGGTGTGCCTGATGATCACGTCTGTAGTAATGCACTGAGCATCCCAAAATAGCATAATTATCTAAATTAAACATTTTATGAGCAAATGGGGTTACCAACATAAGATTGGGAAGAGGCAGTTGTATGGAGATCAGCGTAAGAGACAAAAGAGTTGCAACTATTCCTTGTGTAGCCCAACTGAAAAGGAGTGTGTGGTATGTTAAGAATGGCATGGAATGCTTTAACAACAACAAAACCACCTAAAGTTTTTAGGATAAGAATCCTCCTTAGATGGAGGAAGTCAGTTGCTGCATTTCATGCATAATAATCCAGGAGAATGGAGTTTTTAAGAACATCTGATGGAAACGGATCCTGCTGTACAAATAATAAATTCAGCCCTGGCTTAGGAAGAAACACTGATTGTTAGAATATGATTGGCATCGGCTCCAGACACAGATGTCCTCCTGCCCTCCCAGCTTGAGAGGCCAGCTGGGTGGAGCTTCTTTAGAATGCCGGCTGCTGACATTGTTTGAGTGAAAGAAGACTGGACATACAGAGGTGAATTTTCAAAGCAGCGTATTTTATTAACTACCCATTGACAAATGTAGGCAATTGTTCATGTACCTCCTGCACTTTCCTTTGAAAATCGACCCAGTTCACCCAAGACGATAACTCACATTTAGGCCAGAAAAGGTGCCTTATTCAAGGATGGAGGTGGGCTTCTCTTGACAATGGATAAAATGGGTGATCTTGGGAATTCTCAAAAGCTGTGTGAGGTCTCACAAATTACAATTCATGTTCAATTTAGGGTTTCTTCCTTCCCCTTAGCAAGATCAAAGATTTTTTTCTTATGTCATCACACATGGCATGGGTAATGAAAGTTTTATAAGTTAGAAACTGACAGTTTTCAGCATGGACTATCTCACATTCTGTAGTTTTTCCTGTTTATAAGAGAGGTGGAGGGAATGGGGGAGGGAGGGGGCAAATAAAAATGATTCACCTGGAAATCCGTGCACTCCCATCATTGTGAGATAAAAAAACAAGCAGTCCCTCACTACTGTTATGCTTTCCAATCATACTCTTCTAACGAACAGATCAGCACTCCGAGTGTTTGTCCATTTTCTAGTGTCTGCTTTACACAGAGGTGGAGCTAGTGTGAGTTGGTCATGGATAAGTCACCCGTGCAGACGTTTGGATCCCATGTAAAATTTTTGTCAGACGGTGGTGTTCACTTTTGTGCTAGGTTTGAGTTTCGGGTCTGAAACACACTAGTAACAAAACATCTTTTAGCACCTGGTGACGTGTGCGCAACTCGCTTTCCTCACACGCTAAATTGTTGTTGGACTTTCAGGGCCCAAGCCCTGAATGACGGCCACTGTCCTGGAACCCCAGGGTTACCAATTTGAGACCCTTGGTCCTAGCTAGGGCTAAAGCTCGATTTTTACTTTTTCTCGGTTATTAACTAGAATCACAATTCTCGTCTTGTTTTAAACGAAAAATGATAATCGGGAAAATTACCGTGACTCGACAGTTCTCGATCTAGAATCTTTTCTCAAATTACCATTTACCACATTGTCGTTTACTGTTGGATTGCCAGTTACTGAGTTACCATTTACTGGGTTGTTGTTTACCGGGTTGCCTGTGAGCCAAATCCAATAACCAATAAACATGGTAAACAAGAAACCAAGAAACACCAATAACCAAATAACAAATAACCAATAGCAAAAAACCTCAAATAACCAATAAACATGGTAATAAACCAATAACCAATAAAACAATAAATGGCAAATCACAGTAACCAGTAAACATGGTATATGGTAAATCATGATACCGATAGACCCAATAATTGGCAAAAACCCACGGTAACCGGTAAATACAGTAAACAGTAAATTGTGGTAACCGATAAATCGAGTTTTGCCTGAGATCTCAATCGGGGTTAGAAAAAACTGCAAAATCTCGGCAGCAATACTTGATTCCTGTGAAATTATCGCAAGAATCAATTTGATTCTCGTTTCCTCACTAGTCCTAGCACTAAGATGGTCAGGAAGCCAATGTCCTGATTGCCTGAGTATTAACTAATATTCTATACTCAAACAACCTTCAATTTAAGAGAGAATTTAAGGACCTTACTGTCAGGATCCGCCCCCAGGCCGTGCCGCGCCACCGCCGGCCCCGACTCCAAGCTCCACAACAGGAACACCTGACAGGAGACCCGGGGCTCGGACAACAGAAACCGCGCTCCCTGACAGCCCCGGAAGCGACGGCTGCCCCGCAACAAGCTTTCCCGCTCCCGGATGCGCCACAGAACGCAGGGGCGGGGCCCCCAGCACGCCGTCGCTCAGCGCGGCTCCAGGCACGTCAGGGGGGCGTGGCCTGTGCTTTAAACACCGGCACTGCTTGGTACACAGCACCGGTGATTTGTTAGACTGGCCCCCCTGTAATTGAGAAGGAGAACGTTCAAGCTAGTGCTTGTGCGACCCTGCTTGCATCCCCTTCCCTTTTCCTGGACGCTTGTGCAACGTGCTTCGGAGGGTGAGTGTTGGAGAGCGAGAGACTGCCGCCCCCCCTCCTTCCTTTCCTTTATTGGCTAAGTGTGTGGTGTGTGGATTGCTGGGGCAGAAAGGGAGTGAGTCAGTCTCCCCCTCCTTGGGGTTCCCTGCCCCCCTCCCCTCCTGGCAGGGTCTGACTTCCCCTCATCCCTCTGCCCTGGAACCTTGCCCCTGGATTCCCCCACTGTGTGCACTCCCTCCCCGTTTCCCATGGACTGTTTGGGGCGTGTCTACCAGGCGGGTGGTAGGAGAGGAGGAGTGCACAGCGCAGGTGATCCGACGCGTGATGATGAGATAGGCCTAATCCCTTGCGGATTTCAAGGGCCAACTACTATCCTGATGGGCAAAAGGCCACCTGTGAGCATTCCCAGGGAGCCCGGTGGAGGACCTTTCCTCCCAGGGAGCGCAGGAGAATGATTGTGGGCAAGTGTCATCCCACCTTTGGACCCTTACCCCAAATCACCCCCTCCCCATGACAGTATCACCGGCACACTAGCCTTCTCGATTGAGAAGGGATTCCCCCTGCTAGCAATGGATATAGGCAGCCAGTTAGAGGAACTGGTGCGGGCTGTACAATCCCTGGCCATGGAGATGCGAGATGTCAAGGCCAAACAGGTGCAGCTCGAACAGGCTATACAGAATGCCCCGGCGGCAGCCGCCCAAGCTGCACCGGCCGCTCCACCTCCAGGCCAGCCCCTAAACCTCGGACCTCGAGGGGCAGGAGCTGCCACCCCTCGAGAACCCAAAGGCCCGAGAATTGAAAAATTCCTCGGGGATCGAAAGGCTTACCAGGGATTTATAGCACTCTGTGACTTAACCTTTTCAGTCCAACCAGCGACCTACCCCACCGACGAACTAAGGGTGGCATTCGTGATTGGAAATTTAGGAGGGATAGCGCTGGACTGGGCAACCTCCCTATTAAAAAGCAAGAGCCCTTTATTGACCCACTATGCAAACTTTCTCCAGGAGTTCGCGACTCTCTTCGATCACCCTCATCGGGCACGGGACGCCCAAACCCAAATCATGGCCCTGAAACAAGGGAAAAGCGGGGTCCTAGAGTATACCACCCGCTTTCAGCAGCTATCCCTTGAGTTGCAGTGGCCTGAGGATGTACTCAAGGTCCTGTTCCGCCGAGGACTGAATGAGGACTTGAAGGACCAGCTCGCCTTCACCCCTCTGCCGGAAACCTGGGGACAACTAGCTACCTTGACTCTGCAAATTGAGGAACGCCTGATGGAGAGGCGACAGGAGCGGCGACAGGGAGCTCGCCCCTTTTTTCCACGGCCCCCTTTTGGGGCCACATCGGGAGGAGAAGCCCCCAAGATGGGAGACGTCGAACCGATGCAACTAGGGGCAGCCCGAGGACCGTTAACGCAAGAAGAACGAGAGAGACGACGGAGGTCGCGGGCGTGCTTCTATTGTGGGGATCCTACCCACTTTATCCATTCCTGCCCGGCCCTAGGGGGGCCACTCAAGCAGCCGGGAAACGCCAGCGGCCGAGGCACCCAGGGAAACCCCCGGCCGTGACCGTTAATTCCCTGACGTTACCAGTAAAGAGTTCCCACTTCCGGGTGCCCCTGACAATCCTCCTGTCACCCCGACGTTCTCTCATTGCCTGGGCCCTCCTCGACTCGGGAGCTTCGAGCAACTTTATGGACTTGACCTTAGTGGCCACATATGGAATCGCTACCGACCCGAAGCCCCTGCCGGAGCCAGTACACACCATCGATGGGTCCCCCCTGGCCTCGGGGCCTATCACCTCCCAGACCAAGCCGCTGCAATGTGCTATTGGTGCTCATCAGGAGCTTTTAGCTTTCGATGTGGGATGTACGCCCCTGTTCCCTGTGGTATTGGGGCTTCCCTGGCTCTGCAAACATGACCCTCGAATAGGGTGGGCCCAAGCTCGAATCCAACTAAACGCCGAGCACTGTCAGCGCCAGTGTCTCCAAGCCCCTCCAACCCCAATTCTCGCAGCCACCACTCAGACCTCGGCAGATCAAACGGTTGCAGCACTTCCCGTCGAGTACCAGGCCTTCTGCGATGTGTTCGACGAGCAATCCGCTTCCGCCTTACCACCGCACTGACCTTATGATTGCCCCATTGAATTGCAACCAGGGGCAGAGCCTCCATTTGGGCAAATCTATGCGCTATCTGCACCCGAACTAGAAACCCTTCGGCACTATCTTGATGAGGCCCTACGCAACGGGTTCATTCGACATTCTTGTTCCCCTGCGGGGGCTCCGATATTTTTTGTGCCAAAGAAAGACGGAGGTCTTCATCCCTGTGTGGACTATCGGGGGCTCAACAGTGTGACGGTCAAGAACCGGTATCCCCTTCCATTAATTCCGGAGTTGCTCAACCGGCTGCAAGGGGCTAGGGTCTTTACCAAACTCGACCTTCGAGGGGCTTACAACCTCCTCCGGGTGTGCCAGGGGGACGAATGGAAGACGGCATTCCGTACACGCTACAGGCATTTCGAATATCTAGTAATGCCGTTTGGACTAGCCAACGCTCGGCTGCCTTCCAGCATTTTATAAATGACATATTTCGAGACCTTCTGGATATCTTCATGATTGCGTACCTTGACGATATTCTAATTTACTCAGCCACCCTAGAACAACATATTCTCCATGTTCAACGCATCCTCCAACGGCTTTGCACGTACCAATTTTTCTGCAAATTGGAAAAATGCGCCTTCCACCTTACTTCAGTGGCCTTTTTGGGGTTCATCATCTCCCCGACAGGGGTTGAGATGGATCCAGGTAAGGTGGAAGCTATTCACCGTTGGCCTCCTCCCAAGGCGGTAAAACCCCTCCAGCGGTTCTTAGGAAGCGTTAATTACTACCGCCAGTATATCCCCCACTACGCCGAGTTAACTACCCCACTGACGCAACTCTTGAAGAAGCATCGGGAGTTCGTGTGGGGCTCAGAGCAACAACGCTGCTTCACTCGCCTGAAACAAGCTTTCATATCTGCCCCCTTGCTTCGACATCCCGATTTCGACAAACCTTTTCAAGTGGAGGCGGACGCCTCCAATCGAGCCATAGGGGCAGTACTCTTACAACCCCCAGACCCCGAAGGTCCCGGACTACCCTGCGCCTATTATTCTCGGCAGCTTACCCCTGCCGAGCAAAACTATACTATTCTCGACTGAGAACTATTGGCTATTAAGGTAGCCTTTGAAACGTGGCGGCATTATCTAGAAGGAGCACGATACCCTGTTATGGTCATAACGGACCATAAAAACCTAACCTTCTTACAAACTGCCCCCATCACAAATGCTAGACACGCTCGGTGGGCTTTATTTTTTGCTCGCTTTTCTTTCACCATCCGCTACCGCCCGGGGAAACTTAACACTCTTGCTGACGCCTTATTCCGATACCACGACACCACAAATGAAGGTAAACCCCCGAGAGGGACCATTCTTGAAGCCAAGGTCTTCGCTATGACCCAGATGACTTCGGAGCAATTAACGCGGGCTACACGGCAAGAGCTCTTACCCATTACGGACTCCAGCTGTATAATGGACCAAGGGTTACTTCGGCGACAGGGGCGCGTAGTGGTCCCCCCCTCCTGCCAAGCCCAGGTTCTCTGGGCACATCATGATGCCCCCTTAGCAGGCCACCCTGGTAGGGACTGAACCCTGCAGTTAATCCACCGTGCCTTTTGGTGGCCAACACTTGCTCAGGACGTACACCAATACGTAAAGAATTGCACCGTGTGCGCTCGCACCAAAGTCCCAAGGCAAGCCCCTCAGGGGTTACTACAGATTACGGAACCCCCACAAGGCCCGTGGCAGAGAGTCAGCATAGATTTCATAGTAGACCTTCCCCCATCCCGAGGATATATCACGATCTGCGTGGTGGTTGACCACTTTACAAAAATGGCCCACCTTATTGCCTGCAAAAAATTCCCCACGGCTCAACGCACGGCCTTGTTATTTATCCGCCATGTGGTACGACTGCATGGATGGCCGCGGGAGATTATCAGCGATAGAGGGTCTCAATTTGTTTCCCACTTCTGGCGAGCCTTTTTTAAGGCCTTGCAAGTACAATTAAGCCCCACCACCGCTTACCACCCACAGGCCAATGGTCAAGTGGAACGTGTCAATCAGGATTTTGAACATTATCTGCATTGTTATATAAACTACCTTCAAGACGACTGGTACACATGACTCCCCCTCGCGGAATTCGCGCATAACAATGCGCCTAATGCCTCCATTGGAAATTCCCCCTTCTATATCTCCTATGGGTACCATCCGCAGAGTTGCACTCCGGACCTTTCCCCAATACAAGTCCCTGCTGCAGGAAGCCTTCTGCAACATCTACATCAAGTCCAACAGCAGGCTAGAAGTATCTTACTCGCCTCCCGCCAACGATATAAACAGTATGCAGATCGACACTGCAGGATGGCCGAACCCCTCCAACCTGGGGATTATGTGTGGTTAGATCGCCGTCATTACCCCTCTACGTGACCCTCACGCAAACTTGATGATCGATTTATCGGACCTTTCCCCATACAGCAACAAATCAATGAGGTGACCTTCCGACTTCTGCTTCCCTCTCGACTTAGGATACACCCTACGGTACATGTGTCCCTCCTGAAAAAGGCCCCGGCGCCAGCAAAGCCCCCCACACCTCTACCTTTAGACACAACGGACCCTCCTACCAATGCGGAATATGAAGTATGCACCATCCTAGACTCCAAATACCTTCGGGGACGCCTCCATTACCTCCTGGACTTGGTAGGATACGGCCCCGAGGACCGTTCATGGGAACCAGCCACTCGCGTGTCTGCACCCCGTCTTACTCGCCTCTTCCACCGTCGCCACCCTGAGAAACCTGGACCTTCTTGGGCCCTTGTGCGGGGGGCTCGCGGGGGGGTACTGTCAGGATCCGCCCCCAGGCCTTGCCACGCCGCCGCTGGCCCCGACTCCAAGCTCCGCAACAGGAACACCTGACAGGAGACCCGGGGCTCGGACAACAGAAACCGCGCTCCCTGACAGCCCCGGAAGCGATGGCTGCCCCGCAACAAGCTTTCCCGCTCCCGGATGCGCCACAGAACGCAGGGGCGGGGCCCCCAGCACGCCATCGCTCAGCGCGGCTCCAGGCACGTCAGGGGGGCATGGCCTGTGCTTTAAACACCGGCACTGCTTGGTACACAGCACCGGTGATCTGTTAGACTGGCCCCCCTGTGATTGAGAAGGAGAACGTTCAAGCTAGTGCTTGTGCGACCCTGCTTGCATCCCCTTCCCTTTTCCTGGACGCTTGTGCAACGTGCTTCGGAGGGTGAGTGTTGGAGAGCGAGAGACTGCCGCCCCCCCTCCTTCCTTTCCTTTATTGGCTAAGTGTGTGGTGTGTGGATTGCTGGGGCAGAAAGGGAGTGAGTCAGCCTCCCCCTCCTTGGGGTTCCCTGCCCCCCTCCCCTCCTGGCAGGGTCTGACTTCCCCTCATCCCTCTGCCCTGGAACCTTGCCCCTGTATTCCCCCACTGTGTGCACTCCCTCCCTGTTTCCTGTGGACTGTTTGGGGCGTGTCTGCCAGGCGGGTGGTAGGAGAGGAGGAGTGCACAGCGCAGGTGACCCGGCGCCTGATGATGAGATAGGCCTAATCCCTTGCGGATTTCAAGGGCCAACTACTATCCTGACGGGCAAAAGGCCACCTGTGAGCATTCCCAGGGAGCCCGGTGGAGGACCTTTCCTCCCAGGGAGCGCAGGAGAATGATTGTGGGCAAGTGTCATCCCACCTTTGGACCCTTACCCCAAATCACCCCCTCCCGGTGACACTTACAAATTCAATCATGCTCCCAAAAGCATGGAAATTGTACGTTAAGGCTTCCGCCTTGACGCCTGTGCCATGTAAGCAGTAAAGACACTGTACAGTCTTACCTATTGTGCTTGCTTACAACCTAGGCTCTATGCCCCCACACTTTGCCTTGGGTTTTCAGCCCCAATCCTCTTCCTCTGCTGTTTGGGAGCAATGCTAAAGCTGGGGTGAGTGCTATATAAATGTTTAATAAGAATTTAAGATGAGTACATATTGAGATTAATAACATGGAATGCATGTTGGAAGGAATGGAGGCAACAAGAATGCCAACTGGAAATAAATCCTATTGTCATTTCCAGATCCCATTGAGTGGTTGTGAAATACAACAAAGCTGCATCTTTGTGCAAGAGGGTGTGGATTAAGGAGGAAGTTCCATTCTTACTAAAAAGTGTTTAGATGCCTAACTCAATGGGAAAGAGTCACCTAATTACATTTTTAGTCTATCCCAAGCAGGTTTGGGTACAGGATTGTGTCTTGCCCATTCCTGAGCCTTGAGGAAATATTTGATAGAGGAGCTGGAAGCAGTTTTCTAAGAAGGTTGATTTAAAATAGGTGAAGTTGCTTGGTGGCTTGATATGTTGGATGAAGTCCCCTGGGTTATGGATTCTGGGCAGAGGGCAACTGAAATAGTACATAAGAAACACATTTATCAAATGACTCCCATCTCCATATATATGTGTGTAGGCGATAAACAAAATACTTGGCCCCCTTTTCCAAAGTTTAATGATATTTCAAAATGAGTAACATTTTTAATTCACTACTGGGACTGCATTAGGGATGGGTGAACGTGGTTTGGATTTTTGGAGTTCGGACTCAATTCGCTCTGTTTGGACGTCTGAACCGAATGTCTGAACTGAACTCTCAAATGACTGAACAGTTTGGTCATGTTTGGATGAGTTTGGATGCAGGAAAAACATCTTTCCAGGGCCAAAAGTTAGGTTTCAGTTTCATTTTGGTTTTGCTATTTTTGAATGTTCGGCCAAACTGAACTCGGTTGAACCAAACCATCAAAACCGAACTCGGGTTTTGAACCAAACGACTGCACATCCGAACCAGGTTCTGTTCGCCCATCCCTAGACTGCGTTGCTTTGTTGGCTTTTTATTTATATCAATTATACAATGTAGTCAGAAATCCTAATATTTAATTGTAAATGGTGTTTTATCTTTTTGTGGTTTTGTAATTTATGGGGTTTTGGCTTTATGGGTGGATTCAGAATTGATCCTTTATTGCTCCTTAATTTTTCAAAATTCATATAAACAGTGATAGAGATATTTAGAAATGGTAAGAGAGATTTACTAAGGGCAAACGACACCTATGCATCTGTTTCCTATTGCATATCAATTGAAGGTAAGTAACTAAATGCCATTTGTACCTCTAAAAATCTACTCTGATATTATGAGCTTTAAGACCTAATGCTGCCAAAACCACTGTCTTCTTTCCTACCCTCACTCTTTCCCAGCTACCTCAAACTGCCCTTTCTGCTAATTTCCATTCCCCTCCTTTCTTTATTACTATTCATTTATATAGCATTTTCAGTCTTCACACTTTGATTTACAAACCTTAGCTCATTCATCCTCACAACAACCCTGAAAGGGAGGTGGCTATTGTTTTCCCCAATTTTACAAATGCAAAACTGAGACTGAGGGATGCTGGCTTTATCTGAGGACACTCACTAAAATGGGATTTGAGTCCTGGTTTTCAAGGTCCAAGTCCAACACCGTATCCACTAAGCCACACAGGCTCTTGCTTGTAGGGAATTTAAACTGGGAATAATTGGACAGCTCCCAAATTGGCTGGGTTGTTTTTAAAATTCAATAGTGAAACCAGCCTCACTGTTGGAATTTGATAACAAACATGCCCAGATACTGGATGATAGTTTAATCAACAAATGGGAAATAGTATACACTTGATGTGAGAACTTTTTCACTTAGTTATTTTCATAAACTGATTCCCAGAAACCAGTAAGGCAGTCTTTCAAGTTATTAAATTGATTAATGACACCAGTGACATGATAGAAATGTTTATCTTTCACAAAAGAAAATAATTACAAAACTGTTTCAGTAGTTTGTGGAAAGATGGTTATTTTTCAGTGAGATAATCCATAATTTATTTATTTATTTATTTATTTCTATAAAGAAAACTTCCTTTTCTCGGTTAATGAGAAACAAGCAGCATCTGATGTGTGGGCTTTCTCAGTGACAAACATCTGTCTGTTTTTACTGTTACGATGACAAAAGATAAGGTAGCATTTTCTTCGCTGGTGTCCTTATAGTTGGGCTTAGAATATTACTGTTGGGTTTAGAATAAAAGTCACTGCTTTTACCCCATTGATGGCAATGGAGAAAAAGTAATGAACACGGCTTTGTCATGTAAAGTGTCAGAGTTGTAGCAGCACCAAAATGGTAAGCCTTGCAATATCGGATACAGTATTGGCATGCAGCACTTGATGGAATACTGTGTGTGTAGTTCTGGTTACTCCATTTCAAAAAATCTGTAGGAGAAGAAGGGATGGTTTTGAAATAGTGGATGATGATATTATCAGTCCAAAAAGAATAACACCAAGAACTACTGAAAAAGTGTAGGGGGCACCTGGTTTACAGAAGAGCCAAATATGAAGGGCCATGCTAAAGATATTATTTATAACATAGCAAAAAGTACCAGAATCATTCATTGGTCTCTTTCATAATAAACTACATTAATATCGAGGACACTAGGGGTGGGAGTTTGGGTTTTAACCAAAACAGTGCAAAAATAGCTGTTTAACTTTAAAACCAAAGGGTCTGAAAATTGGGCTCTTACACTTCCCGATTTTTAGGTTTGATCTTCCTATTGAAGTCAATGGGGAATCTTCTCATTGGCTTCAATAGAAAGGGGAACCAGGATGCAACCTCCCCTATCCCCATTCCCCGAAGCCCACTACCAGCCTCAGTGGGTGGGGATCTGCATCCCTAACACCCCCACCCCCGGGGTCCAACTTTATCCCCACCCCCACCTCCTGGGCTCTGCCGGCTGGCATGTACTTACTGGTCCAGGCCTCAGAGGATGGGGGTGAGTAGCCACTATCTTCACTGCCTGCTGGGTTGTTTCTTCTGTCTCCATCTCCACAGCCGATGTGGCTATTTGGAGGCCTGCCAAGTCACGGCAGGCCTTCTTACGGAGTGCGGTGGTGGAGTTCCTTGCTCCAGCAGCGCACATGCATTGACGCCATTTTGGAAAAGGACAGCCTTTCTGTGCATTTGTGAAATGGCTCAGTGCATGCACAGAAAGACTGCTCTTTTCCAAAATGCTGGTGATGCTGCCTGCGCCATTTTGGAAAAGGGCTGGACATACACAAAATGGCACCGGCAGCCATTTTGTGCATGTGTGCTGTCAGAGCATGGATCTCCAGCAGCATGCCCTGGGAAGAAGGCCTGACAGAGTCTGGCAGGCATCTCACACCGGCTCCTGCGTGGCTGCTCAGCTGTGGAGGCAGCCCCGCCCAGCTGCCCAGCAGCAGAGGAGACCTGGCTGGCAACAGAGATGGCGGCTCATTACCCTCATCCTCCAAGTCCTGGACCAGTAAGTACATGCCAGCCAGAAAGGCCCCGGGGAGTGCGGGTGGAGATGCGGATCCCTGCCCCCATTTGCCAAGGCTGGTAGTGGGCCAAGGAGAATGGGGGTAGAGGACGTTGCACCCCCTGTCCCAGATGGATTGTTGAGAGTTAGGGATGTGTTGTTGTTTTTCTCTCCTGGACCCCTGTTTTCAGGTTCTTTGGTCTGGTTCCCCTTCCCATTGAAGTCTTTCCCATTTACTTCAATGGAGAAAGAAACAGAACTGTAATCCAAAAAACAGGGATCCCAAAACAAAAAACCCCCACCCCAACATTGAAAAAAGACCATGTCCCACCCCTAAAGGGCATATTAATTGCTACTGAAAGTCAAAACAGTAGAGACTAGGGTTGAAACGAGCAGCTAAATTGCTACTCACAAGTAATTTTGCCATCTCAGGAAAACAGGATCGATTTTCTGATGATTTTCTGACATATGAATTCTTGACTCTTGAAATACCACGAGATACTTTGTGATTTACCAACTTTCTGTTACTTATCATTTACCATTACCATTACTTTTCATTTACCATTTACTGCACTACTAAGGACCATTTTACTTCTGGGTTTCTCTCTGTTAGTTGCTTACCTCATTTCTGAGCCAATCACTGTGTTAATAGCCCATCCCTTAACCTTTTAAAAACACAGTTTAAAAACAATGCCTCCATTTCTCCCCCACCCCTTTTTGTGGGTGTGTGGGTGGGTTAGGAAACTTAATGAGAGGAGGGAGGGTGCTGCTGCGTGACATGATTGAATTAGGCACAAACAGACAGGCAACCAATCAGAGTTTTTGTTGTCTTTGACCAATCTGCAGTTAGACTAGAGATTTGTAAACAAATCTGGATGCTAGCCAATGACTGACAAGGAAGTGTAAAGTATCAGAGAGAATGGAGTGTCTTTTTTCTCTTGCCGGAGAATGGAGTGCAGAGAGTGCAGAGAAGACAGATGAAATACAGTATTACTTCTCATTTGAAATTGACAGAACCAATGGTAAGTGGGTAAATCAGGAAATGATGATTGAGAATTGGTCGAGTACTGATTGTAACAAGTAGACCAAGCTACTAACCAACAAAAATTATATTGTATAAAAATAATAAAACATACAAAAAATGTATAACTATATAAATTGTACAAGCCTGTATTGGTGAATATTAAAATCAATCCAATTATCCTCTAAATAAAACAAACCCCAAACTGATCATGAATAATTATTACACCAACGTGTTTTGGGTTAAAACCCTTCATTGGGGTATTCTGTGGGCACTGTATTGAAAACATGAAGTATGTTGGTGAATCACAAGAGTTATGATCCTCTTTGTCTGAACAGGCTCTGATGGCTATCAGCTCAGGTGTCCTATATAAATTCACTGAAACTCCAGTCCTCTCTATCTAAAAAACCCTCTTTTTAGAGGGTAATTAGTTTGATTTTAGTATTCGCCAATCCAGGCTTGTACGATTTATATAGTTATACATTTTTGTATGGTTTATTATTTTTTATACAATATAATTTTTGTTGGTTAGTAGCTTGGTCTACTTGCCTTGGTGTGTTGTTACTAGTTGTTATTCACTAAAACAAAAAACTTAACAGTTTAAAAAGACACTTAAATGTACAAGAGTTTTCTTAAAATACACACAAAAACAAAATTCAGTACAATTACAATTCAAAACACCTTCCACTTCATACATTGCAACAAAACATAAACTCCAAAAAACATA
>QEPC01004073.1:1057476-1077080 GCA_003113815.1 Sphenodon punctatus | reverse complement strand
CAGACCTTCAGAGGGGTGGGTGGGAGGGGAGGGGAGGGAGGGGGGAATTTTGGGGATGGGCTGGGTAGTTTTAATTGTTCATATTGCTGAAGTTTAATTATTTTAATATTGTTTTATCTGTTGTGAGCCACCCTGGGATGCCATAGGCATGAGGGAGCAGTCAATAAATAAATAAAAATAAATTAAAAAGCATGGACGATTGTGGCCAGATCCAAGTCCAAGACATATAGCCTAAGCTGATGCACCAGATGTAACTGGTGGAATGTCCCCTTCATCACAGCCGCCATCTGGACATGCAGGGGGAGCTGCGGGTCCTGGAGCACCCCCAGACTCCAGAGCTTCAAAACCAAGGGAGGACGGATCCCATCAATGATGGGAGCCATTACTTCCTCGGCCTTCCCCACAACCATCACCTCCATCTTGTGAGGATTTAATTTCAGGTGGCTCGCCCTCATCCAATCCTTCACAGCTGACAAACACTGGGTAAACACCGAGTTTTCTGGACCTGGGTCAGATGAAAAGGAGAGCTATAGCTGGGTGTCATCAGTATATTGAGGACACCTCACCCCAAACTCCCTGACAACCTCCCCCAAAGGCTGCATGTACACATTGAACAAGAGAGAGGATAATATGGAACTCTGTGGAACCCCACACGTGAGGCCCCGGGGAGAAAAATGAAAATTTCCCCAGAACCACACGCTGGGTTCTCCCAGCCAGGAAAGAGCAGAACCATACAAGAACAGTCCCGTTAATCCCTGCTTGGTCCCGCAGCCGAGTGACCAGCAGCTCATGATCAACGGTATCCAATGCAGCTGAGAGACTGGCCGATAGCTGGCCACGGCACCAGCATCCAAAAATGGCTTCTTGAGCAAGGGCTGCTCCTTTCAAAATGGAACACTGGCATGAGCCAGTAAAAATCTGGGCTGTGGCTTGGTGGGTGGAATGTTGGTTTTTGAAAAAGGAGAAGGGCAAGTGGGAGAGAGAGAGGTAGAGGAGTTGATTGCTGAGGACACAACAGGACTGTGAAGGGACTGGTTCCTCATAAAAGGGCAGTGTAAAGGAGCAATCGGGTAGCTTCTCCATGTGCCAGGTGGAAGAGATTGACTGGCAGAGTGGTCAACAACGTGCTTTGCGGACAATGACTGAGACACTGGACAAAGTGGGATCCCACCATCACTGCCATCATCATCACCAAGAGAACAGGGAGGACAGCACTGTCAGCCATACTCTGATTACAGCCCTGGACACTGGTTTTGTTGTGGGAAGATTCTCAAGTTAAGGGTGGATTTCAGTCCCTTTTACATTAAAAATTGTTCCCTCTTGCACTGAGTTTTGGTCCGGCATCTCCCTGTTAAATAAATAAATAATTTTTACAGGCGAATCCTTGGTTGACAATGTTACAAATTGGTGGTAGTGGTCGGATTCCAGCAATAACCGGAGACAGTTGGGTAGAAGCTCCAGTTCTTAGCTGAGATGGATGGAACACAGGATACCCAGGTTCCTTGACCAGTATTCATGACTGAAAGCTAGGGGTGGGCGAATGCGGTTCGGATGTTTGGAGTTCGGACCGGACTCAATCTGTTCGGACATCCAAACTGAACGCTCGAATGACAGAACAGTTCGGTCATGTTCGGATGGGTTCAGGGGCAGGAAAAATGTCTTTCAAGGGCCAAAAATTAGGTTTTGGTTTTGATTTCATTTCTGTTTTGCTATTTTTAACATTTCGGCCAAACCGAACTCAGCTGAACCGAACCATCGAACCCGAACTCTGGTTTTGAACCGAACATCCGAACCGCGTTCTGTTCGCCCATCCCTACTGAAAGCTTTATAGGCACAGATAAGGACTGGTCTGACTGGGCTGACCAGTTTGGGTTTGCTGCAAATGTCAAGCGCTGGGATAACTCAACAAGTTGAAGTTCATGGCTCTTCTGTTAAAAGGACAGGCTAGAGAGGCATGCAGGGGATTGGCACCCGTGGATTTTTTTTTCATTCATTTTTTATTTATATCCTGCACTCTCTCGCCAAGGCGACTCAAGGCGGCTCACAACAAAAATAAAAACATCACACAATAAAGCACAACAACTGGGTAAAATCCCACACAGGGGACCTTGTAACAATAGGAACATAACAACCCACCCTCTACAATACCACACAATAAATCACAACAGCTGGGCTTAATCCCACATAGGGGACCCAGTAACAAAGGCAAAGAAAAACCCCACCTCTATTCAATATATCAAATATTAATCATAGTTACAGCTCAGTTCATCTACCCTACCCCCCACCGGTATCAGTTCTACATTCACCCCCTGCTCCCACCCCGGGGTATCCTATAACCAACCCCAAACCATCCCCTGCTGCCACCAGGAGACACACCTGACTCACCCCCCTCTCACAAGGGAGAGACAGAGGCACTTATAACATCATACCGGTGGGAGAACATGTATCTAAACAGTATCTAAACCCTCAACAGCCTCCCCCGCAACCTCCTGGCCCAATGGTTCAAGTCGTGTCCCCGGCACGGCCTCCAGCATGCGGCTCCGTCCACCCCCGATGTTGTGGGGAGCAGCCCGGAAGAGAGTGGCTCAAGGCTCCACTAGGGTGGGAGGGAAGGGAGAGCAAGTCCATGGCCCTTCACCGGCCAGATAGCAATTCCCCGCCCACAGTACCAGGTAACGGTGTCTGTTGTTACCACATGGGTGGGTGGGTGGGTGGGGACTCTTCCACGCTCCGCTGGACGCTCTGCCACTTCTGACCTCCTGAACCTGCTTCTCTTCTCCTCCCTCCAGACGGCCGTCCCAATGTTGTGGGGTACACCGTAACATTTGTTGTCCCAAGCTGTGGGTTGGAACCCCAAGTGGGTTCATGATGCTTTTGGTGAATGGGGCCGCAAGTCTCACTGCCAGGCTTCTGCTCCTTTGGTCCAGACTCCTGGCTGCTCCCTGCTTGCTGCTTCTCCCTTGCATGTACGCTTTTAATGTCTTTGTAGCAGTTTCTAGAAGTGGGTTACTTTGAAAGACTTCCTAGATTCTCCATTTACATTCAGTAGAAAAGGCCGCTGGAGTCTGAAACTTCTTCCTCACACATCTCTTGAGGGTGCTTCGGATCTCCTGCAGGAGACTGGATCAGTCTGATTACCACAGACTGAAGTAAGTCTGTCCTCAAACAGCATCTAGAACTCTTTGTGCTAAGAGACTGGTGCAAAGCTACATTTATGAATAGGAGGAGGCAAACAGGGAAATCTCTTAGAGATTTCAGTACCGCCCTTCACTACCTTGTAATTAAAGCCTATCCTGATGTAGCTGCAGCCACTCAGGATATGCTGGGCAGGGATAATTTCATATGCTATGTGGGTAAGTCTGAGAACAGAGTGTACCTCTGGAGTGCCAAGCCTCCAGATTCATAACAAATCCAATGCTGTAAAAGTAGCTAATTACATATAGTTGGAGTCTGGCCTATCACTCTTCAAATAGGGCAGTGTAGGAGGTCATGGGAAGTCCTGGTGGGCAGAGATGCTGGCACGAGTGCATTGGTAGGGGCAGATTTTTTATATGAGTTGGAGCTGTAATAGACTTGAGAAAAGGGGTTTATGTTCACAAAAAATAATAATGAAAAACGAAAAATGACATGGGTCCCTGGTGCACATCCCTACCTTGTACGTAGCTGTGGGGGGGTTAGATCCAAGTGCGGGTATTAAACTTGAAAACTGAATCTTTTCAACTGGAGGGAAAAGAAATGTCTTGGGGAAATTTACCTTTTAGGTGGAGTTGTCACCACGCAGTAAAGCGGAAACCATAAGGGATAGCCCTGTTAAGCCTTCTCAGTAGAAAGTGGAAGAACTGTTGACTATACTTGGATTTAACGATTGGGGTCTGGATCTTCAGGAGGACCGAATAATAAAGTATGTCTTCCAGAATACAAGACCATCTTTAGTACTGACGAAGATGATATAGGCTGCACCAGCCAGGTATACCATTGTATTGAAACTGAGTCAGCTAGGCCTATAAAACAGGGTTTCTACCGGGTACCTTTGAGGTTGCTGCACTTCTGGAGGACATGCAGTGTAGGGGAGTGTAGGGGGAGTAATTAGGAAGTCCTCCAGTGCCTAGACATCTCATATAGTTCTGGTATGAAAAAATGATGAGAGTCTTCACTACAGGAAACTTAATGAAGTGACAATTAAAGATGCCTATTTTTAAGAAGTGAGATATCACAAATTGTTATAATGGCATTGGCATGTGGGAAACTCATTTGATTTGAGAAATTTGCCTAACAAAGGCAATGCCAAAAATTTGCCTAATATATTCAGCTTGCCGAATTTGGGTTTCCTAGTTGCAGAATCTAGACAAGTCTTGTGTAGAATAACTGGAGCCCTGAGGAAGACTTGCAGTCACAGTCAAGGGCTCATGTTCACTTGGTTTTCCCCATTGCTGATAACGTAAAAAACACAGTGACTGTGTGGATCCCTGCTTACAGTTACCTTGAATAGAAGTACAATGTCATGTCAGGCTCAAAAGTTATGTGGTAAAAAATTAATTTCGGCAGTGTGTAGCCTACCTTCACCCCTGCTGAAACTTGGTTTTATGGTCCTTTCTTCCTAGACCACTGTGTCATTCAAAGTGAAAGGATCAAGCACCCATTTATTTAAAAATAAATTTTAAATTTATTTTTAAATAAATGAAGAGATGGATCCATCTTCAAATGTTTGCCTTGGTCGTAGTTTCGCAAGGTGGTTTAACTAGCCAGAAATGAAGCTTCTGCTCCATTCCCACTTTCACACTGCGGCAAATCATGCTGTAATCCATCTCCGTATGCCAAGCTGTAAATGTGTTACCAATGTGTAACAAAGAGAACCGTCTGTTATTTGTCAAAAGTTGCTAGTCTGTTTGTCATAGGGATCCACAGAGGGGTTTTAGGAGGTGGTGTTGGTGGGAGGGTTACTTGTTTGTCATGGCCGCACAGTGTGACACTACGGGTGTTTTTACAGACACATTTCTCCTTGATGTTTGCTGTTACATCCTGAACTTTCTGTGTGTCTAAATCACTCTCACCCAGATCTTAAACATCCAGTTCTTCGAATTATTGCATAGAACTTTTCCCAGAACTTTTGTGTGAAAACGTTCTCCTGGTAAACTGCTTTGCTCCAGGCAACAGTGCCCCCACTTGGTTTCCATGGCAACCTGTCACATCTACAGTTGTGGCTATTTTAGGCTGCCTCGTGTGTGTGTGTGTGTGTGTGTGTGTGTGTGTGTGTGTGTGTGTGTGTGTGTAAAATGCATCCAGAACTTACTTGTGGACTTGTAAACCCAGAAGATTGAAAAATCCGGAACTTTAAGGTGTGTGTAAAAATGCCTAATGCTTACGAAAGCAGGACTGAAGCTGCCAGTGCCAGGCAAGTATGTGTAAACTAAATTTAGTAATTTCTTCTGAAAAGGCAAAACACTCTCGGGGGAACCAACTCCTTATCCAGAATCAATAATATCAAGAGAAAAAAAACACCCTCAGATGACGGTTGCGCAGCTTATTTGTCTGTGTGTTTTGTTTTTTCTTACTTTTTCTTTTTTCTTTTTTTGAGGTAAGTCAATTAGACACCAGGCTACGAAGGAAGAAACACACTTTTATAGAGTATAAGAAAGTGAAGCTAGGGGCTCTTTTCCCCAGCTAAACATGCAGAATCCACATCAGGAAACTCCTCACACCGGGTGCAATTCTGCCGGGGGGGGAGATAAAATGCTCCTACGCTGGACGTAGTTAATGTGCGCTGGCACACAGGCATGAGCGCGCACCACTGGTGCAGCAAACTGTATGAAACAGCAGCTTCGTGTGCGGCGCGCCTGCGCACATGATCGCATACCACCGAACTCCTCACTACGCCTGCTGCCGGCGTAAGTGCGACACAGGATTGCACCCAAAAAGTTTATCTGTGTGAAAACAGTAATATTTGGAAAGAGCACAAGCCACACACACACACACACACACACACACACNAAAAGTAGCTAATTACATATAGTTGGAGTCTGGCCTATCACTCTTCAAATAGGGCAGTGTAGGAGGTCATGGGAAGTCCTGGTGGGCAGAGATGCTGGCACGAGTGCATTGGTAGGGGCAGATTTTTTATATGAGTTGGAGCTGTAATAGACTTGAGAAAAGGGGTTTATGTTCACAAAAAATAATAATGAAAAACGAAAAATGACATGGGTCCCTGGTGCACATCCCTACCTTGTACGTAGCTGTGGGGGGGTTAGATCCAAGTGCGGGTATTAAACTTGAAAACTGAATCTTTTCAACTGGAGGGAAAAGAAATGTCTTGGGGAAATTTACCTTTTAGGTGGAGTTGTCACCACGCAGTAAAGCGGAAACCATAAGGGATAGCCCTGTTAAGCCTTCTCAGTAGAAAGTGGAAGAACTGTTGACTATACTTGGATTTAACGATTGGGGTCTGGATCTTCAGGAGGACCGAATAATAAAGTATGTCTTCCAGAATACAAGACCATCTTTAGTACTGACGAAGATGATATAGGCTGCACCAGCCAGGTATACCATTGTATTGAAACTGAGTCAGCTAGGCCTATAAAACAGGGTTTCTACCGGGTACCTTTGAGGTTGCTGCACTTCTGGAGGACATGCAGTGTAGGGGAGTGTAGGGGGAGTAATTAGGAAGTCCTCCAGTGCCTAGACATCTCATATAGTTCTGGTATGAAAAAATGATGAGAGTCTTCACTACAGGAAACTTAATGAAGTGACAATTAAAGATGCCTATTTTTAAGACGTGAGATATCACAAATTGTTATAATGGCATTGGCATGTGGGAAACTCATTTGATTTGAGAAATTTGCCTAACAAAGGCAATGCCAAAAATTTGCCTAATATATTCAGCTTGCCGAATTTGGGTTTCCTAGTTGCAGAATCTGGACAAGTCTTGTGTAGAATAACTGGAGCCCTGAGGAAGACTTGCAGTCACAGTCAAGGGCTCATGTTCACTTGGTTTTCCCCATTGCTGATAACGTAAAAAACACAGTGACTGTGTGGATCCCTGCTTACAGTTACCTTGAATAGAAGTACAATGTCATGTCAGGCTCAAAAGTTATGTGGTAAAAATTTAATTTCGGCAGTGTGTAGCCTACCTTCACCCCTGCTGAAACTTGGTTTTATGGTCCTTTCTTCCTAGACCACTGTGTCATTCAAAGTGAAAGGATCAAGCACCCATTTATTTAAAAATAAATTTTAAATTTATTTTTAAATAAATGAAGAGATGGATCCATCTTCAAATGTTTGCCTTGGTCGTAGTTTCGCAAGGTGGTTTAACTAGCCAGAAATGAAGCTTCTGCTCCATTCCCACTTTCACACTGCGGCAAATCATGCTGTAATCCATCTCCGTATGCCAAGCTGTAAATGTGTTACCAATGTGTAACAAAGAGAACCGTCTGTTATTTGTCAAAAGTTGCTAGTCTGTTTGTCATAGGGATCCACAGAGGGGTTTTAGGAGGTGGTGTTGGTGGGAGGGTTACTTGTTTGTCATGGCCGCACAGTGTGACACTACGGGTGTTTTTACAGACACATTTCTCCTTGATGTTTGCTGTTACATCCTGAACTTTCTGTGTGTCTAAATCACTCTCACCCAGATCTTAAACATCCAGTTCTTCGAATTATTGCATAGAACTTTTCCCAGAACTTTTGTGTGAAAACGTTCTCCTGGTAAACTGCTTTGCTCCAGGCAACAGTGCCCCCACTTGGTTTCCATGGCAACCTGTCACATCTACAGTTGTGGCTATTTTAGGCTGCCTCGTGTGTGTGTGTGTGTGTGTGTGTGTGTGTGTGTGTGTGTGTGTGTGTGTGTAAAATGCATCCAGAACTTACTTGTGGACTTGTAAACCCAGAAGATTGAAAAATCCGGAACTTTAAGGTGTGTGTAAAAATGCCTAATGCTTACGAAAGCAGGACTGAAGCTGCCAGTGCCAGGCAAGTATGTGTAAACTAAATTTAGTAATTTCTTCTGAAAAGGCAAAACACTCTCGGGGGAACCAACTCCTTATCCAGAATCAATAATATCAAGAGAAAAAAAACACCCTCAGATGACGGTTGCGCAGCTTATTTGTCTGTGTGTTTTGTTTTTTCTTACTTTTTCTTTTTTCTTTTTTTGAGGTAAGTCAATTAGACACCAGGCTACGAAGGAAGAAACACACTTTTATAGAGTATAAGAAAGTGAAGCTAGGGGCTCTTTTCCCCAGCTAAACATGCAGAATCCACATCAGGAAACTCCTCACACCGGGTGCAATTCTGCCGGGGGGGGAGATAAAATGCTCCTACGCTGGACGTAGTTAATGTGCGCTGGCACACAGGCATGAGCGCGCACCACTGGTGCAGCAAACTGTATGAAACAGCAGCTTCGTGTGCGGCGCGCCTGCGCACATGATCGCATACCACCGAACTCCTCACTACGCCTGCTGCCGGCGTAAGTGCGACACAGGATTGCACCCAAAAAGTTTATCTGTGTGAAAACAGTAATATTTGGAAAGAGCACAAGCCACACACACACACACACACACACACACACACACCCCTCTCTTTTATTGTCGGTGGAACCTTTTCCCTCCTGCTGCCCACTTTACAAATTGGTACAAGCTCTGTGGGCCAGATACACCCACACGGGAGCGCACGTGGGGGTGGGGACACTTAGGATTTGGGGAGGAAGGGGAGGATCCATATCCATATCATAGATTAATCTCCTATCCTTGAGTGCATGCCCTCATTTCTGCTCCCTTCCCCCTGAGCATGCTCCTTCAGTGCTCAAGTGGCAGATCAGGCTGGTGGAGGAATTGTGTCCTTCTATAATCGAACAGGGAAATGTGCTTTCACGGAGGCTTTGAAGGTGTCCGAAATTAAACTCAACTCCATATTATTATATGGGACTGAGCTATGGGGTCTTGACTGCAGGGCTTGTAAGGCCCTGAAAGTAATGCAGGCGGCACATATTAAAAAATTATTAGGCATTCAAAGATCTTCCCCCCAAGCGCTAGTCAGATTGGAGGCCGGCTTAATAAATGTAGCCGCGAAAGCCAAACTGAAAGTATTGCGCTATTGGCAAAAAGTCAAGGCTCTTTTGCCAAAACGCTTTCACAAGTGAATCTATCTGGGAATGGTGGCCCTTCCCAGGGTTAAGCGAAGTGAGGGAAGCCTTGGTAAATTTGGACCTCGTTCACCTGGTGGAAAACACTGATATAATCCTGATGGGATCAGAAAGAGATCTAATCAGGCAGCGGGTGGTCAACTGGTCTATACAAGAGGATATGCTTAGGGTGAAGCATTACAAGTATCTCATTGCTAACCAGTTCGGCCTTTGGATGGAATCCCCGGCAAATTACCTGGCGATACCTCAGTATCGGTGGAGGCAAGCGATGTCAAGGATGTTTTTCTCCCAGTCTGCCTCTAGTCTCCAGGAGGGGAGATGAGTGCATGTCCTCATCGCCGAAAGGCTATGTCCATGTAAGTCGGGCCAAATTGAAGACCTAATTGATGTCCTGTGGGAATGCCAGTTCTATGTGGCAGAAAGGACGAGATGGCTGACTTCCCTAGATGCAGTAAGCCCAGGATGTACATTATACAGGAGAACGGTACTGTGTCTCCAAGATAAGAATCGGGAAACCATTGGGGTGCTGGCCAGGTTTTTATATGCAGCCCAGATTCAGAGAAGGAAGCAGTTAAAGGATCCCTAAAGTAAACCCTCCCCGTGGGTTAATTGAATCAAGAACTGACGTGTCTAGGTATTATTGATATGTCTTGAAATAATTCTTGCTGGTCTGGTTTTTCATTCAGCCCTATACATATTGCTATTATGGGATGTAAACTGTTTAAAGACTGACTGGTTCAGCTATATGTAGATATGTCTAATATTGTTAAGGTGAGAAGGCAAGGATTGGCTTTTACAAATAGTATACTGTATTTTAATTATTTACTTTGTTTATTTGTCTACTTATTTGTTTTTGGCTGAGGCCGTAAATAGATCAGATCAAATCAAATCAAATCAAATCAGTGATCAAGGGTAACAGCTGAATTCATGGACCAGATCCAGGAATCGGAAAGGGGTCTAATAAAAAAGCAGTCACAGACCCAGGATTTCTCTCCACTGTTTTGGAGAGTCTCAGGCTACTAGGATTTCTTATTTCCTAAGAAGCTCCAATAGTGTCACAGACAACCCCCTCCAATGCCTGCAGATTGCTGCCAATGGGCAGGCTGGGCCTGGTGCTGCCAGAGGTTCCAGAGTCTATAGAGGGAGATGGATTCATTTTGGATTCCTGTTGCACATTGAGCTTTTGATATCTCGTCTCCTTACGATGGATTTGGAGAAATGAGTTTCATTCAGTTTTTTTTATTACACTTTTCCTCAGTTAAACTGTTACAGCTCAACAAATATAATTTAGAAAGCCAATGTTCCCGAGTGGATACGGTGTTGAATTTGAGCCTGGGAAACCAAGGTTCAGATCCTGGCTTAGCCATAAACTCAGTGGGTGGCTTTGAGCTATTCACTACCTCTCTGTCTGCCTCAGTTCCCATCTGTAAAAAGGGAATAATAATGACCTACCTCAGAGGGTAATTGTGAGAATAAGCTAGATAAGGAATGGTACTATATAATTAATAATAATTAATAATGTCTGTGTGTGCATGAAGACACACTCAAAGGGCTCTGGATATTTGTAAGTCCTGACCTCATAAAAGCATCTCCAAACTTGCTAACTCTCTTAGCTCAGCTTCATTTTTTTAATGTACATTTTTAGCTCATTTGTACAAAAGAAGTCTGCAGTGGTCCCTAAATGTTCAGAAATCAAAAGACCAATGGAAAAGTGCCCCCCGCCCTCCCAAAAAATCTCATGATTTTTAAACCAATGTCAGGATTTTGGAGTATTGGCTGACTCCTGATTTTTGATTATTTAAGGTTTTATCACACTGTTCCCCCTCCACTTTCAAAGGTTTTCTAGCAAGCCAACTTTCAGAATGTTATGGAGAGAGTGAAGACAGCCCCTGCTTTGAGATTTGCAGGAGACCTAATGCATTCTGAGCCTGGAGACTGTTCAGGAAGGGAGGCACTATGCCAACCCCCAAACATTCAAGCATTATGATTCAGGCACTAAGAAATGGTAAGAGAATGCATGTGAGGTTCTTTATTATTTGTCATCTGGTATCTCAGCCTTCAGAACATGCTTTTTTCTGTTGTTTTGAGGATAAGAAATTAGACTTTATTAGAAAAGAAAAGAAAAGAAACCTGAGAATCCCATTAAAGTTATTGAGGATGGATATACGATATAGGAAGAAACACCAAGTTTCACAAGACTCCTGATCAAATCACAAGCTCTGGCAACATTGAAAAGGTCATAAGGCATGATTGTTTCATGGAGGAGGGGTGAGGCTAATGACCTTGAGCATGTTCTGTGAGGCCTATATAACCTGCAGGGGCACACTTGAACATTATGTGTAGACAGCCGTTCATAGGGTTGCCAGATTAACATTTGAAATTAAGTGGCACTATGGAGCTGTGGTGTCTTTTCTGTGGATTTCTATGGAGCCATGGTGTCTGCCCTACTGACTGCTTTGTAGTTGTGGGATGTCTGTTCTGTGGAGCTTTGGGAACTATGGTGTCTGCTCCATGCAATTCTATATACATGAGGAGTTCTGTCCTATGGAGTGAGAGAGTTTAGTGAAACTGTGAGGTTCTGTTCTATGGAACTATGGTATAGTAGCAGTTCTGTGTTGCTCTGGGGTTTTAAAGGGCAAGCTGTTTGGCAATCTCAGAGGGAGAGTCAGTGATGGACAGGGTCATGGGGGGAGTTCTCATTAGAGCCAGGGTACATTATCATGGATGGGGGCTGTGAGGAGGGAGGGTAAAATCTGGGGAATGCTAAGGGCCTACACACAACCAGCTTCCCCCTCCCTACATAAATACATGGCCTGTGCCAATGACGCCTGAGAAACAAGAGCCTTAGAGGCAGAAGCCTGTCAGCCTGGTAGGAATTAAGCAGTAGGAGAACAGTGCCCCCACTCACTCCCTGCAAACAAAAGATCAGCAAGGGCTGGGAGGAGACAGCTCCAACTCAGCATGTTGCCTTTCAGCTGCTACATAATCAAACATGCAATGGCTTGTCCGTGCCAGTGGTAAAACCTTGCACACACGCTGTGAGGGGTCTCTGGCTAGACAAGCTAGAGTCCCCCTCACCCCCCTTCACCCTCTTTCTCTACACAATCTCTAAAATGCTTCCTTGGGCTGAAGTCACAGTTGGAACGGCAGCACTGGGCAAGTGGAAGGGGGCAGAGTTCCCTGGCCTGACAGGTCCCCGGTCTGCATTCTGCTGAGGGGAGAGCAGCGGCTATGGCTGCGGAAATGCTTGAGTGCTCCCAGGCAGGGAGCCAAAATATTGGCCTCTCACTCCCCCTCCTCCATCCTCTCCCTTCAGGCCCTGTCTGTCAAGCTAACAGCTTAACCCAGCGCCTGGGAAAAGGCTGAGACTCAGGAGCAACCTTAGCATCATCAGCTCACACAACTGACTCTGCTCTTCCAGTGCTTGATAGATATGTTTCTTCACTCCCTCTTTTCTCTCTTGCTGCTTCTCAACGCTACGCTGCTTTCCTAGTGATCGTTGGACTGATTTATCTCTACCACAATTTCTTTCTTAACATGCATATCTTCAATTCCTCCCCCCACCCTTTATCCCAAAATGACAGTGGACTCAGTCCCAAGCCCTGCGGATCCTGTGCATGTGTGCGCGATTCCCGTGGGACACAATGGGTGATTTCAGACATGACGGGGCGGCTTTGGCCCCATCACGTAATCACCCTTTTAATTCCCCACCAGAATCGAACCGTCACGGCCAGCAGACGTGCCAGCCGATCCCAGCGGGGAATCTGGGGGGGGGGCTGCATGCGGCTGCACAGCCCTGCCCCCCCACGCTTCCGAGGCCACCCACCCTCCGGGAGACAGGTGGGCGCAGCAGCCAATGTGGTTGCAGCACCCGCCCATCCCCCGAGGTATTGACCATGGCCCGGAATCGGCGGCAAGCATGGCCGCCAATTCCGGGCTGTGTTCAGAGGCCAGACGAGATGTTACCATGCTCAACCACGGTGAATCCCACTCTGGTTGAGCGTGGTAACGTCACGTCTGTTGGTGGCACAAAGTGATTCCCACCAGGAGTTCACCCCCAGCGGGAATCACTTTGACCACGCTTTTGGAGATGGTCCCCGGACCATCCTCGAAAGCGTGGTTATTTTGATTCCCGCCGGAGGTTCACTGTGGTGAACATCTGGCAGGCATCAAACAGACGTTACGGGATCATTCCCCACCACAGGGGATTGTCTGTGGTTGAGCGTGATCTCGTAACGTCTGAAAATACCCAATGTGCCTGTAATAGGGTTCTGCGGTTTGCACACAGCTGTGCACGGGATCCGCGGGGCTTGGGATTGGCCTCCCCATCAGGCCGTGGTCTGCTCTTCCATGCCACACCACACTTGATTTCAAGTAAAAGTCACCAACAGCAGCTAAGAACAAGATCTGACTCATGGGCAAAGCTAGCAATTTGGAAGTTACTTCCAGAGGCAGTATGGTCTTGGTCTCATAGCCAGGATGCAGACCAGGTTCTGAGGAACTATCTTCTAATTTTGCAGTACAAAATGGTATTGGCCTTTTTTTGCAACAGCATCACACTGTTGACTCATGTTCAGTTTGTGGTCCATTATATCCCCACAATTTTTCTCAGCAGCACTGTTGCCTATCTCCTATGCATTCTCCTATCTTATACTCACTCGTCTTTGTTGAATTTTATTCTATATTTTTCAGCCCAGATCTTACTAAACTAAACTAAACTAAACTAAACTGAGTTAGACCAATGGTCCATCTTAGCCCAGTATTGTCACAACCTGACACGGCAGCAGGGGTTTCAAATTCGAGTCTAAATCCGGCTCTTCCAGGATCTCCAGCAGGCGTGCTACCAGAGGTCCTGAAGTGGAGATGCTGGGGATTGAACCTGGGACCTTATACATGCAAAGCACATGCTCATTTTGAAACTATCCTCTAAAACAGTTTACAATACCCCCCAGTTTTGTATCATCAACAAATTTTCTATGTGGTACTGTCCATGTCTTCATCTAAGTCATTAACAAAGATATGGAAGAGCACTGGATCCAGGTCTGATCCTTGTGAACTACACTTGATACCTCCTCCTCCTAGTTTGAATTCGATCCATTAATTATTACTCTTTGAGCACAATTTTTCAACCAATTCTATACCCATCTTATGGGAGTTACTTCTCCATCTTTAGGGATGGGTGAACAGAACGGGGTTCGGAAATTCAGTTTGGTTTGGTTTGAAATTCGAGTTCGGAAATTAGGTTCGGTTTGGTTTGAAATTCGAGTTCGGTTCGGTCGACCAAACAGACCAAGTTCGGTTGAATTCTGAACTTCTGAACCAAGTTCGGCCATTCAAAACCAGGGTTTTTGGTGTGTGTTGCCACTAGGGATGGGCGAACCGAATGGAGTTCGGAAATTCGGTTCGATTCAGTTTGAAAATTGAGTTCGGTTCAGAAATTCAGTTCGGTTGACCGAACAGACTGAGTTCGGTTCGAACTCCAAACTTCCGAACCATGTTCGCCCATCCCTATCCATCTTGCTTAGTCATGTGGGACTAAACGAAAAACCTTGCTGAAGTCAAGCTTCATCTAAAACAAAAAACCTAACGGTTTCAAAAAACGTTAAGGGCAGGATCATTTCTACTAAATTATATCTATAAACAAAACATAAATCCCAAAAAGCATTGATAAAAAAACCTGTTTAACGCAGATTATAACAAAACTTAAACACCAAAAATCATGGAAATTAATGAAACGTACATTACATCAAAATTACTATGCCATGGGTAATTAATTCTTCAAAGTCATCAACTCATGACATCACCATCAAAAATAATACACTGTGTTAACTGTCCTTTTACACACACATATTACAAATTTAGATTATAGTTTAAAAATTCAAACCAGTCATATTTAAATTAAAACCAGTCGTATTTAAAACTTTGGGTGTTCACACTCAAACCTTCGTTATTCCATCATCCTGCATAAAAGGACAGAATTGAAGTGATGTATTTTGGAAGGTGACGCCATGAGTTGATGACTTTGAATAATTAATTACTTACGGTGTAGTAATATGTTATGGAATTTAGAGATGTAGATTTCATTAATTTCCATGGTTATACTCTGTGTTAAACGTTGGATTTTAAAAATCAATTTTGGGGATTTATGTTTTGTTTATAGATATAACTCAGGAGAAATGATCCTGCCTTTAATGTTTTTTTTAAAAAACCATTAGGTTTTTTGTTTTAGGATATTTCCTAGCTTTTGAGGGGCCATGCCCCTTGCCAGAATAGTGCACTGACAAAAGAACCCCGAACCCTTTGCATGGTGCTGCTAGCCAGGTGAGGAGAGGGAAAGATTCATGCCCCTCTGCCCTGCTAGTACCACTGTGCAAAGGATCTTTGCCTGTGCACCACTTTCTGGGGGAGGGGGTGTCCCTGGTGGGGGGGCTTGGGGACCTGTATATCAATTCCCCTGCTAGGGACCCCCACCCCCGGGAAGCATCGCACAGCAAGCGAGTGCTAGCAGGGGGGACAGGCACGGATCTTTTCTTCTCTCCACCTGGCTAGCAGTACTGTGCAAAGCTGTTTTTGTTTTGTTTTTGCCTGTGCACCACTTCCCTAGGGCACTACCCTGGGGGCGTTCCCTACCAGGGAACCCCCAGGGTAGCAGCGCACAGCAAAGCTCTTTTGCACAGTGGTGCTAGCAGAGTAGAGAGGCAAGGAGCTTTCCCTCTCCTAACCTGGCTAGCACCACTGTACAAAGGGGGCCACATGTTTAGAGAGGGGTCCCCATCCCCTCACACCCCTTCTCCTCCCCTACATACACTCACTCTCCTCATCCCCACACATACACACTCCCCCTTCCCCTCATGCACACACTCCCTCCCCTTCCCCACACATAGTTATCTGCTCCCCACACGTAGACACTAACACACTCTCCCCTCCCCACACATATACACACACTCCCTCCTTACCTCCACACATGTACACACACACACCTACCTCCATACTCACTGTCACTCCCCTCACTCTACACATGCACACACACATTCACTCACTCCCCTCCCAACACATACACACACACTCCCACCTCCCCCCCCCCACACATTCACTCCCCGCTGTCCCCACACGCTCATGTTCCCTACCACCATCACAAGGAATCACTGTGCCACCCCTGCCACCACTGTTGGTCCGCCACACCAGCACGGGTTGTTCTCCTATCAAAAATGGAAACAAGGTTGGTCTTATGGTTTATTCTTAAATCCATGTTGGCTATTAGTAATTACCCATTTCCTCTAGGTGTCTTACCTAGGGGGCACAGCCACTGGGGAGGGGCCAAAACAGCCCCCTCATTTTATCCTTGGTCTGGGCCTCACAAAATTTTAAGGCTGGCTCTATTTCCTACACTCAATTTTATTTTAACTTTTCTCTTCTTTGTACCTTGCCTGCTACATCACTGAGATTGTTGAAATCTGCTTTCTTATAATCTTTGCTGTCTCTCTCTCTTTTCTTTGGATTACAAATTCCATCATTTTGTGACCATTTTCTCACAAGGTGCCTGCCACCTTCATATTCTCAGCCCGTTCTTCTTATTGGTCAGAGCCAAATCTAAACTTGCAGAGCCCCTGAAAGTTCAGCCTTTTGAAAGTGAAAGTTGTCCCCAACACAAGAACTTTTGGGACATTCTACATGTTTCTGTATCAGTCATCCAACAAATATCAGGACAATTAATGTCCCCCATTAGTATCATTTAATGGCTTTTTGAATCCTGTCACCTTCTCAAAATGCTTCGTCTCTTATCTTCTCAAAAATGCTTCATCAGAGGACACAACTCTATCTGATTCTGTGGTCTATAACGGATTCCCCACACCATGACACTACCATGACGCACATTTGTAAGTCACCCTGAGCCGCTGTGTGTGAGGGGCGGGGTATAAAATTTTGAAATATATATTTTTTAAATGGGTTTTCATGCTAACTCGGCATGGCTTTCCATGGTGGTGTTATGTCTGCTGTTATTTTTTGTTTTTACCCCTCCCTGTGTTCAATTTTCCTTCCTCCCTCTGCCCTCCATTGTATCCTTTCCCTCTCCCTCTCTCTATATATTCCATCCCTGATTCCCTTCCCCTGTTTTTTTATTCATTTTCAGTAGCATTATATTGATTTAGGTTTCATTTCAGTTTTGTACCCCTCTCTGTGTCCTTTGTACCCCCCATCCCATATATATATATATATATATATACACAGAGAGAGAGAGAGAGAGAGAGAGAGAGAGAGAGAGAGATGTAGGAGTTAGCTGAGATAGAGTTAGTGTTTAGAGATTTAGTTTTAGTGTTTGTAGGAGTATGCCTTTGTACTTTGTACTTATTAGATAATCCATTTGGTTCATAGCATTTGGTTCATAGCATTTAGAATAGTTATAGCAGTTAGATTTAGTGTATATATATATCATGGTGATATATATATATATAATATTAGATAAAAAATAAAATAAAATAAAAAAAATAAAATAAAAAAAATAAAAAAAATATAAAAACATTATTTTGGAGGGAGAAATGTAGAAGAGAAGGAGAGGCCAGTCTGCTGCCTGTAGGGGAGGCAATGGGTCACGTGCCAGAGGCAGAAGGGGCCGTGCCAGAGGAGTGGCAGCAGGCAGCAGCAGTAGGGATGGGTGAACAGAACCGCGTTCGGAAATTCGGTTCGGTTCGGAAATTTGGTTCAGTTTGGAAGTTGAGTTTAGTCAACCGAACTATTTGAGTTCGGTCCGAACTCCGAACTTCCGAACAAAGTTCAGGAATTCAAACCCCATTGAACTAAATGGAATATTATCTTTTAAGGATGGGTGAACAGAGCTGAATTCAGAAATTCAGTTTGGTTCGAAAATTGAGTTCAGTTCTGAAGTTCAGTTCAGTCGACTGAACTGGTTGAGTTCGGGCCGAACTCCGAACTTCCAAACCGCGTTCGCCCATCCCTAAGCAGCAGTAGCCTGAGCACATCACCACGCCCCAAACTCAGCAGGTCTCCTTTGGGGCAACAGGCTTCAGCGACTCAGCGGCGCCTCCTGGCAGTGCCCTCCTCCACTGCCACGCAGGGCACTGGAAGGCCTTCAGGATTTGAGGTTGAGACTGTCTCTGCTGCTGGTGGTGCTTGAGCAGGTGCTGCTGCTTCTGATGTTCCTACATGGCCACCAACGTCCCCCACTGTCGAGGCGATCCCCAGCAGTCCAGAGCTGGTAGATCCCACCCCGGCTGCTAGAGGCAGGGCCCGATCCCCGGTCAATGGCAGTAGGGAGAGGAGTAGCAGTAGCAGCTATAGAGTGGGGCAAAGGGAGAGTGCTAGCAGCATGGCAGGCACGGGCAGTCTAGTCTCAGGGTCCCAGTACTCCCCTTCATGGGGAATCACCATGATCGTGTTCAACAGTGAGTCAGAGGCAAACACTAGTGCCTCTGAGGAGATGTCTGTAGCTGAGGTGATGGCTGAGCCTCCTCCCAGAGCCGTATCACCAGTGCCACCAAGTTCTCCCCCTCCCAGCAGTGCTGGCAGCAGTTTGTCACCTGGGGTGGGCCAGAAGGCAGGAGGGGAAAAAAAATCCTCTGTCTGGGAAGATTTTAAGCTGGTGCAGGCAGATGATCCCGGAGAGGTGCAGTGCACTTTGTGCAATAAGCTGGTGAAACATGAGGAGGTGCTCGCCAACCTTGGGACAACTGCAATTGCGAGGCACCTGAAGTCATGCCACAGTGCTCTGATGCTAAGTGGGAAGGCAGGGGAAGTGGATGCCAATGGGTTCCCGACTGCAGCAGCCAGTCACCTGGCTCCTTCAGTGGACAAGCGTCCCGCACCAACTGCTGCTGCCTCTAGCATCAGGAGCTGTATGGGTGCAGAACAGCAGCAGGAGCCTCGCCAGCAGCAGCATCAGTCCACTATGGAGGAGCTGGGGTGGGGGCAGTTGCCAAGGCCATCGGGTGCTGGAGGGCAGCGTGGCTTCTTTCAAGAAAAAGCCAAGCACCTGTTGGCCGAGATGATTGCGCTGGATGGGCAGCCCTTCTCAATTGAAGAGGACAAGAGCTTCCAGTGGTTGATTGGATTCCTGCCCCCCCCCAGTTTAAACTGCCTTCCCGCTCCACCCTGAGTCAGACTGTGGTGCCACAGCTGTACAGGGATGTGAAGGAGTGGGTGAGGGAGCACCTGGCAGGGGCTGGGGGGGCCACTTTCCACTTCACCACCGACCTGTGGTCAAGTAGGAATGCACAACATGCCTACCTGGCAGTGACTGCACACTGGTGGCAAGACACAGAGGTAGTGCTTGGCAGTGGCAGGAGGGGTCCTGAAGCAGGGTATACATGGGCCCTGCTTCAGGCACATGTAATGGACAGCTCCCACACATTAAGGAACCTTGAGGGAGCCACTGCCGCCATGGTGAGGGAGTGGGTCATGCCAGGCGCGGCCTTCACCAAGGGCCCTGCTTCAGGCACAAGTCATGGACAGCTCCAACACC
>QEPC01004073.1:1034328-1049487 GCA_003113815.1 Sphenodon punctatus | reverse complement strand
GCAACTAGAAAGCACTTGCAAATCCTGCCCTCCCTGGGGTGCTAGGGGATGCTAGGGATTGCAACTAGAGAGACCCTGGCTGGCACATTCAAATCTTGCCCTTCTTTGGGTGCTAGGGATGGCAATGGAGAGACCCTGGCTGGCATGTGCAAATCCTGCCCTCTTTGGGGTGCTGCTATGGAGGGATAGCAATGGAGAGACCCTGGCTGGCATGGGCAAATCCTGCTCTCCCTGGGTTGCTAGGGATGGCAACTGGAAAGACCCTGGCTGGCACGTGCAAATCCTGCCCTTATTTAGGGGTGCTAGGTAGGGATGGCAACCCTTGCTAGGGATGGCTGGCAGGCCCATGTTTGGGTGCGGGTGCTGCTCGTGCTCGTGCTCGTGCCTGACTGCTGGAAGATCCCCCTAGACTACAGTACCCTCTCTCTCTGTGGCAGACATCTGCTGCTACCCGCTGATGCCCACTGTTGGTTCTTGACTGATGCCCACCACCCATGCACCCACCTGCATGCCAATGAGCTCCCTCTAATGGATAGAGCCTTTTTTGTCCTCAAAGTTTAAAAAGGAGCCTCTCTTACCCCTGCATCAGACTTTGGGCACCTGTGGGCTTGTGACTGGGTGGAGAGGGGTGTGGGTTCATGGAGCCCCATTCCCAGGAGGACCCCCGATGCTGATTGCCTAACCCGTCGCGTCCCAGACCAGCTGGGAGCTGGATGGATCTTCCCGGCAGGACTCTATAAGATCTTTGTGCTGTTCAGCAGCGCTGAGCCTCTCTTACCACTGCATCGGAGTTTGGGTGCCTGTGGGCTTGTGACTGGGTGGAGAGGGGTGTGGGGTCATGGAGTCCCATTCCCAGAAGGACCCCCGACGCTGATTGCCTAACCCATTGCGTCCCAGACCAGCTGGGAGCTGGGCATAGCTTCCCGGAAGGACTCTATAAGATCTTTGCATCGCTCAGCAGCTCTGAGCCTCTTTTACCCCTGCATCGGACTTTGGGCCACTGTGGGCTTGTGACTGGGTGGAGAGGGGTGTGGGTTCACGGAGCCCCGTTCCCAGGAGGACCCCTGATGCTGATTGCCTAACCCGTCGTGTCCCAGACCAGCTGGGAGCTGGGCAAAGCTTCCCGGTAGGACTCTATAAGATCTTTGTGCCACTTGGCGGTGCCAGAGGTGCTTGCCAGGGCAGTGCGCCTAAGGGCTGAGCACGCAAGGGCGTGCCCTTGTGCGCACGGCCTTAGGCATAGGGCTTGGGCGGGGCAGTATTTTTGTGTATTTTGGGGTTTCCCTGTAGGTAGTTGAGTTCCTGCCTGTTTGGGATTGTTTTCTTGGGTTTGTTAGTACCATGCCAAAAAAGGGTAAGACCAAGAGGAGGACGGGGGCTATTACAAGGGCACGAGCTGGGCAGTTGTTATTGGAGGATTGTTTTAATACAGCGTCAACACTGGCCAAGTCCAAGCAAGAGAGCCCTTTACATTCTTTATTACCTGTCAGACTGGGATGGAGCGGGATTTGTCATCTGTATCCGTGGTATCCATGCCCCTTGTTGCTACACATGTGCATAAAGCAGTAGAGATGGAGGATGGCCTTGAATTTATGGGAGCTGAGCCCTTTAAACAACTCCCCCAGGTCCCGGTGGATTCTTTGCTGTCCTATGCCAAGACCTTTAGGGAACAAGGGGAAAGGTCGGAGGCCCTGGCTGCCAAATCTCGGATATTTCCCCAGCCCCTTCTAGGTTCCCAACAAGTTGGTTCTGGTGGAAGTAGTCGCCCAGCGCAGATTTACATAGAACATTCTGACCCTCAAACAATGCCCACCAGTAATTTGGAGGGGAAATCCCTTTCACCAAATTTATTAAATACTGGTCAAAGGGATTTGGAGTCCTCACCCACTGACAATGGGTTGCAGTCCCTCCCCCGCCCCCAGGGCCAAGATATTGTGTCACAGGAGATGATAGGGTTGCTTGATAATAACATAGTAAATAAGGGTGACTCTTCTATAGAACATTTGGGCTCCCTTATTAAATTGAACCTCTCTTCTCTTAAAAAGCAAGAGGCCCGTTCTTCTCCTTATTGCAACAGCTGGAAGAATTTGTACTAAAGTTTACGTCTCAAATTGTGGGTTTAGAGGACAATTTTCAGGCCATCCAGCGGCAATTAGTTCAGCTTGAGGAACGTATTAATGACTTTTGCGGGCCAGGGTTTGGGATGGGTCTACAAACTAAGGATCAAGCTTCCCAAACTACTCTATCGTATGGTTTAGGACATTTTTGCCCTGTAGAGTCTAAGATCGACACCAATTGGAAGCTTAACCCTATACCAGAGGCTTTGGTTTTTACAATCCATCCCTTGCGATATGGTATACTCCCTCCCTGGGATTCTAAGTTTCAGATTTCCCAGCACATTGCAGAGATTCTGGGCTCTGCCTTTTTGCCCTCTCACATTGCCCGTTTCTTTCACCTCCCCACGAGGGGTTATACAAGGCAGGTTGTTATGTATTTCCGTGCTCTGGCTATAGCCAAAAGACTTTTGTCTTATTCTAGGCTTTTTTCTTTTTTGGGGGTACATATGACTGTTTTGTATGCTAAATTTGGGATTTCTCCATTGCTTCAGCAAGTCCATTTAGCTAGTTGCCCCCCTATTGTTGGGAATCCTGATTTATTGCAGGTGCCAGGGATGAGGGTATCCAACTTGTTAACACCTTTGATTAGTTCTAGTCCCAAGGGGGTTGGCTTGGGTGGAAGCTTTTGCATTCCACCCGATGCCGCCTCACCATGTGGGTTCTCCCCCACTTCTGTACCCACATTCTTCCCTCTTCTCCCCCTAGGGCCTCCTTTAAGGTGGGTATAGGTCTGCCGGTGGTGGAGCCAGCCCCCCAGGGCTCAGAGGAGGTACAACCCTTTAGTCCTTCAAAGAATTTGGCTGTTGATGGTTGCTTTCCAGGTCCTGGGCTCGGGCCAGTGCTCTATTTGCATTGCCCCATTGTTTCTAGTTGGCGGCTGGCTACGGAAGCAGTCCTAAATAAATGCGAATTTCCTCCCAGAGGGGTCTCTATTTTTGAAGAGCTAATGGCTGTAGATTCCGTTTGTAGGACTGCCATGTTGGGACCTGTGGTTTGATTGAGAAGTATATGGGGTCTTCTTTTTTAATTGATTATGGTTATGGTTAATTGGTAATTAACCAGTACTAATTTTCCTTTTGAAGTATTGAATAATGGGTTGGACTAAGAGAATTTATTTTATTTTTTCTTTTCTTATCACAAAACATTTTAGATGAATTGTAATTGTAATTATGCAGATACTAGTTTGGGGAGTTTATTATTATATTTTGTGATTTTGTTTTGGCCAATATGACTATTGGCTGATTTTCCTTGCTGTGTGTCCATCGTTGTTTTGTGTATGTTTGTCTTAAGCAATGACCTTTGGTTACGCTTTAATAAATTCTATTCTATTCTATAAGTTTTAAAAAAAAGTTTACAAACCTGGCAGAACCTCCTGGGCCCACTGCTTGCTTCTCATCAGAGGAGCTGGCCACCACCATTGAATGTCCAGGACCATTGAATGGCCTCCTCCTCCTCCTCCACCACCACCAGCTCCAAGAGGACCACATTGGCCCCCAGGTGTTTAATAAAGACAACAGTCTTTTTAATTTAATTTTTTTTTAAACAGACACTCCAACACACAGACCAACAACAGTCACCCACCAACACTCACCAACCAGCCAAAACAACACAGCCAAAGCAAAAACGAATAGCCAAAACACACGAACCAGACAGCCAAACACACACTCTCTCACTACACAACTCTGCACACACTCAAATTTCCAGTTTCCAGCATGATCACGGGACCTTGCAATACCTTATTCCAAATGCCCAAACCAAACATGACCGAACCGAACAGCCAAACCCGAACTTGGCGACCAACCTGAATGCCCAAACTGACACCCGGACCAATCAGAATGACTGAACCTGAAACGCAATCTGTTCGCACATCCCTGTATATGGACGACATCACTTTTTTTTATCGTTTGGCACCATTGTAGAATATTAGTCTTTATTACATTGTTTGGTTGTTCTTGATCATTCATGTATAATAAACATTTTTGTTTTATCTTTATGTGACTGTCCTCTTAGTCATATACATGTACATATTACTCTTGGGATCATAGTCCTGTTTATTTAGCCTTCCAGCTTGATGGCCGTGTGACTAGAACAGGAGAACATAGCACAGAGCAAGCAGAACTGGAGTCCTGCAAGCCTGCAATGCCCGGCTGAGTAGGGGTGCCAGCCACCAATCCCTGGCCGGGACTCTGTCACTGCTCTACCGATGACTGGCAGTCTGCAATGCCCAGTCAAGTAGTGCCTGCCAGTGCCCAAAGCGTCGTGCATGTTGTCATGGCCTGCAGTCAGAGACCCAGCGGCAGTAGGAGCAGAGCCTGGGAAGATTTGGGGCTTGGTGGTTGGCACCCCTACTTGGCCAGACATTGAAGGCTAGCATTGGTGGAGCAGCGGCAGAGGCCCGTCCTGGGCTTGGTGGCTGACTGGCACCCCTACTTGGCAGGGCATTTCAGGCTAGCAGGCCTCCAGTTCTGTTCGCTCTATGCTGGGTCCTCCATTTCTAGTTGCATTCATGGCAGGCGGTGACTTTCTGGCCATGTAAATCACCACCTACTTGATTTACTTGACCAATTTGCAGAAGAGTTGGTTGAGATCTGGCAACTAGGATGCCAGCCTGCAATGCCCATCCCCATGTGGGTGCCAGCCACCACCAAGATCTGGTTGAGATCTGGCAACTAGGATGCCAGCCTGCAATGCCTGGCCCCGTATGGGTGCCAGCCACCACCAAACCTGAACCGGGCCTCTTCCGTGGATCCACCAATGCCTGGCAGCCTACAATGACTATTTATTTAGATGGGTACCATCCTCAAAGGGAAGTGGTTTTTAGTAACAGAGCAGGTAAAAGAAGTTGTGTCACAAAATATTCAGCACGAGGCCACTTCCCTGGGTCCTTTGGTACATGGGAAGTGGTCATGCACAGTGCTGGGTAATACTGGTTCTGATCCTTCAGGTTTATGTCCCGTTAAGATGGATCCTTTGCCTGCACCTCCTCTCTCCCCCTCAATATTGGGGATGGAGGAATTTGACAGTGGTTTGAGGAAAAGAGGGATGGTGATTGGACAGGCTGGCTGCTAGTCCAAGCCTCTCCACCCCTGGTGCCAGGAAGTCTCCCTCAGTTGCCTCCCCCCTCCTTGGGCTCGCCAGCCAGGTTTTTCCTGCCCAAACGTGCCCAAACTCATCCAAATGTGGCCAAACTGTTTGGGGTTTGGGGGCATTTGGTTTGGCTGTTCGGTTTGGGTGTCCAAACTGGCTGAGTTTGGGCCAAACTCCGAATGTCCGAACCGCGTTTGCACATCCCTACCGGCTTATGGCCGGAGCATTTCTGGATGGGTGCAGTGGCCTAATAGGCTGCCACACATTCCCATCAGGGAGGGTGCCCTGAGCAGCATGGTAGGGTGGGACTGTCACAGCTGCTCACCCTTTCCCAAGCCCCGGCCACTGGAATGTTTGTTCGGGGGCGAAGACTGATCCTGCCCATGGTGAGGGCTCTCACCATGGGCAGGATCAATGTTTGATAGCTTGGAGAGCCATGACATATGAAAATACACCATGTCTGTTATTTTTCTCCTCCTTCCCCCCTCATCCTGGACCTCTGAGCAAGTATATTCATTCTTAATGCTAAATGCTGTTCTTTTTTGTTTTTGCCTAGCCTTCTCCTTTCCCTTCCTACCCCTTCCCTAACCATCACTAACCACTTCCCTTCTCCCTGCTAGCACACAGTTCAAAAAGTACTTTTTGGAGCTGCATGCCAAAAACCATTACCCCAGTTTGAACTGAATATTTTAGTGAGACCCCATTCTGAACCTTAATTCCCAGCATTGGTATAAATCTCCGAAGAAAATAGCTATGAAATAATCTGCCTTAGAGGGAAAATTCCTCCTGAATACAATAGGACTGATACCTTAAATATGAGGCTTCATGTAGCTTACAAATTCTTGTATTTTCTTCAATTGTTTTCTCTTTTTTAAGATATTTGTATTGTAACTTTGGATGCTCTTATTAATGGAAAGGCCAGGCCATTGAAGTACATGACAATACAGTAGAAGCTGAGTTTATCATGACAAAAGGCACATCAAATTGAAATATTAACCCAGCACTTAGGAAGCAGTGAATAATTAGTTTAACTTGGCAGTGAGCACTCTCAACTTTAACAGTATGTATGGCAAATGTTATCATCCTGTATTTTATAATGCAATGAGTACATCAGGTTATCATGATTGTAACAGCAGGAGAGTTTGTAGAAGCACTCATGTATAAATAGCAGCCCTGGAAACACTGTGAACATTTATGAGGTTCTTTATTTATCATTAATTTAACTGCAGGTTTCCATGTGGGCAGCAAGAGCCGGCCGATTTACTACTTATCAGGAATAAATTACCGTTTACAACTTAAAAGTTTTCATGATTTTCCTTTTGTCATCAAAAATAAACTTAGCTAATAGGACTGTTTCCCTTCTCCCTATTAAACTTGCTGCTGGCAAGAGGCTTCTCAGCCAGTGACCTAATATGAGGTAAAATAGGGGCTAAGTGAAAGGTTGTATATTTTTATGAAGTCTTGGATTGTTTGCACTGGATCTCAGAACTCAGCAAGGGATCAGTATTTGCTTACACTTACTGGGTATTTATACAAAGATGTGTTTTCTAAAGAGTCTTAGCACCCCTGCCGGAGCCAGATTTTCCAGAGAATTTGGTTCTGATTAAGCTAACTAAAGTTCGGCCATTTTCCCCCGAAGCATTCAGCATTGAACACATGGGGACTATGGGGAACTGGATGCTTAAAAGAACTGGCCACCTTATTTATGCAGGGATGGGGAACTTCAGGCTCAGGGGCCAAATATGAGTCATGGCTATTTTTATGCGGCCTCTTTCCAGTTCCTAGATCTGGCCCCTGGATCCAATTTTTCTTTGAGAATTTCCACAATTCTCACTGCTGGGTATATATTTCCCTGCGCTGCACGCAATCTGGGAAACTCCATTTGTCAGCACTATCCAGGCAGGCTTCCTGGAACAATCTAGAAGAGAGTTGTGGATCTGCCTTAGCACTCCCCCTTTCCGCGGTGTGTAGGCTTTTGATTGCTTGACAAGATGGAGGATAAAAGGAGAGGGTGGAGCTTCTCCACCTCCGTTCTTTCCAACCACGTTTGTCAAATCTAAGAACACTCTGCTTGCTTAATAGCACTTGCCAGATCCTCGTACATAATCTCTCCCCCCCCCCTTTCTTAGTTAGAACAAGTTATTTCTTAGGTGGATTCTGCAGGGCGTTTCTGCCTCTGGGTAGGGGTGTGCATTTCGTTTTTGTTATGATAATAATGAAAACAAAATAGGGATTTTTCATTTTCATTATTGAACAACAAAAAGAAAAGAACATGATAAGGAAAAATTGAAACTGTATTACAAATTAATACAAAAAACCTGAAAATCACAATTTCGGCTGTAGATTTTTTATTTTCCATCCAATATTGATTAGATCTGGCAGGATTTCACCCCCTATGGATGGTATTATGTATACCAAATATCAGAAGGTTTGGATAATGGTATCTGATTTTATAAGCAGTTGAAATTTATTATTTTACAAAAATCTGCATATACTCTCTTGGCGATAACATCTTTGCCTCCCATTTGATGTGGATGGAACTTGGCAAAGTTATACTGATCCCGAATATTACTACCTCTCCCAGATTTCAGAAGTATTGGATAAAGGGTCCTTATGTTATAAGTAGGGCTATGAATTTGTCATGGACATTTTCTTTAAAAGTCATCAGTTGGTCATGGCAGGAATGAGAAAAAGTCATGGAAAAAGCATGGGTAATTTTATTTAACTTTTATTCAGTATTGTATTTTGTAAACCCCCCCCCCCTTAGATTGTAAACCCATGGATTAGATTGTAACCCCCCCCACATACACACACACCACCAGCACAAATTCCAACCCACCCAGCACAGAATTGAAGAAGGAATAAAACACACCCCATCTCTTAGATTGAAAACCCAGGGATTGTAAAGCTCTTTGAAATCCCCAGGCTTAGATTGTAAGCCCAAGCAGGGGATAAAGTCAGAGGAAATGCTGCCATCTCCTCCTGGGCACTTCTTGAAGCTCTGACAATGGTAACATTCTCTGCCTCTGATCCCACTGCCACACCATGCCATGCTAGCTACACTTGACTATGCCCCAAACTCCACCCTCCACAAGAAACAACACTGAGAAGGGGGTTGGGGCTTCAGGGAGAGGCAGTGGTTTTACCAGGTGGCACCCAGCATACTATTCTCGCTGACTTCTTGCCATGCTGCCACATCTCCACAGCCAGGGAGGGGTTTGGAGCTCCAGGGAGACACCATGGATCTTCTTAGCACCATTGAGCGTGCTCTTCTCATGAGCTTCTTTCCGGATCTGCTCTTCAGTTTGGGGGAAATCCCCAAAAACTTGGGGAAATCATGTAAGTCATAGGAAGATCTCAAAAGTCATGGAGGGAGACAAAAGTCACTAAAAACATGACTTTTGTCATGACTGTGACAAATACTTAGCCCTAGGTATAAGTGATTAACTTGTAAATGCATTTCTGGCTGTAACGTCCTTGTATTCCATCCATTTTACATAACATCTGGCAAGATTATATCTCATACCTTAAGTATAATTTCTTCCAAATTGTAGAAAGATTTGATAAAGGGTCCAAATGTTATAAGCAATTGAGGTTTCCCTCTTGAAGACTTTTGTTGTTCAGGTAAATAGCACATGCAGTGCCATTCAGAGACTGGCATGGCGGGGAGGGGGGAGGAAGGGGCTGTAGAAGGAAGGGGGAGCAGCCCAACAGACTGACAGACACATTAATTGGCCAATTATTGCATGCTTCCACTTTTACAGGAGGACCAATCAGTGGTGGCTTCAAGGCGGGCATAGAGATTAGAAATAAATTGCTGTTCTTTGAGCCTGCTCTTTTTCTGTGGTTAGTTCTGGCTTTGGTCAGGGTGTTTTCTCAGACTTTGCTGGCAGGCTGTGTGTGTGTATGTGTGTGTGTGTGCGTGCTGCGTGCATGCGTGCGTGCGTGTGCGTGCATGCTAGAGCTCACTGTAAGTGTTCAGCTAGCTACATAAATCCAATCCCCATACCCCTGGGGTGCTGACCAACATCCTCCTGCCACCTCTTGGGGCATTCTTTGCAAGTTGATAGACACCCCCATGCACCTGGGGTACCCACCCAGACTGAAGCCTGTGACAAACAGCAGAGATGGGAGCTATATCCTCTGACCAATTGGCTTGACATTTCAAAGACACCCTGGCTGGGACAGAGATGTGATTGCCTCTCTTACTTCCAGCTTTCCAGGACCAATTGTGGGTGACTCTGAGGTGGGCATAGAAGACCAATCCTGGGACTTCATGCAGCAAGGCAGAGGGCAGGAGAAACCATCTGAGCAATCAGGAGGCATGGTTCACACATCCAGGCTGGTCAATTGTCATCACAATCACATCCTGCAGCACTGTGACAGAGGACATAAGAGAATCTCTTATTGACCCTTTCCTAAGCAGATGCTTCCAGTTTCCAAGTAACAAGTGAGGGAGAGGGGTTGTGGTGGTAACAGCACAGAATGATATATGGATGACATTTTTTCTGGCCAATTGGTATCACAAACACTTCTTGTACCACATTGACAAACATAAGAGAATCTCTGGCAAAGGCTCATACTCTCCAAATGTTGTGCAGGCTTATACCTTTGAGACCCTTTATCAGAATGTTTGGATATTTTGCAGAGTTGCTTCTAAAGGTCTCCTATCCAATTTTACCAAATTTCATGTAAACTGTCTGGAACAGAAAGACATACAGTGAGAAATGCATTTAGAAGTAAAATTGGTACCATTTAGCTAATTCTTCTGATATTTGGTAGGGGTAGTACTTTTGGTGAGGGGTATAGTATTGCTAGGTTTAATCCAAATTGAATGAGAGACAAAGTTGTTACAGCCAGGGATGTGTACACAGAATTTTGTAAAATAACAAATGTCAAGTGCTTATACAATCTGATACCTTTAATCATTTGTTCTGATATTTGGTGCACATAATGCCCTCTGTTGGGGGTACACCCTCACCAAGCATTATCAAAATCCAATGAAAAATAAAAAAGTCACACCCCAAAATGTGATTTCCATTGAAACCATTGGAAATCAAAAACAAAAGTAAAAGCAAAAACAAAACACAAGCTATGAAAATATAATGAAAACAAGTGATATTTTGTTAATGAAAACAAAAGAAAGTTATTGTGCACATCCCTACCTCTGGGAAGCCCTCTGTCCACGACCTTCATTTGTGACATTTGGAGCGATGACAAAGAAATCAGATTTCAAAAGGTGCCTTTCCTGTCCTGCCACCCTAACCATTACAGATCAACATGACAGATGTGTGGTGTATCTGGGAGAGTCCCTTGACATGACACTAAAGCCTGTAGGGATTTTGCTTCCCTCTTTCCTAGAGAAAAGACCAGAGGAAGGTCTTCCCTTCCCCCCGGTGAGAGCAGGGGGTGGGATGAGTGAAGGGTTCTTCTCCCTGGTGGCAACAGGAGGGGACGGGGGGTTGTTATGATGGGATAAATTGTAATGTTGTATTGTGATAGTTTGTTTGGTCCATATTGGACATTACTATTGCTAGTTACTGTAAATTTTGTTGTATTTTTCTTTGCTTTGATTGTGAGCCGCCTTGAGTCACCTTTGGTGAGAGAACATGGGGTGCAAATTAAAAGTGAATGAATGAATGAATGAATGAATGCTTTGGTTCCAGGACATCCTGATGATGAAAACCTTGCAAAGGGGTCGGGAAGGGCCCATTAGGCTAGGCTCCGCACAGGCTGCCAGCACACTCGGCACTGCCTGCAGCCTCCAGGGTCTTGGTACCACCCATTGCCTCCACTGGCACCATTGGTGCCACCTCCATCACCACTGTCACAGGATTCAATCAGGACACTGTCATGGGTGCTAAACCAGAATTGCTCACCTCAACTCCCTCACCTGATCCTTGAAAAAAGAAGAGGAAAAGGAGGGTCCCATTCCTCTGACCGCTATCAGGAGGATCTTCCACTGGTGGTCTGGATTATCATGCTGATTGGCTGTGCACTACCTCATGGTACTGACCCCTGGAGGGAATCCTCCTATCACAGGGCGAGGAGACATAGCGATCCCTATAGTTGTGATTCCTGCTATTGCCATTCTTGGAGTAGATGCTCTCGCAACAGATGTCTGAAAGACTACCGTTGGCACCAGGACATGAGATGTTCTCCCTCCTCCCATCCTCCATTGAGACTTGGCTATAGGGGACATCCGGTGGAGGAACAACAGCCGCCAGCTAGACCTGACCATGGGACACAGCCCACTGAGGAACTGCAGCCTCCTGACCCCATTTCCCCTCCACTTACAGAGCTCGCTAGGGACTCACTGTTGGGACCATCTATGGAGAACATTGAGCCTCTGATTGCATAGGCATTTTCACTCCTCACTCCCACAGCTGCCCCCTGCAGCTCCACAGGTACCACTGGCACCAGAGGCTTTTTCTCTGTTTTTTCTTGAGTCTTTGTTGGGTCAACACCCATCCTCTTCCCCACCAGCAGCTCCTCCCACTGAGGTTGATACAGGCAAGGATGCATCTCCATGCTCTTCCCTGGTTCCGGATTCAAATGAGATGGTGATGACACCATCCTCCCATGGATGTCATCTCTGACCCATCCTCTATGATTTTGATGGAAGACACAGCAGCAGCTGCTGTGGTCATTTGATCTGCTGGCATCTATGATCCGAGTGGGACCATGTTTGGCTGAGGCTCATGGGCCTGTTTGAGCCTGTTTCAGCAGCCTTCAGTGAGGATCTTCTGGGAAGCTGCCTGTGGAGCTACCCTGGAGCAGCTGCAGTTTGTTCCGCTTTGTACATCTGGTCATCATTCTTTAGATGGACAGGTCAACCTGGGCATGAAGTGGGCTGGGCTGCTGTCCATCTGTTGACACCCAGTGTGATAATATAAACTAGGGGTGGGGAACATATTTCCCTCCTTAGAGAACCATTGAAAGCTAGTACAAGCTTAATGGACCAGAGAGGACTTGAAATGCATAAGAGGATTACTCACAATTATGGAAACCTTCCAGATCATGGATCTATGCCATGGATCCATATTCTTCCTTTTACTGCTTTCCCTCACCCTCACCGTCACTCCTTTCCCCAGAACTCACTCTTTTAACACTTGAGGGTAGGGACTGGATCCACAGGCCAGATCCAGGATCTCAAAAGGGTGTCAAATGAAAGAGAAACAACTGTGCATCAGATTAGGCCCACAGGCTTCAAGTTCCCTACCCCTGATCTAAAGAGATCTGTGCAGATTGTCTTTAAGGAAACATAACTCTTTTGAAGCACTCGAGTATTAGTGATGTAGCAGAATGGAAAATATGGCCGTTTTTCAACAGACCGCCAGTGGGACGGCAGACCGTGTGCGGTGGGTGGAGCGCTGCTGTGGGGGCTGTGCATGAGGAGAGGGAGAAGATGGGTGCACACCCATCTTCACCCACCTCCATGCATGAAGCGTCCATTCCTGGGAGCGTCTCATTTAAAAATGGCCTAAGACCCAGTACTGTTAAACCAGTATTTCCCACAGGTGCATGGACGCCTGGTGGTCCTCAAGATCATGGTAAGTGGTCTGTAGCTGTTCCACAGAACTGTTTACTACACCAAAGAGGTCTTGGGTCCCAGCAGCTATTGGTACCATGGCCAACTGACTTCCCCATGGCAAGCACATGTTCTTGACAAGCCATCCCCTAATATTTGCCATCTCTTAGAGATGACTATGAGCTCGGTGGGAATGCAGCTGCCTGACTCATACAGCTGTAGCTGGCAACACTGGAATGACAATGAGCCAGGTGGTGGCCATTTCCAGAGGGTGCATGGTGTTCCACAAGAAACCTTGAGGGTTGACTCAGCTTCAGTTGTCCAAACAGCTGGGAAATAGCTGTTTCAAACCATATAAGTTGGAGTCTTGCAATATTTCTGGGAGAAAAGCAATTTTTGTTTGTTTGTTTTTTAAAAATATGTAATATATTTCCTGGCATGAGAATTCTTATCTCAGTTATAATGGTGCGTCAATTTTGTTTACCATTTAAGGAGTAGCTTCCAGTTACATTTGCATAGGGCTTGTGATTTTTTTTTTTCCTTTAGTGGGTTTGACAAAGAGTTCAGCAAAATCTCTGAGGCCAATTGCATAAGGCAGCACTGTCCAAGCTAGCTCTATGGTTATCTCTGTCATGGAGGAGATATGGGTGACTGCACTGCCCCCTGCAGCTAGCTCATGTATGTTACTTACTATCCTCGTCAAGGATTTAGAGTGATTCGTTGGTCTACACTCTCCGGAAACCACTGGCATGAGGAGTTTGCTGTAGGGGTCGGTGTGAATCCAAAAGCCCATCCTGCTCAGCTTTCATTCTCCCCATTCTGAGTAGCTGTGGAGTCTCTCTCGGTTATATGCGGGGAATAGAGGCCACCATTGTGCAGCTGCCTGAAATTGAGGAGAAGGCAGAAAGCTGTCTCATTTAAATCTTGATGCTCTGTAATGACCATTCTTACCTGTCAAGAATACTTGGCACAGAGCTCATTGCATTTATCTTTTTCCACTGCCCACTAACATTCCCACTACCTTTGTCCAGCTGCATGACACATCCCGAGTATCTTAAATGAGACTTGTTAATTATTAATTTGGGGCTAGATTCTGGCTTCTGCAGCCAGAGGCATGCTGGAGGGGATGCAGAGGGAATCAGATTCATTATGTCCATAGTCCCAATTATGCAATGCCATGTACATCTACTCTGTGTGACTATTAGGGGATACGCATGACTTTCTGTAATCAAAGCTGCACACGCTATTTAACAGTTCAGATTCTAAAAGTTTAGCACTTTTAAAAATAATAATATTTTTTTAGAATTCCTGTAACACTTTCAGTGTTTGACTGCTTTACAATCCTTATCTAGTTCACACTCACACCAGCCTTTTGAGGTAGGACAGTATTATTACCATTTTATATATGGGAAGCTGAGGCTGAGAAATAGTGATTTGATCAAGGCCACCCTGTGAGTTCATGGCTAAGATGGAACTTGTACCCTGGTCTCTCAGATCAAAGATCTTATCCACTAGGCTACATTGGCTCTTGCCCTTATAATGGACAATAAATGGTTAATTCTTGTGAGATATCACATTTGTTCTCCAGATGTGTTTGGTTCCCAAAGCAATGATAAGTGGCCTGTAGAGGGCCCGCAGAATTGACTGCAGCTACAACAAAATGGGCGTTCATCTCTGCCCATAATGACCGCTAGTGCTGCAGTCATCACTGGGCATAGAGACAGCTGGGGGAATCTGTAAAGGGCATGTATAATCTGTGACATTCCCACAGCTGTCACAGGCACATTATGATAATTCCCAATTCTCCCTTCCCACTGAAGTGGGAGGAACCAATACCTTCAACATGTGCAGTCATGGCCAGTCCACAATGAACATGAGCCATGTCGTGTCCATATCAAGCACGTGTACGGCAGTCTGGGAGGCATTTTGAAAGCTGAAAGTCATTTGTTGTATCTGACAGTTTGGGAAGCACTGATATAAGGTGTGACTCTGGGTGATTTCAGACGTTACGGGCTGGCGGTTCACCACAGTGGATCCCCAGGGGGGGTGAAGACAGCAACCACCCCCAGGGGCCAAAAAAAGCCCCGAACAGACGTGACGGGGCCTGGACCACGGAGGGGAATGAAGCCACCAGATCACAGACCGGGGCAGCGCAACAGACGTTACGCTGATCCCCAGCCATGGCAAGCACACCCAGAATCCCCCGGGCAGGGGCGGGACACAGACATGGCCGCCGGAGGGCAAAAGAAGCCAAAAGGCACCAAAGGGAACGCCCACACCAGGGAAACGGGAAGGGAGGGGAGAGAGGGAGAACAAGCGCACAGGTCCCACACAGCAAGCACACACACACGCATGCAGGCAAGGAGGATAGCACAGACAGGGAAGGGGGGGGACAAGGGCAACTGGACACCAGGGAAGGAAGGC
>QEPC01004073.1:1005947-1018301 GCA_003113815.1 Sphenodon punctatus | reverse complement strand
CCCTCCCTCACTCTCCCTTGTTTCTCCTGCTCACCTAACCGCCTTTGACCCTTCTCCCTCACTGCCCCCCATGCCTGGAACTCCCTCCCTACCCACATTCACCTTGCCCCCTCCCTCCACTCGTTCAAACCCCTCCTCAAGCCCCACCTTTTCCTCGCCGCCTTTCCCAATGCCTGCTAGTTGTTCCCCGTATACTTACTGTCTGCCCTCCTCTGCAGACTGCTGCAACCTTCCTGATTGTAACCAAGCCAAGCACACACACCTGAGACTTCGCATCTGCTTGAATGTTTGTTTGTCTTCTCCCCTGTCTATCCCACTGTCCCCTCTCCCTGTCTCCCCCTCCTTGTCTTTTAGATTGTAAGCCACAGGCAGGGACCGCATCTATTGTATGTTCTGTACAGCACCAGGCTCATGACTGGCGCTATATAAATGTTTATAATAATAATAATAATAATAAAAGGGCAAAATTAATCCAATTCTGATCAGAATGGATGAAATTGAAGAAATTTTTTTTTTCCAAGTGGTATTCTGATCAGCAACATTTCTAATTGGAATACTGATTGAAAACTAATGCTGCTCTTCCTTGTTCGCAGAAATGTTCTGCAAAAACAGAACAGCAACTTCGACCCAGCCCTATCCATTTCAGCTCTACCATGTTCTTCAGAGTGGGGAACCATTTCCCTTCCTGGGACCACATGCTCCAGAAGCTGCATAGAGGTTGGGGGAAGGGGAGTGCTGAGAGGTGCACTTAAGAAGAGGAGGGTTCAGATCATGGATCTGCACCATAGGCCTGTATCTTGTCCTTGTGTGGAAGCCCACATCTCTGCTCCTTTATCTTGATCTCATTCTTTCAGTTCTTGAGGGTAGGCACTGGATGTAGGGGGCAGATTCAGGAACTGCAATGGGGGGCAAATAAAAATGAGCCCAAGGCTGCATTTGGTCTCCAGGCCTGAGGTTCCCCATCCCTGAAGTAGATGAATTACTACATTATCCATTTGCTCTTTCTCTCATTGCATTGCTGGCATTTGGGTGGTGTTGACAAAAATCATCTTCATGGCCCTTGCTGTCCTTTGACTTCAGACAATGCAGTTGTTTGCAGTACTGCTGCTGGTGAAACTGTGCCCTCTTTACTTTGTATTTTCACCCCAACTCTGCTAAGAATGGTGAGAGAAACAGAGAATTTATACTGTCTGCTGAATTGAAATTTGCATTGATAGCTGCAACGTGTCATTCAGAAGGTTGTGTGCTGTTGTACAAGATAGGAGCCCAGTTTATTTGGTGTTTGGGCAAAGTTTTGCTTCCCCTAATCTCTATCAACACAGCCAGCGAGACAAGAGTCCAGCACATACATATTCCTCTTTGTCAGGCTCTTGGATGCCAGAATTGCAGAGCTCACAATACTTAGTGTTTATCTACGTTTCATTCATGCTTAGCCGTTGTGGAAATCCCTAATTCCTGGAATCAGGGAGATCAAAAAAAACTTTAATTTTAAAACTTCTGTTTCTCTGCTTCAGTTGTCTCAGTGTCTCTGCTAACTAGGAATCAAATGAGCTGTGCATAAGTCTTTGTGGTGAATGGCATTTAGCCATCTTTTGAGAGCCCTTGTTGGAGCTCTGATTGCTTTATATACATCCCAAGTATTGTCATTTCCTCTACACGAGAAATCAAAGTTCTGGTACAACTACTAACTAAACAATATTGTCATCATTTCAGAGTGAAGAGGGAGATTGTTAACTCTTGGTTTCTATGCTTTTAGGTTCGTGTGAACAAACTCATGCAAGACAACCCTATGCATGCGGAAAGCCATGGCACGGCACCAGCGTGCACAATATAAAACTGTAAGAGTTCTGCTCACCAAGTCGTCTCCTGTGAACATGGAATTTGGGGGAATGCAGCCACAATCTGGAAAATGCCATGAATGTCCGTGGCATTCTATAAATTACTAAGCCATCTTACCGTCATTTAGAAGCTAGCATAAAGCGTAAACCTGGAGGGGAAAGGGAAGATATAAAGACATTGGCAAGAAACAACAAGGAGTTCAGACTAGATGTTTCTGCTGCCATGATTTCTGAAATGCTGCTAATAATACTGGATCATGTTGGAACGCGCTGTTGATTGACTTCCCTCCCTGTGTATGAGTAACATTCTGTTTATATCGGAGACTACTATTTTTTTTTCCCAAAAGGCAGAAAAAACTTTTTACAGTCAGTGTGAAAACCAAAACATGCCAAGTAATTACTGTAATGATGGAAATAGCTGGGGATGTGATGTAAAAATTCATATTAAATCAAAGTCAAAATGCCTCTTGGACTGGTTCTCTAATGCCTTCTGCAACCGTAAAATTTGGCTGCAACAGTGCAATCCAATACCGGTGAGAAAACTCCAAGACTATTACTGTGCTCCTGTAAAAGAGAAATCATAAAGATAAATAACCAGTGCATGTAGAACTATTGGATATTTACTTCTTTAATAACAGACAGCAAAGTTTTGCAGCCTTCAAAAGCAAGACAGCAGCCAAGTTTGTCTTAGGGTTGTTGAAAACTAAAATGTTTTTGCCTGGCAATTCTCCTGCCCAGGGTGGATCCAGAGAAGTTTGCCTTGCCCTGCTTTTTGGCAAGAGTTTCACTGGCTTTTATTTTAGGTGATGAAAATTCTACTTTGTTACTTTAGAGAGAGGCTGCAAGACAAACCTTGAGATAAAAAGAACAAAATAAATGCCAGGCTATCTTTTTGATGGGCTTAATGAAGATCACACAAATTAGCAATCACAAAAATGAGTTCTAAGTTCTTAAGGTCTTTCTAACCTTTTCATCCCCCCCCCCCCTCCTAGGCCCTGTCTTATAGCTCATGGAGCATCCTAAGCATTTCCCCCACTCCCTTATCAAGATTGCACTTGAAGTGCTGTTAAACATTCCCCTTAATCAAAAGATCTAGTGAAATAAGCTCCCATGGGGAAAATAAACTTCTCTTTTGATGATAAAAATTCATTTTTCTTAAATGTGAAATTGATTCTTTCTTGACAAAGCCATTTATTTTAAACCTTGTGACACAGTTAGCTAGAGAACGTGTTGGAGAACAAGCTGCGCTGAATCAAGTAATGTTATGGGAGGGGCGGGGGGGGGGCGAGAAACCTTACAATTTAGCCTCACTTTCCTCTTGCTGTTTTTTTTCAAATGGCTTTGTACATGATCCTGGCAGCTGCCCTGAGCCTTTGGGGAAGAGTGGGGTAGAAATTTTTAAAAATGAATGAATTAAATGCCTTTGCAGAAGCATTGTGTCCAAGACATGGGAATTAATGGTGTCACTTTACTCAGCACTCGTAAGATCTCACTGTGGAAAAACCCCATTCCTTCACTTTTATGATTGGAGAGATTTATTGAAACCAGGAAGCCTGATCTCTTAATTATCCAAAAGCACCTTTAGAATTTGTGGGACCTAGAGTGAAGAGTGACTCCTCCCCTGCGTCCCCTCCCTCTTAGGGGAACCCTCTGTGGGGCCCGAGAGGTGGTCTTTTTTTGGGCTCTGCTGGGGGGACATGGGGCCCCTAGACCCTACCCTGGTGAAAACAGGAACCACTGATGGTCCCTCAGAAGTAGAGAAAACAATAGGGACCAGGGCTGTTGTCCTGGGTTCCTCTGTAGTAAGGCCGGTCCTGTCCAGAAGGCTACCTTCAAGTGTTACCCCAAAAACAAGGAGGGGAGGTGTCTAACACAAGCAAACAACCAAACAAAAAGTCAAAAGACACCTAATACTATTGAAATATACTATAATACAAAACACAATATATAAAATGTACGTACACAATCATATACTTATAAACAAAATCTACATGAAAAATATATAATATAATACATCAATAAAATAGCTTGAAAAATACAAATATGCAATGAACCCAATGCGTTTTGAGCAAAAGCTCTTCCTCAGGAGCGTTCTAAGAAAGGCAAGGCAAAGTACAATAAATTGGACAGAGAATTCCCCAACACACCACACAGTTAAAATAACGTGGCCAGGACCACTACAGGGGTAACATTAGGGATGGTAGAACAGAACGTGGTTTGGATGTTCAGTTCAAAACCCGAGTTAAGGTTCGATGGTTTGGTTCAGTCGAATTCGGTTTGGCCGAACTTGGCCGAACATTCAAAAATAGCGAAACCGAAACAAAATTGAAACTGAAACCTAATTTTCGGCCCTGGAAAGACGTTTTTCCTGCCTCCGAACTCATCCGAACGTGACCAAAATGTTCAGTCATTCGAGAGTTTGGTTCAGACATTTGGTTCGGACATCCGAACAGACCGAGTACGGTCCAATCTCCGAACATCCGAACTGCATTCACCCATCGCTAGATAATATCCAATAGACACTCTATAATGGATAATAAATCCATAATAAATATCTATAAAAATAAATCCAAAGAAAACCAAATGTAGATGGCACATAAAGCAAAAGTTTCAATGTGTATACCTATACACTCTATTGTACTTATCAACAGGGTAGCAATCCCTCAATTACTCGTAATCTTCCAAACAGCATTCCATACTCTACAAACTTCAAACCAGTGGGACAATTCCTAAATAGGATACCTGATGCATAGTTACACTCTTACAGGGGTAATTTGTAAAAGCCTATGACAAACCTTTTGCTGATAGACTCTTACATTCATTCATAAATAGTCAAGAGCCACCTTTTGTCGCTACAAAATAAAATATATAAATATATGTATGATTAATAATGAAAAAAGACATAAAAAAGATAGACCATACTGCAATATAAGCCTATATCTTTAACTAAAAAATCACAAAACAACTCAATGTTTGTCAATACACCACTATAAACTACTCAAAATTCACAAAAAAACAACATACTGGATAAATATGTCAATATAAAATAGTACTAACCAGCAATAGGCTCTGAATATTATGCTGCTAGAAACATGGATATGTCAGTAGCTCTGGAAAGTGTCTCCTTCGAATCTCTCTGCCACAACATTTTGAATAAATGAGGGAGGGTTCGAGGTTGGCAACCAGAGTGGGCAGACAGGCAGTGTGGCATGAGAGGCAGTAAGGAAGGCAGGCAGGGCACTCAGATAGGCTGGCAAAGACTGTGCAGTGTGTGCGCGCGAGAGCCTGTCATGTAGGCAGGCTGAGATCGTTTAGCCAGAGGTCGGCTGGCAGGCTTACAGTTTCCCAATGCCAACCTGCATCATGAGGTCAGTTAGATAGGCCAGTTGAGGCCAGCTGAGGCCGTCTAGTCAGAGAGAGAGAGAGAGGCAGGGTGGGCGCCGGGCATTGGGGAGAAGAGACAGCACCTCAGCACAGCAGCAGCAGCAACCCAGATTGAGGAGGAGCCCGTTCAAAGACTGCCCCTGGCATGGGATGGTGTGTGCCACTCCACCATCAATCCGTGTCCAGGGGCAGCTCAGGAAATCCCAGCAGCGGAAGGTTGACCTTTATAAAAAGCAACTATTCCACCAACTTGGCCCCCAGTCTCTGGTGGTGCGGCAAGCAAATGTCCCCGCCATGGAGAACACCCGCTCTCTGGGAACACCAATTGGTGGGCAGGACAAGAGACCCTTGGCCACTTTGGACAGGAATGGCCACACGTTGGTCTTGCTGGCCCAGTAGGCCAAGGGATCGCTGCTGTGTTCTATGCATGGCTCCTCTTCCAGGTAAGTCTCCACTGCTGCTGAGGCACCATCGCACTCCCTCATGTAGCTCTGCCTGGGCACCACCTCCACCACTGCCCTCAGTCATGCTGCTTGCCCTGTTGTGCAAGAGCCAATGCTTCCCAGAGTGGTCTGCACATAGGAGCTGCTGCTGGCAATAAGGGTGCTGCTTCTGCTCAGCCTGCTGCTGGTGCTGCTACCGCTAGGACTGGGGGCAGGGATACACCCCACCGGCTGAAAGGGGTGGCTGCTCCCACTCCCACTATCTGCAGAGGCATCCTGCTGCTGCTGCCGCGTACTCTCCAGAGTCCGCTCTGCCTGCTGGACCTTCTCCACCAGCTCACCCTTGCAGTGTCCATAGAGTGCTGTCTGGCATGCCATGCTTCCCTTGACCCTGGGGTCCATCATGGTTGCCAACACATATTCCACCCACTGCAGGAGCTCCTCAAACCATGCCTTCAGCCCTGCCTTCAGCTGCTGCACCAGGTCAAGTCCTCATCTGCCAGCTTCCTGCCCTGAGGGCCACAATCCCACCCCTGGAGAATTTCCTCCATCCTCCTGAGGAGACCCTGGACCAGAGGGATCACCTGGCTGATGGTGGCCGTGGACGAGCTGATGGTCTCCGTCATGGCCAGAAACAGTCTCAAAACAAAGACCGTGTGTGCTAGGATCTCCCATTCTTCTCCATTGTACCCTGGACGTGCCCCACTGTCCGTCACCAGTTGCACCTGATGCAAGGCGGCTTTCTGCTCAAGAAGCCGCTCGAACATCAGGATGGTCGAATTCCACCATGTGGACATATTCTGCACCAGCTGGTGCCCTGGGGAGCCTTGCTCAGCCTGCTTTGCCTGGAGGAGGTAGCTGCCCTTCACACTCCGGTTAAAGAAACTGTCCAGCTTCCTGCCCCACTTGATCAGGGAGCTAAGGGTGCCTGCCCCAATCCCCTTCTCCCCCAAGCTTAGAGCGTCCCTGATCACCAAGTGAAGGGTGTGTGTAGCGAAAGGGATGCTGGTGAAGCCCCCCTTGCAGACTGCAGTGCCCTCAATATGTTGGCTGCGTTATCGGTCAACACAAACCTTTTGGTGAAGGGCGCACCAGGCATGACCCACTCCCTCACAATGGCGGTCAGAGCTGCCTTGATGTTTCGAGCGGTGTGGGGGATGTCCATTACTTCCGCTTGAAGCAGGGCCCACCTATACCCTGCATCGGGACCCCTCCTGGCAGTGCCAAACGCTGCCTCCGGGGCCTGCCACCAGTGCATCGTGACTGCCAGGTAGGCATGCTGAGCATTCCTGCTTGACTACAGGTCTGTGGTGAAGTGGACGGTGGCACCCCCAGTCCCTGACAGCTTCTCCCTCATCCACTCCTTTAAAGCCCGATACAAGGCTGGCACCACCTGCCAACTCAGGGTGGTGCGCAATGGCAGCTTAAACTGGGGGGGTCAGGAAGCCAATCAGGCACCTGAACCCAGGGGTGGATTGGCCATTGAACCCACGGGGAGGGTTCCCGGTGGGCCANCATGTCCCCGACCATTGAGAAGGGCTGCCCATCCAGGGCGAAACATTTCCCCCAACATGTGCGTGGTTTTCACTTGAAAGCCACGCTGCCCTTCACATCCTGCAGCTGCCAAAGGACTTGGCAGCTGCCCCCACCCCAGCTCCTACATGGTGGACTGATGCTGCTTCTGCTGCTCCTGCTGCTCCCCTCTAGCAGCAATACCGCTCCTGCTGCTAAAGGTAGCTGTTAGTGTTTGAGCAGGATGCTTGCCCGCTGATGGAGGTGGACAACTGACTGCTGCAGTTGGGAACCTGCTGGTGTCCACTGCTCCTGCCTGCCCACTTAGCAGCACAGCACTGTGGCATCCCCTCAGGTGCCTCACCATGGCAGATGTGCCAAGACTGGAGAGCACCTGTCCATGCTTCATCCCCTTCTGAAGTGCCCTTCACCTCCCTGGGATCATCCACCCACACCAACTTAAAATGCACCCAGACAGAGGATTTTTTGCCCCCTCCTGCCTTCTGACCCACACCGGGTGACGCACCACTGCCAGAGCTGCTGGGAGGGGCAGAACATGGTGGTGACACAGTTCTCAGAGGGACAACCATTGCCTCAGCATCATACTTGTCCTCCGTGGGACTAGTGTCTGCCTCGCTGTCCCCAATCACAGTGACATCCCACGAAGGGGAGTACTGGGACCCTGAGGCTGCTGGAATGCCCACCATGCTGCTGCCACTCTCCCTGTGCCCCCTATAGCTGCTGCTGCTCCTCTCCCTGCTGCCATTGCCCGGGGATCAGGCCCTGCCTGTAGCAGCCGGAGCGGGATCGCCTCAATAATGGGGGATGATGGTGGCCCATGGTGAACTTCAGACCCTGCCCCTGATGCATTTGCATCTACTCCTGCAGCTGCAGCAGAGACAGCCGCAGCCTCCTGGACTGCAGACCTTCCAGTGCCCTGCGTGGCAGTGAGGGACGCTGGCAGGAGGCGCTGCTGAACCGCCCCCCTAGTGCCACTGCTGGGAGCCTTGGAAGCCTGACTGCCAAAATCAGGCCTGTGGAGTTTTGGGAGTGGTGATGGGCTTGGGCTGCTGTCTGTTGCCACTCCGCTGGCACAGCCCCTACCACCTCTGCCACGTGCCCCATTGCCCGCCTTATGGGCAGCAGACCGGCCTCTCCTGCTTCCCTTCTCCATGTCTTCCAACCCAAAGAATGCACTGGGAAATTATATATATATATAAATTATTTATTCAAATTTGTAATCTAATTTGTGCGTGTGTCTGTGTGTGTGTGTGTATATATATATATATATATACAGACACAGACACACACACTAACTCTAACTGCTATTAACTATTCTAAAATCTATGGGACTAAATGGAATATTATCTAATATCTACAAAGGCCTAACCCTACAAACCCATTATAAAATATTAAAACTGAATCATTACACACTATCTCTATAGTAACTATCTAATATCTATCTATCTCTATATACACAGAGATGGTGGAGGGGACACAGACAGTTCACAACAAACAACACAGGGAGGGGTACAAAACTGAAATGAAAGCTAAATCAATCTAATCCTACTCTAAATAAATCCCAAAACAGGGGAAGGGAATCAGGGATGGAATATATAAAGGGAGGAGGGAAGGATTCAATGGAGGTTAGGGAGAAAGACCACAGGGAGTGGTAAAAAATAAAAATAACACCTAAATCTATCTAATCTAATCTAAATAAATGAAATTATGGAGGTAAATGTGTGGGAATGGGTGAAATAGGAGGAGGATGGCAATGAATTAGGAACACAAACTGCTGGGAGAGGGAGACTTCTGAAAACGCCTACTGACAGGATCAGTGGCTAGCTCAGAAGGAATTGGGGGGGTGGGGGGAGAAGGACAATGACTTTTGTTACTTGCTGCGCCCGCCTTATCACAAGCCCTATTGGCTCTGTGCAGCCTAGCCCCATGCCAATTGCAGACTGCAAAGCCAGTGGTCTGAGGAAAAGACGGATTGTGATTGGGCAGGCTGACTGCTATTCCAAGCCTCTCCAACCCTGGCACCAGGAAGTCTGCTCCTCTCCTCAGCTGCCGCCCACCCCCCCGGGCCTTCCAGTCACGTTTTCCCTGCCCGAATGCTGCTGAACTCCTCCGAACGCCGCCGAACTGTTCGACCGCTTCCGTGTTTGCTTCGGGCGTTCGGTTTGGCTGTCCAAATGGGCCAAATTTGGGCCGAACACCAAATGCCTGAACCGTGTTCGCACATCCCTACAATGTACTCTGTTACAACTGAGAGTGCCTTTGAACATCATGGGACTCCACCCACAGGTCCCTTTGCCATCCTAGATCAGAGGCAGCCAAGAAGTAGATTGAGATCTACTGGTAGATCACAAACTAGTTTTTAGTAGATCACGTTGGGTGTAAATTGACAGCCGCAGAGGCTGCGTGTCCCCAGAGCATGCACTCCTGAGTCCACCCACTGGCAGTTCCACCTAGGTCCACTTTAGATGGACTTGGTGGTTTCCCTGGCCCACAATCTGCCTGTGCACACCATACAGTTGTGGGCCATCACCCGATGCTCTAGGCTGGCATCCACAATTCTATGGTGCTGTCAGAGGCAACGGCTGGCTGGGCACAGAACTGAAGTGTGGATCCACCCAATAGCTGGACAGCAGCTCCACTTCAGATTACTGTTCCAGGTTTGGTTGGCCTGCTCTCCCAATAGCACTCCAGGATGTTACGGAGTGCCGCTGGTGGCGCTGCCCCTGCTCCGCTTGATGAATTATCAATTGGAAGAGCTGTCACAAATCAACATGTCTCTGGAGGAGGATCTAGAGCAAATTGACAAACTAAATACTAACAAATCAATAGGACTAGATGGTATTCGTCCCAGAGTTCTGAAGGAACTCAAATATGAAATTGCAGACCTACTGTTAGTAATTTTTAACCTACCGCTAAAATCTGCCACTGTACCTGAGGACTGGAGGGTGGCAAATGTAACCCTGATATTTAAAAAGGGATCCAGAGGGGATTCTGGAAACTACAGACCAGTAATCTGGATAATTTTTGTTGCCATTCTCTGGACCTTTTCCAGTTCTGAGTTGGGGTGACCGGAACTGCACACAATATTCAAGGTGTGTTCACAGTGAATAATGCCTTCATATGAGGCACTATAATATTTTCTATTTTATTCCCTATCCTTTTCCAAATTTCAAACATTCTGTTTTCCTTTTTGACTGGTGTGCCACACACTGAGATGAGGTCTTCAGCTAATTGTTCACAATGTCTCCAAGATCCTTTTCCTGAGTGGTAACCCCTTTTCAATTTCAGTTCAATTTCAATTTATTGAGCTGGCCTCAGCCATGACAAAAACAGACATAGACAAACAATAGTACATATTTTACAACAGGCAATACAACTGCCAGGCACTGGCGCCAACTAGGCACGCCAAAAGAAAGTACAACAGTGCCATAAGACGAATGGACCATGCATCGCTGTCACAAAATAAAAACAGAAATTTAAATACAATACTTCAATTACATTTCAGCTACAATATCCAGATTAACAAATTAGAGTTTAAGCATTTACAATACAAGTCTCCATTATTCGGGCACGTAATCTCACAGCCCTAGCAGCAAAAAAAGTCACCTTGTTTGTTACCGCCTCTTTTTTTTATCCCCTAGAAGATAAATTAGTTTCTGAAAGGGGACCAAAATGGATCTAACTTAACTCTCTCCAGGAGTCTTGCCCGAGGCTATTGATATATAGGGCAGCTTAGTAAATAGTACGGGAGATCCTCCACACAGTTTCCATCACAAATACATAATCGCGCTGAATAAGGGATGTCTTTGTATCTCCCTTTTACTATGGCCGAAGGCATTGTTTGTAGCCTCAGTGGAGGTAAAGGCTTTCCTATATACAGGATTATCAAGCACCTTCAGCTATCTACCACCTGCCAACCCTATAGACCAATATTTGTACCAAGGTGATATGCGAGAGTTGTATACCTGCGCTCTTAACTGCTGTCTATCAGCATCCCCAATTCTCAACTTAACCATTTTAACGGCTTCTTTATATGAGAAATGTTTCAGGAAAGCAGTGGAAAAACCCAAATGTGCCAGTTTATAATTCTCTCCCAACCTTCAGGAATCTTTGTTACTACATTCCAAACTCATTTTCTCAGATATACACATAAATATGACAAAGCTTGAGAATTAAGTATTTTAAAGAAAAAACACAGTCTATTGAATCTTGCAGCCCTTGATTTCAGTCCTAGCTCAAGTCTCATTACAGCAGGAGAAGTAGCCGACACTGTCCCCATACAGGCCCTCAGCCGCTTATTCTGCCAGGTTTCAAGGTATTCAAGGCCATGGCGTCATAACCCCAAATCTGGGCTCCATATAACACCTTGGATATTAATTTAGTTTCCCAGATTTTCAATGCTGGACTTATCTGCCACCCTCCCTTAGACCTATAAAACCTCAACAATACAGAGGTAAAGGCTAAACCGTTTGTCTTGTTGCAAGCAGATGTGACACCCAGGAGCCATTGTAGGAAGAAGACTATGCCCAAATACTTAAAGAAATGCACTTCTTCTATTTTGTGTCCTGACAGATACCCATTTTCTTTTTTATATTGTGTAGAAAAAGTCATAATTTTAGTTCTGCTATAATTTATTACCCAATGTTGGGTATCACATTATCTGCCAAAATCATTAATTAAATAGATTAGACCTAGTTTACTCGTGGACAATAGAACAGTGTCATCCGCGTGCATTAATACAGATATCCGATGATCACCAATCTTAGGGGCCATATATTTCCCTTTGTCCTGATGTTTGTTGATTTAAATTATTCACATACAGATTAAACAATGTTGGGGCAAGCAGGCAACCTCTCCTTACTCCCCTTGATGTAGAAATTAAATCTGATAGAGTTCCTTTTGTGTTAATACGCACCTGGAGTGGTAACCCCTAATTTAGGACCCAGCATTGGGTGTTTTTACACACAGATTTCTCCTGCATGTTTGCTGTTACATCCTGAACTTTCTGTGTGTCTAAATCACTCACCCAGATCTTAAACATCTGGCTCTTTGAACTTCTGCATAGAACTTCTCCCAGAACTTTTGTGTGTAAAAAGTTCTCCTGGTAAACTGCTTTGCTCCAGGCAGCTGTGGTCACTTGGTTTCCATGGCAGCCC
>QEPC01004073.1:949389-1002528 GCA_003113815.1 Sphenodon punctatus | reverse complement strand
TATTTATACGTCTGAACTTGTGTTAAATTATGCTCCTTTATTGTCCATCTGTATTTTTTATGTTCTTGGGAAGAAACAACCACTTTTGTTTTCGCATAGTTGATTTGTAAGTGATTTAATGTACAATAGTCAAATAATGCATTTAATTGTCGTCTCAAGCCTATACTAGTTTGTGACATGAGCACGGCATCATCCGCGTATAACAGACACCCTACATGACGGGAAGCCAATTTTTTTTTTGGGGGGGGGGATTTTAATTCAGCCATCCTAGGAATAAGATCATTCAGGAACAGATTAAATAATGTAGGGGCCAATACACAGCCTTGCCTAACTCCTGATGTTATAGGAATTTCATCTGTCAGGTCACCTTCATTGTTAACCCTAACAACCAGGGATGATTTAGCATATAACTTCTTAATTAAAAAAAGAAGCCGGGGGTCAATGAGGGTGTTTCTCAGTTTTTCCCATAGCAAAGTTCTATCCACCAAATCGAAAGCTGATTTTAAATCGACAAATGCCATAAACAGTCTCTGATTAGATAACCTATATTTCTGCGTTAAGTGTGCAAGAATCAAGGCATGCTCCATTGTCGACCACCCCGTTTGAAACCCAACCTCTTCAGGATGAATTATTTCCTGTTTACTTCAAGCTTTCCAGAATCGTCAGGAAATTTAAGCTGTTCATTCCTTTTGTCCTGCTGTAAACTAGCATCCCCAGATCTGGTCATCGTACTAGATGACAATCCCTTTTCCCTTAAGTTTTCTTTCTGCACCATTAGAGCCCTAGTTAAAGACACCCCTTTTTGGCCAGCTAAACTAGGATTCTGAATATTCTGCACCAAAGGCGGCTGAACTAGCCTTTTAGTCATATTATTGATAGAATCTATAACATCCTTAAATTTACTTTTTGGGGATTCCAGTAAGGAAGTAATCTTAGAAAGCTTCAAAATGAGTTTTTTAATTAAATCACCTATTATAAAACATTGTGTTCCCATCATTTTGTATAAAAGAAGATTTCGTGTTCATGTCACCAAAAAAGGATTCCTGTTCGCCTGATAACTGAGAGGGACTTAACCCTAAATCATCTCCATTCTCCTTCCCTTAGGAATTTGATAGCTCTAGAGGAGCAATCTTTTTTTCCTTTGCTGGCCTAGCAAAAAAATAATCCATCTTTGTTCGCTTGTTAGATATTTGAGAGTCCATAGCACCTAACTGGGCTTGCCTACGCTGTTTTTGTATCATATTTGCTGATTTCTATAGCAATTCCCAGGGAATATCAAACAAAAAACTGCCCCCAACAAGATCCAGCCCCTTCTCAGAGCTTACAGCGAGGTGCTTAACCCCTATAGAGGCAGATGAACACAAAATCCTACCCCTTGCAGCAGCAGACTTACCCCCTATAAGGGCCGATAAACCCCAAGGTCCTACCCCCACCCGGGCTGTATGACCACGAGTGTGTCCCCTATAAAGGAAGATAAAAGCAAAGTGTCGTACCCCTTCCAGGGTCTTAACCCCTGTAGAGGCAGATAAGACACAAAGTCCAACCCCTTTTCGGGGTTTACAGTGACAAGCTTGACCCATGAAGCAGCAACAATACACCCCAGTAGTCCTACCCCTTCTCGGGGCTTGCGGTGGTGAGCTTAACCGCTGAAGCATCAACAGTAGACCTCAAAAGTCCTACCCCTTCTCAGGGCTTACAGCATTTTAAGTCCCGGCAGCAAAAGACTGGAACAGGTGGCCTCCTCAACTTGGTTCTTGACTAGTAGTGTGGAGATTTCCCGCCCTATCCGGATCCAAAGTGGCCCCCTGATGCAGCACATTAGACTCTTCACCACGGCCACTTTGGCTCTCTAACAGCCCCTCCAGCAGTCAATACCCTTTGGGCTGGCACCCAAAGACTGGCACCTCTAAGGCCCAGCCCTAGGCTAAGTACCTGTAAGAGGCAGAGGGTCCAGGTGTTAGCAATCTCCCAGGGAGCCAATAAGCCCTTGCATTCCTCTGGAGGCACACAGTCACAAGCCCAACACACACCCTGCTAGGGCCCAGCCCTAGGCTAAGTACCTGTAAGAGGCAAACGGTCCAAGTGTCAGCAATCTCCCAGGGAACCAATCTGAGATTTAAATATAATCCTGTGACTCCAGAGACAGATGCAAAATATTTTAAATGTTAACTAAAATCATAGCTCTATTCAGGGATTCTGGGTGCTATCAACCCCCTCCCCCGCCCCCCGGTGCATATTCTGGCTGCAGGGGGGATGCGAAAGCCAGGATATGTGCATGGGGATCGGCCAATCTGAAAGCCCCTCTGCGCGGTTTTTCCGGCAAACACCTGCAGAGATGCAGAGCAGGAAATCCAGCTCTGCCTGTTTACCAGCTGATCCGGGCAGGGGGCTTTCAGACCAGCCGATCCCCATGAATATCCTGGCTTGCACACCCCACCCCCTACAGCCAAGATATGCGTGGGGGGGAAGGTCTAAAAGTGGCCTCTGCAACGCACTTGGGGTCATGACCCATAATTTATGAACCTCTGCAGAATAAATTTGCATGAGTAAAAAATATCATTCAGATTCTTATCTGAAGGAGGAGATGAATCTGCTATTGATATCAGTTACCCTAGTGTAAATCAGGACTAACAAAAATGACAGGAAGGCAGTGACGCCACTGAGAAAGCAGCACAGGACCAGAATAATTTCAATCAGTTAAGGAAGAGAAGGAAGGAAGGAAATTGAAGGAATAAGAGAAAAAGTCCAGCAAAAGCAATAGCACATGCTTGTTGCAACATGTCAATAGTGCTTCAGTTGTGCTTAATTTTGATTTCAAGACAGAATTCAAGGTATCCTGATTTGAGTCACTGCCAGTTGTTGAGACAACACGCAGACAATTGTGACTAATTTCAGACGTGACAAGATCACAGGGTGGTGGCTGTGATCCCATGCACGTCTGTTTGAGCCCCGCCAGGTGTTCACCACAGTCAATCTCTGGTGGGGGTCAAAGCTAACGACGGTTCTGGGGATGAGGCTGGCCTCATCCCCAGAACCTCTGTTAGCCTGCCCATGATCCGTGATGGGCCAAAAGTAACGTCTGTTACCTTGGCCCATCACAGATCGTGGACCCGACCACAGTACGGGATCGGGAGCAGTGACCGCATTGGCTGCTGCACCCGCCTGTCTTGCCGAGAGCGAGCAGCTGGGGGACCATGGGGGGTCCAGCTGTACAGCCGCATGTTGCGCCACACAGCCTCGCCCCCTCCGAGATTCCCCAGCATGATGGAAACTGGCATGTCTATAAGGATGGCCAGCTTCATCACTGACTGGGATCTGAGTCAGATCCCGGTCTGGGTTTCAGCGTGTTGGGCCTGGAGGCTCAGTATGTCTGAAATTACCCTGTGTGTTTAAGCAGCACCACATGGTGAACATGGGGCCAAACTGGTGTTCATATCAAGGTCAAGACACCCATTTAGACACCCGTTGACGTTTTGTCCAAAGATACCCTCTGGGTAATTTCAGATGTTATGAAATCGCTGTTCACCACAGTGGATCACAGTGGATCCTGTGTAGTGGTGGCGAGTCCGTGAACATCTGTTTGCTCCTGGCCAGATGTTCACCACAGTGAATACCTGTCCGGGATCAAATTGACCATGGTTCTGGAGGTGAGGCCAGCCTCACCTCCAGAATCATGGTTAGCTTCACCATGATCCATGATGGGCCAAAAGTAATGTCAGTTACCTTGGCCCATCGCTAATTGTGACTCAGACTTCGGTACACCGCGGGATCAGGCGCAGCGACTGCATTGGCTGCTGCGCCCACCTGTCTCCCCGAGGGCGGGTGGCTGTGGAAGCACGGGTGGGGCGGGGATGTGCAGCCTCATGTCGCACCATGCAGCCCCGCCCCCTCTGAAATTCCCCAGCGTGATGGAGCCAGCACATCTAAAGGACGACCGGCTTCATCACGGACCGGGATCTGAGAGAGATCCCAGTCCAGGATTCAGTGTGGTGGGCCAAACTGCCTGTCACGTCTGAAATTACCCTCTGTCTCCAACAATGACTAACTTCAGTTACTTCAGATAGTGCACGATGGGTCATCATAATAGAGTGATCTATCTTCTGCTAGTTCCAGGCATTCAGAAGTCTCAAATACTAGACAGCTTGACTAATAGCTCTTTATTAATCTATCCTCTAAGAACATATCTACTTTTTTAACCCATGTTTGCTATTGGCCTTCACAACGTCCCCTCTTGTGGGTGTTCAGTACTTCCCTATTAAAGAAGAGGAGTCTTCTCCTGCAGTGCAAAATTTTCTTCATTGACATTTGTTTATTTGAGAAAATAGAGACCATTTCCAAGACTGTTTAAGTCTTTTCAGGATGAAACCCCAAGGAATTTTTTTGATGCAGCCAAGAGCAGAACTCAGCTTCCAGTCCTCCCTGAGACACAAACAAGCCTTCTCCTGTTTTAAAATTTAAATTGTGTATTTCTTGCCGAGTTTAGGCCTCTGCTAGTGAACAGAAGTTGTTGATAGACAGCAAATCTTGCTCTGCTTCTGGGGCTACCAGGGGAATACAAATAAAAATGCTAACAGCAGCACCTCATAGCTACGTGGTTAATAGGTTTGCCTTCAATAAATAACCTTTGGGTTGGAGTGGATTCTAAATTTAGCAAAATTAGTGTTCCCATCCCTTTTTTTCTTGTTACATTTTTTCTATATTCAGTCTCCCTGTATGTCTCTGTGGAGACAGGGGAAAGATGCAGGACAGGAAGTTATTCAGTTTTGGAGAGGACAGGAAAGAGATAAGAAAAATAAATCTGGGAAGAAAGAAGTGAGACCATCATGGAAAATTATATTGAATGCAGGGCAGAGGCAATGTTTTAAAACAATACTGCTCTTGTCTAAAGACAGTATCAAGTGTTTGCTATGCTATTGCTGAAATGAATATGCCATTTCATATTTGCAAGATTATTTGGGTATTAGTTTAAATGAACGGATATCCAAATAAGTCTTTGCTAGTATTGCAATATTCACATATACATTAATTCAGCTAGTTTGCATTAGAAACTATGCTTATATAGTAACTTAACATAAGAACTAGGGGTTTACTGAATAGTATTTCTAGGTACTTGGGCCAAATTCTGATGTTCTGGGTACTCGGTCTGGGTACTTGGTGGCACCTTGGAATTTTTTCTGAGGATCTGGAATTCAGAACTCCTAATTCCAGACCTCGGAAATATTCTGAACTTAGAAACTTGGAATCATGGAAACTTGGAACAATTCGGTGCCAAAAAATCCTCCATTGTGTGTGCCCAGCCCATAGGTGCAAAGCAAGTCCCCTCCCCACACACCATTAACCAGAAAGAAATGTGGAAGTATTCCCCCAGTGCCTTGGCTGGTCATCACATCTTGGCAAAGTTCTTGAACCCACAGCCAAAGCACTACCCAGAAAGGTCAGCTAGCAAGTGTGGGACAATCGCTCAAGAAGACAACCCCACAAAATGCAACTGCTTCCAGAAATCCAAAAAAAGCCAACATTAGTGTATTCGCAGCATGGTCCACCATCAGCAGTGAGTGCACCCACTTAAAAATCATTATGCCAGCCAAGCAGTGTACAGAAAAGCAGGCTAGCAAGAGTGGGACGTTCACTCAAGAAGAATACAAGAACCCCACAAATAGTGCAATTGCATGAAGAAATCCCACCAAAAGCCAGCCAGCCCAGCAGACCNCCGGATCCAAAGTGGCCCCCTGATGCAGCACATTAGACTCTTCACCACGGCCACTTTGGCTCTCTAACAGCCCCTCCAGCAGTCAATACCCTTTGGGCTGGCACCCAAAGACTGGCACCTCTAAGGCCCAGCCCTAGGCTAAGTACCTGTAAGAGGCAGAGGGTCCAGGTGTTAGCAATCTCCCAGGGAGCCAATAAGCCCTTGCATTCCTCTGGAGGCACACAGTCACAAGCCCAACACACACCCTGCTAGGGCCCAGCCCTAGGCTAAGTACCTGTAAGAGGCAGACGGTCCAAGTGTCAGCAATCTCCCAGGGAACCAATCTGAGATTTAAATATAATCCTGTGACTCCAGAGACAGATGCAAAATATTTTAAATGTTAACTAAAATCATAGCTCTATTCAGGGATTCGGGGTGCTATCAACCCCCTCCCCCGCCCCCCGGTGCATATTCTGGCTGCAGGGGGGATGCGAAAGCCAGGATATGTGCATGGGGATCGGCCAATCTGAAAGCCCCTCTGCGCGGTTTTTCCGGCAAACACCTGCAGGGATGCAGAGCAGGAAATCCAGCTCTGCCTGTTTACCAGCTGATCCGGGCAGGGGGCTTTCAGACCAGCCGATCCCCATGAATATCCTGGCTTGCACACCCCACCCCCTACAGCCAAGATATGCGTGGGGGGGAAGGTCTAAAAGTGGCCTCTGCAACGCACTTGGGGTCATGACCCATAATTTATGAACCTCTGCAGAATAAATTTGCATGAGTAAAAAATATCATTCAGATTCTTATCTGAAGGAGGAGATGAATCTGCTATTGATATCAGTTACCCTAGTGTAAATCAGGACTAACAAAAATGACAGGAAGGCAGTGACGCCACTGAGAAAGCAGCACAGGACCAGAATAATTTCAATCAGTTAAGGAAGAGAAGGAAGGAAGGAAATTGAAGGAATAAGAGAAAAAGTCCAGCAAAAGCAATAGCACATGCTTGTTGCAACATGTCAATAGTGCTTCAGTTGTGCTTAATTTTGATTTCAAGACAGAATTCAAGGTATCCTGATTTGAGTCACTGCCAGGTGTTGAGACAACAGGCAGACAATTGTGACTAATTTCAGACGTGACAAGATCACAGGGTGGTGGCTGTGATCCCATGCACGTCTGTTTGAGCCCCGCCAGGTGTTCACCACAGTCAATCTCTGGTGGGGGTCAAAGCTAACGACGGTTCTGGGGATGAGGCTGGCCTCATCCCCAGAACCTCTGTTAGCCTGCCCATGATCCGTGATGGGCCAAAAGTAACGTCTGTTACCTTGGCCCATCACAGATCGTGGACCTGACCACAGTACGGGATCGGGAGCAGTGACCGCATTGGCTGCTGCACCCGCCTGTCTTGCCGAGAGCGAGCAGCTGGGGGACCATGGGGGGTCCAGCTGTACAGCCGCATGTTGCGCCACACAGCCTCGCCCCCTCCGAGATTCCCCAGCATGATGGAAACTGGCATGTCTATAAGGATGGCCAGCTTCATCACTGACTGGGATCTGAGTCAGATCCCGGTCTGGGTTTCAGCGTGTTGGGCCTGGAGGCTCAGTATGTCTGAAATTACCCTGTGTGTTTAAGCAGCACCACATGGTGAACATGGGGCCAAACTGGTGTTCATATCAAGGTCAAGACACCCATTTAGACACCCGTTGACGTTTTGTCCAAAGATACCCTCTGGGTAATTTCAGATGTTATGAAATCGCTGTTCACCACAGTGGATCACAGTGGATCCTGTGTAGTGGTGGCGAGTCCGTGAACGTCTGTTTGCTCCTGGCCAGATGTTCACCACAGTGAATACCTGTCCGGGATCAAATTGACCATGGTTCTGGAGGTGAGGCCAGCCTCACCTCCAGAATCATGGTTAGCTTCACCATGATCCATGATGGGCCAAAAGTAATGTCAGTTACCTTGGCCCATCGCTAATTGTGACTCAGACTTCGGTACACCGCGGGATCAGGCGCAGCGACTGCATTGGCTGCTGCGCCCACCTGTCTCCCCGAGGGCGGGTGGCTGTGGAAGCACGGGTGGGGCGGGGATGTGCAGCCTCATGTCGCACCATGCAGCCCCGCCCCCTCTGAAATTCCCCAGCGTGATGGAGCCAGCACATCTAAAGGACGACCGGCTTCATCACGGACCGGGATCTGAGAGAGATCCCAGTCCAGGATTCAGTGTGGTGGGCCAAACTGCCTGTCACGTCTGAAATTACCCTCTGTCTCCAACAATGACTAACTTCAGTTACTTCAGATAGTGCACGATGGGTCATCATAATAGAGTGATCTATCTTCTGCTAGCTCCAGGCATTCAGAAGTCTCAAATACTAGACAGCTTGACTAATAGCTCTTTATTAATCTATCCTCTAAGAACATATCTACTTTTTTAACCCATGTTTGCTATTGGCCTTCACAACGTCCCCTCTTGTGGGTGTTCAGTACTTCCCTATTAAAGAAGAGGAGTCTTCTCCTGCAGTGCAAAATTTTCTTCATTGACATTTGTTTATTTGAGAAAATAGAGACCATTTCCAAGACTGTTTAAGTCTTTTCAGGATGAAACCCCAAGGAATTTTTTTGATGCAGCCAAGAGCAGAACTCAGCTTCCAGTCCTCCCTGAGACACAAACAAGCCTTCTCCTGTTTTAAAATTTAAATTGTGTATTTCTTGCCGAGTTTAGGCCTCTGCTAGTGAACAGAAGTTGTTGATAGACAGCAAATCTTGCTCTGCTTCTGGGGCTACCAGGGGAATACAAATAAAAATGCTAACAGCAGCACCTCATAGCTACGTGGTTAATAGGTTTGCCTTCAATAAATAACCTTTGGGTTGGAGTGGATTCTAAATTTAGCAAAATTAGTGTTCCCATCCCATTTTTTCCTTGTTACATTTTTTCTATATTCAGTCTCCCTGTATGTCTCTGTGGAGACAGGGGAAAGATGCAGGACAGGAAGTTATTCAGTTTTGGAGAGGACAGGAAAGAGATAAGAAAAATAAATCTGGGAAGAAAGAAGTGAGACCATCATGGAAAATTATATTGAATGCAGGGCAGAGGCAATGTTTTAAAACAATACTGCTCTTGTCTAAAGACAGTATCAAGTGTTTGCTATGCTATNACTTGGGGTCATGACCCATAATTTATGAACCTCTGCAGAATAAATTTGCATGAGTAAAAAATATCATTCAGATTCTTATCTGAAGGAGGAGATGAATCTGCTATTGATATCAGTTACCCTAGTGTAAATCAGGACTAACAAAAATGACAGGAAGGCAGTGACGCCACTGAGAAAGCAGCACAGGACCAGAATAATTTCAATCAGTTAAGGAAGAGAAGGAAGGAAGGAAATTGAAGGAATAAGAGAAAAAGTCCAGCAAAAGCAATAGCACATGCTTGTTGCAACATGTCAATAGTGCTTCAGTTGTGCTTAATTTTGATTTCAAGACAGAATTCAAGGTATCCTGATTTGAGTCACTGCCAGGTGTTGAGACAACAGGCAGACAATTGTGACTAATTTCAGACGTGACAAGATCACAGGGTGGTGGCTGTGATCCCATGCACGTCTGTTTGAGCCCCGCCAGGTGTTCACCACAGTCAATCTCTGGTGGGGGTCAAAGCTAACGACGGTTCTGGGGATGAGGCTGGCCTCATCCCCAGAACCTCTGTTAGCCTGCCCATGATCCGTGATGGGCCAAAAGTAACGTCTGTTACCTTGGCCCATCACAGATCGTGGACCTGACCACAGTACGGGATCGGGAGCAGTGACCGCATTGGCTGCTGCACCCGCCTGTCTTGCCGAGAGCGAGCAGCTGGGGGACCATGGGGGGTCCAGCTGTACAGCCGCATGTTGCGCCACACAGCCTCGCCCCCTCCGAGATTCCCCAGCATGATGGAAACTGGCATGTCTATAAGGATGGCCAGCTTCATCACTGACTGGGATCTGAGTCAGATCCCGGTCTGGGTTTCAGCGTGTTGGGCCTGGAGGCTCAGTATGTCTGAAATTACCCTGTGTGTTTAAGCAGCACCACATGGTGAACATGGGGCCAAACTGGTGTTCATATCAAGGTCAAGACACCCATTTAGACACCCGTTGACGTTTTGTCCAAAGATACCCTCTGGGTAATTTCAGATGTTATGAAATCGCTGTTCACCACAGTGGATCACAGTGGATCCTGTGTAGTGGTGGCGAGTCCGTGAACGTCTGTTTGCTCCTGGCCAGATGTTCACCACAGTGAATACCTGTCCGGGATCAAATTGACCATGGTTCTGGAGGTGAGGCCAGCCTCACCTCCAGAATCATGGTTAGCTTCACCATGATCCATGATGGGCCAAAAGTAATGTCAGTTACCTTGGCCCATCGCTAATTGTGACTCAGACTTCGGTACACCGCGGGATCAGGCGCAGCGACTGCATTGGCTGCTGCGCCCACCTGTCTCCCCGAGGGCGGGTGGCTGTGGAAGCACGGGTGGGGCGGGGATGTGCAGCCTCATGTCGCACCATGCAGCCCCGCCCCCTCTGAGATTCCCCAGCGTGATGGAGCCGGCACATCTAAAGGACGACCGGCTTCATCACGGACCGGGATCTGAGAGAGATCCCAGTCCAGGATTCAGTGTGGTGGGCCAAACTGCCTGTCACGTCTGAAATTACCCTCTGTCTCCAACAATGACTAACTTCAGTTACTTCAGATAGTGCACGATGGGTCATCATAATAGAGTGATCTATCTTCTGCTAGCTCCAGGCATTCAGAAGTCTCAAATACTAGACAGCTTGACTAATAGCTCTTTATTAATCTATCCTCTAAGAACATATCTACTTTTTAAACCCATGTTTGCTATTGGCCTTCACAACGTCCCCTCTTGTGGGTGTTCAGTACTTCCCTATTAAAGAAGAGGAGTCTTCTCCTGCAGTGCAAAATTTTCTTCATTGACATTTGTTTATTTGAGAAAATAGAGACCATTTCCAAGACTGTTTAAGTCTTTTCAGGATGAAACCCCAAGGAATTTTTTTGATGCAGCCAAGAGCAGAACTCAGCTTCCAGTCCTCCCTGAGACACAAACAAGCCTTCTCCTGTTTTAAAATTTAAATTGTGTATTTCTTGCCGAGTTTAGGCCTCTGCTAGTGAACAGAAGTTGTTGATAGACAGCAAATCTTGCTCTGCTTCTGGGGCTACCAGGGGAATACAAATAAAAATGCTAACAGCAGCACCTCATAGCTACGTGGTTAATAGGTTTGCCTTCAATAAATAACCTTTGGGTTGGAGTGGATTCTAAATTTAGCAAAATTAGTGTTCCCATCCCATTTTTTCCTTGTTACATTTTTTCTATATTCAGTCTCCCTGTATGTCTCTGTGGAGACAGGGGAAAGATGCAGGACAGGAAGTTATTCAGTTTTGGAGAGGACAGGAAAGAGATAAGAAAAATAAATCTGGGAAGAAAGAAGTGAGACCATCATGGAAAATTATATTGAATGCAGGGCAGAGGCAATGTTTTAAAACAATACTGCTCTTGTCTAAAGACAGTATCAAGTGTTTGCTATGCTATTGCTGAAATGAATATGCCATTTCATATTTGCAAGATTATTTGGGTATTAGTTTAAATGAACGGATATCCAAATAAGTCTTTGCTAGTATTGCAATATTCACATATACATTAATTCAGCTAGTTTGCATTAGAAACTATGCTTATATAGTAACTTAACATAAGAACTAGGGGTTTACTGAATAGTATTTCTAGGTACTTGGGCCAAATTCTGATGTTCTGGGTACTCGGTCTGGGTACTTGGTGGCACCTTGGAATTTTTTCTGAGGATCTGGAATTCAGAACTCCTAATTCCAGACCTCGGAAATATTCTGAACTTAGAAACTTGGAATCATGGAAACTTGGAACAATTCGGTGCTAAAAAATCCTCCATTGTGTGTGCCCAGCCCATAGGTGCAAAGCAAGTCCCCTCTCCACACACCATTAACCAGAAAGAAATTTGGAAGTATTCCCCCAGTGCCTTGGCTGGTCATCACATCTTGGCAAAGTTCTTGAACCCACAGCCAAAGCACTACCCAGAAATGTCAGCTAGCAAGTGTGGGACAATCGCTCAAGAAGACAACCCCACAAAATGCAACTTCTTCCAGAAATCCAAAAAAAGCCAACATTAGTGTATTCGCAGCATGGTCCACCATCAGCAGTGAGTGCACCCACTTAAAAATCATTATGCCATCCATGCAGTGTACAGAAAAGCAGGCTAGCAAGAGTGGGACGTTCACTCAAGAAGAATACAAGAACCCCACAAATAGTGCAATTGCATGAAGAAATCCCACCAAAAGCCAGCCAGCCCAGCAGACCTATTATAACACTCACAAGAAAGAAACTAAACATTCACACACACAAACACCCCAGGGGCACACACTTTTTTTTTTTTTAAGAAGACATAGGCTTGGTACTGTTGCACTGGTAAATGGAAGAGCTCAGGCAACAGGAAGTGGAACCAGGCAGAGAGATCCCTCTGGTCTCATGGTGCCAAGCAGCAGGAAGAGGAGTAGAAGTTATATTTAACTTACACTTCACAATTAAGTTCTATTGTGCCATGCGGCAGCCCCACAGCCTTGGTAAGAAAGAGGAGAACACACAACCCCACAAAACAGTGTGCAACTGCGTGGAGAAATCCCACCAAGAGCCAGCCAACCCAGCAGACGAAATTATTATTTATTTTTATGATTATATTTTTATTCTGCCCATCCTGCCTCAGACAGCCCTGGATGGCGAACAACAAATATAAAATACAATTCCAGAAAATCAATAAAAACAATATCTATATAAAATATATACACAATTAATATTAACAAAAAACTACAACTGGGAAAATAAAAACCTACCCCTCTCCCTCACCAAATGTCTGATGAAACAGCCAGGTCTTACAGCATGGTGGAAGGAGACAAGGCTCTGGGCCAACTGGACCTCCTCAGGCAGGGGGTTCCACAGCCTGGGGGTGACCACCAAAAAAGCCCTATGATCGGTGGCCACTCACCTTGTCTAATGGATCTCCAAGAAGGGCCCCCCAGATGACCACAGGGGCCGATCAAGAACATGGGGAGAGAGTATTGTAGAGTTACCTTTCTGTTGAATAACACACAGCAGAAGTTTCTTCAAAACAGAACTTTACTAAGAGCTCAGAAGACATGCTTCCATACTGTACAGACTGCATGGGACAAGATGGAGGACAGAGAAAGGAGAAGAGAGGAGACAACGAGAACCCCCCCCCCCCTGTTTTCATCCCCTGACCCTCCCCCTACTGGACATGCTCCATATTAAGCTTGCAGGGCTTGCAATGGGCTTTTACTTGTGACTGTTGCACAATCCAATGCCCCTTCTCAACAGTCACTAGTCAAACCCACTAGGTTCAGTCTTCTTAATAGTTTGCGATGGCGTTCCCCTGCTAGTGGCTTCATGAACACATCCGCTGTCATATCCTCTGTAGGACAGTATTGCAGATCTATGAGTCCTTGTTCCTGTGAGTCTTTCGGGAAATGGTATTTTATGTCAATGTGCTTGGTTCTGGGGTTGATTCTTTCTGTTTGCGCCAGCGCTATACATCCTTGGTTGTCCTCCAGGATCGGCATGGGTCTGTCCAATTTTTGCCCCAGATCATTTAGAATCTGTTGCAACCAGATAACTTCTTGGCTGGCGTGTGCCGCTGCCACGTACTCTGCCTCCATCGAGGAAAGTGTCAGAGACTTGTTTCCTACTGCACCAACTGATGGGTCCTCCACCAAGCAAAAATATGGTATTCTTTGCTTGGTGGAGGACCCATCATTAAGAGTAAAGATGAAGTATTCGACAAACTTCAGGACTATGTGATCATGATTATGCAACAAGTTCCAGCGCAGACTAAAGACACTGTGGACTGACAATGGGGATGAGTTCACAGGAAAGGAAGTAGAGGACTTCCTGAGACTCCATGGAATTGAGCACCAAAAGACAATGCCATATACAATAACTGTTGTAATTGTTTTTACTATTGTTGTCAGCCGCCCCGAGCTGCATTGCAGGAGGGGGCGGGATAAAAATCTATAAAATAAATAAATAAAATAAATACACCTGAGCAGAATGGAACAGCTGAAAGGAAAAACAGAAATGGTTAGATGCATGTTAACAGACTCTGGACTACCAGATATATACTGGGGCAAAGCAGTATCCCTGCTTATACAAACTTCAGAACTATGTGACCATGGATTCGCCTGTTCTTTCGCTGTGCTCAGATGGTACAGGTGCTCATCTGCAGTGGTTCTGACCAGTACTTTTGACCCACTTTGAATTGTGCATTCGTCTCCCTGGAAACGGATGGTGAGCCCCCTTGCTGTCAGGTGCTTCACAGACAGGAGTCCCCCTTTTAAGTTGGGCACATAGAGCACATCTTCATGGGTATGCTCAGTGTGCCTCCCTGTGACTGGTTGCACTACAGGAATCCTTGTCCAATTCCTTCTGTGTTCATGCTTCTCCCATCTGCGAGGTAGATTCTTTCTTTACTGCTCAGACCCAGTCCTGTGAAGAATCCTTTATCGAGTCATGTGGCTTGTTGCCCTGGAGTCTACACACCAATTTTGGGATGAGCTGTCTTGCATTGCTCTGAAGCACCCACTCCATTGTTGAGGGACTATGTTGCTGTTTGTGACTTTATCCCTCTGCTTAGGTGTTCATGGAGACAGTTCCTGCTGTTCTGCTTTCCATATATAGCAGTCTTTCTTTAAATGTCCCTCCTTTTTGCATCTGAAGCATACTCTGGCTTCCCTCTTAGGAAGTTTGTCTGAGGTTTTCAGTGCAGTCTCATTACCCTGCTTTAGATCATTCTGCAGGTTCTCCTTTCTGCGCTGGAATTCATCCGCAAGTCTACCTTTAACAAATTCCAGTTTCAGTTCAGTCTCTGGCCTTATCTCCAGGGCATTGATGAGGGCACTGTAAGATTTAGGCATGCTGCAGAGGAGTAGGGCTACCACACGGCTGTCCTTTATATCTTCTCCAATGCCATGCAGCTTTGCCACTACTTCCAACATGGCATTTATATGCTCCTGCATTTCACTTTCTTTGCCAAGCTTCATTTTGTATAGTTTCCTCAGTAGAAACAGTTCGCTATTCAGGCTTGTTCTCTCATGCAGGTTTTGCAATGCAATCCACATGCCTCTTGCTTTAGTCTCACTTCTTACATGGATTAGCTGGTCATCGTCTACCAATAAACTTATTGTAGCCTTTACTAACTTGTCCTTTTTATCCCATTCCTCATGATTTGCTGCTGGTCTGTTCGTGTTAATCACCTCCCATCTTTAGATAGCAGCATTTCCACTTTAAACTTCCACAATTGGTAATTTACATTGTTCAGCTTTCCTACTGAAAGTCTGAGCTCTGAGCTGCTTGCCATACTTGCTTCCCTCCCTTACCTTCCCTCCCTTCTGGGATTGAGGCCTTCTTGCTCACAGTCAGTAAACCTCTCTGTCTGGGAGTTTTCTTTCACAGTCTACACTCCTTATGGGCTGCTACTAGTCTTCAAAATTGCCTTGAAGATGTCCTGGGCCCATAACCTATTGTAGAGTTAGCTTTCTGTTGAATAACACAGCAGAAGTTTCTTCAAAACAGAACTTGACCAAGAACTCAGAAGGCATGCTTCCATACTGTACAGACGGCATGGGACAAGAATGGAGGACAGTAGTTCTACCACCCGTGGTATGGAAGAGGTTTTATGAGGCCATTTTTCTAGTACCGCCATCATCCCTGTTCAGCCCCTTGGTTGAGGAAGCCGACTCTTTCCCGCACTGGCCGCTGGTCTCTGAGGAGGAGATTAAGGAGCTGATTCTCCAGTCCAAAAGTGGGAAGGCACCCAGAGTGGACCAAATAACTGTGGAGCACTTGAAGGAAGCCCCGGAGTGGTGGGCTGGATTTCTAGCCCCGGTTTTTACCTATATTAATGCCACAGGAAAGATCCCTGGTTCATGGATCAATAGTATTGTGGTCCCCATTTTTAAGAAGGGAGACCCAAGGGAACCAGGGAACTATCGGCCTATTAGCCTCCTTAGTATCATAGGCAAACTCTACTCCAGACTCTTATGGATAGGCTTCAGGGCTGGTTGGAGCAAAACAAAGTAATTATGCCAGAGCAGGCCGGGTTCCAAAAGGCCCGCTCTATGGTGGACCATGTTTTGGTACTTGTCCATTTAGTGAGGAAGACTCTTGGCCAGGGACTGAAGACGTACTTATGATTTATTGACCTGTGGATGGCTTTTGACTCCATCTGCAGGGGCCGGTTGTGGGATAAGCTACGATCCCTGCAGATGGAGCCGAGACTTCTCTTCTTGTTAACTCGCCTCCATGATAACAACACATTGCAGGTTAAGTTCACTAGGGCAGGTGACTTGATGCGGGAAGTGAGGGTTAATAGAGGGGTGAGGCAGGGCTGCCTTCTGGCACCCACTTTATTTAACATTTTTTTTAATGACCTCCCCCCCTTTCTTGCTGGAATTGACACCCATCCCCCGCAGATTGGGAATAGGAAGGTCCCAGCCCTGCTCTATGCTGATGATACCACCATGATTGCTCGATCATCAGTGGACCTCCGCCGGGCTATGCAGCGGATGGAGGACTACTGTCTCAATGAGGGCCTTGTGGTCAATTATGAGAAGACAAAGGTCTTGATCATAGGCCGAAGGAAGCATTGTGAGTCTCACAAGAGGCAGATCGGGGGCCATCAGATCTCCCAAGTCGACAAATTTAAATACCTGGGAGTGACTTTTTCTAACTCCCTCTGTTGGCAGGACCACTGGCTCACGGCTAAAAGCCAGACCCTACAAACAGTGAGCGCTATATGTGGGTTTTATTATGGCGGGGGGGTGTCAGTTGATATTGCTGGCGCTTCGGTTGTTTCAAGCCAAGGTCATAACCCAGTTGTTATATGCCTTTCCCGTATGGGGGTTGGACTTCTTGGAGCAGCTGGAAACGGTCCAAAATGGGTTTCTGAGGGCGATCCTGGGGATTCCTCAAGGAACGCCGCAGGTTTTTCTCCAAGCTCAGACGGGCTGCCTTCCCATCAGGGTCTCCGCTCTTCAAGCCCTTATTTGCTTGTGGAACTTCTCCCACAAGGGGACGGTTGTTTGGGGAATATTAATAACGTTTTTATTTTCTGTTGTAAATAATTATGCTTGTATGTATGCAACTGCAGGATAATGTTCTTTTTTTACGCATTGCTGGTAACTTTTTAGTTAAGGCAAATAAAGTTTATTGATTGATTGATTGGAGGACAGAGAGAGGAGACAAGGAGAAAAAAATCCAAAACTGTTTCATCCCCTGACCCTCCCCATTCTGGACAAGTCCTGTATTAAGCTTGCAGGGGTTGCAATGGGCTTTTACTTGTGACTGTTGCATAATCCAACAGAGAGACGGTCATGTACGTATGTAGGGTCTAGGCCATGTAGGGCTTTATAGGCACATTGAATTTGTCCCGGTAGACTATTGGCAGCCAGTGCAGCACTTGGAGCATGGGTGTTATGTGCTCCCTGCAACCTGTTCCCATAAGCGAATGGGCCGCTGCATTCTGCACCACTTGCAGCCTCTGGACCAGCATCAAGGGCAGCCCCATGCAGAGTGCATTGTAATAGTCTAATCTTGAGGTGATAAAGGCATGGATGAGGGAAGCAAGGTCAGATTCTGAGATATATGGCTGAAGCTGTCGGACCAGATGTAATTGCCAAAATTCACTCTCTGCCACAGCTGCTACCTGAGCCTCCAGGTAGATCTGTGGACCGAGGAGCACTCCCAGACTCCAAACTTGGGAGACCAAAGGAGGGCAGGCCTCATCAATGACAAGAGACTTCACCACTCCTAGGCCCCCCAAATTTTACACATTTGTTTCCTGTACTAAATCATTTACAAGAGAAAAAATTCCTCCTTTGTACTGAAAAATAATGGCAAATGCAACCACACACCTCTGGAACTCTGGTTTCTAATCTGGATCAGGCACGCAGTGAATGAAACCTGGTGCCGTCTGATGTGTAGCTTGTGGTCTACATTAAATGAGTTGGTCATCATATGCAGTCCGTAATCTGCTGGTGTCAGTATCATTTCAGCTGTTACTAATTAAAAACCTTCTTGTCATGTCATTCTCAGCATTTAGGTCTCCATGAGTGAATGGGCATAACAAGAGCTAAAAGTGTCTTTGCTTTGAAATAATTGGATGGGAGTATGGGCAAGTATCAATTGCTGGTTTGGAAATTCTGCTTGGTCTGTGGGTGGATTTGAAATAATATGATTGGAGTACAGTGGAATTACTTGTCTGCAGTAATTTTGTTGGCAAATGCAGACACTAGACTAATAAATGTGAATTCTTACCTTTATAATGAGGGTTTGTAATATAGCACAATTTATTTTTTTGAAATAGCGGATTATCATTTTGTTTCAGTCAGTCAACAGTGAGGAAAATGCTACAATCTCAAATGTACCAGATTTGGCTTGGCAAAAATTTAGAACCAAAATGGGAACTTAGTAATTTAGTACCTGTCGGGAATATTCAAATGTTCAGGTATGACATCAGATACTTGACTGGTTATCTGGGTACTGATTGGCTACTTAGATATAAAAAACCCAGTAATTTACCAATTATTGTTACCAAGTTTATGATCTTCCGATTACAGATTGGTATATCGGGTCGGAAAACTCAGAAATCAGGACAGAAATTTAAAAAAACCAGGACCGGAAGCCGACTTTACAGGATTGAATGTCCAGAGGTCAGGGCATTGTCTGGAACTGGAAGTCAATTTTCTGGGATAGAAAACTGATAAATAGGTGTCAGAAGTCAGTAAATTGACAAAAGAATAAAAATATTGGTACTGGAAGTTGATGTTATCGGGTGAATTCAGATTCTGGAAATTTGACAGGTATACCTGTTTTGTGAGTATCCACTTTCAGTTATGCTTTGGATCTGTGTTTGAAACCTCTGCTGAGCTCTTTAATGGCCTTCAAAAGTATCAAGATTTAAATCAGGCTGTCAAGTGTCAAGAAATTAAAAATCATGTGATTTCTTTTAAAATAAGCTATATTTTGGGTTGTTTTTCATTGCCTTCTTGCTTATAACATAAAATTGCTAGAAAGCTTATCTCTGTAACCACTAAGGCTGAAGTTAATATTAAAAGAAAATTTGGAATTCAGTGATTTCACTATATTCAAATGAACAGATTTAATTTAAATTTATCTTGATTTGAAAAATTCACTTTTTGCATTTGCAGATTCATTAGTCATTGCTTCCTCATTTTCTCATTGAACACTTGCTGATCATAATACTTCTAAATTTTTTAAGTTGATAATTGGTTAAACTGTGTGACGCACCTGTTGCAAGCTTTAGAGTTGTGTTTCCCAAACTTTTGATAACTGGGTCAGACATTTTTCCTAGATTAAATTTTTTATGTTATTTATTTATTTAATTATATACAAAATTTTATCCCGCCCCTCCTGCCCATAGAGCAGCCTGGAGCGGCGAACAACAGTATAAACAATAAAACAATTTAAAACAGTTAAAAACGTACAACATGCAGGGAAAGAGACCCCCCCCCACTTCCCCCCACCTTTCCCCTCCCCAAAGGCCTGGTGGAACAGCCAGATCTTACATAAATGCCAAAATAACAGGAGAGTGGGAGCCAACCGAGCCTCCTCCAGGAGCAAATTCCACAACACAGGGGCGGCCACTGAAAAAGATCTAACATCAGTGGCCACCCACCTCACCCGGGGAACCTCCAAAAAGGCTCCCACGGACGATCTCAAGGGTTGCACGGGCACATGGGGAGTGAGGCGGTCCCACAGATAAGTAGGGCCCAGGCCATGAAGGGCTTTAAAGGTTAGAACCAGCACCTTGAACCTGGTCCGGTGCTTTATAGGCAGCCAGTGCAGAGCCCAGAGCACTGATGTCAAGTGCTCCCTGCAACCCACCCCTGTAAGGAGACGGGCCATGGCATTCTGCTTCAGCTGCAGCCTCCAGACCAGCTTCTTGGGCAGTCCCACGTAGAGTGCATTGCAGTAATCCAGCCTCGAGATGATGAAGGCATGGATGACAGTGGTGAGGTCGGAGTCTGAGAGATACGGTTGAAGCCAGTGGACAAGATGTAACTGCCGAAATGCACTCCCTGCCACAGCCACAACCTGAGATTCCAGGCTGAGCCGCGAATTGAGGAGCACACCCAGACCTCACACTTGAGAGACCATGGGAGGGCAAACCCCCTCAATAAGAGGAGATTCAACCACCCCCAGGTTCCCCAAGCCCTCGCCCACCAACATCACCTCTGTCTTGTCAGGATTCAATTGCAGATGGCTCAACCTCATCCAAGCCCCCACAACTGACAGGCACTGGGAAAATAGGGAGACTGCATGACCTGGGTCAATGGAAAAAGAGAGGTAGAGCTGAGTGTCATCAGCATACTGATGACACTGCATGCCCTGAAACCCTCTCACGATCTCCCCTAAAGGCTGCATATAGATGTTAAAGAAGAGGGGGGACAGAATGGCACCCTGCAGGACTCCACACATGAGGTCCCGGGGAGAAGATGTACACTCTCCCATGACCACCTGGTGAGGTGGTCTTGGGGGCTGGCAGGTTCATCACACAGTTTAACCAATTAACAACTTAAAAAATTCAGAAGTATTGGGATCAGCAAATGAACAATGAGCAAGCAATGACTAACAAATCTGCAAATGCAAAAAATTAACTTTTCAAATCAAGGTAACAAATATAATTAAAATCTGTTCATTTTAATATAGTTAAATCATTGAATTCTATGTTTTATATAAATAATAATAATAATTAGTAATCTTTATTTATATATAGTACCCCCCTGTCATAGCATGCAGAGTGCATATATATATATATATATATATATATATATATATATATATATATTTAAAAAGAAAAGAAAGTAAAGTATCAATTTTTTGAGACACGTTTCTGCCATACTAGTGTGCCTTGGCACATCATTTGGGAATCAGTGCTCTAGAGGTTAGTGGCATTTGCTGTGCGAGGGATGACTGCACATGGATTTTTTCTTAAGACAATGGTTAAAAACAGGAGAGTGGAGCTGTGGTGACGTGGACTGGGTCGCTGCTGTGTCACTGACATGGCTGGGGTCAAATCGGGGAACTGACCACGTGTGACCCCAGCTGGGAAGCTCTTCCACCCCTATGCTGCTTCAAGCAGCCTGCCCCCCGCCATGACAGGCAACCATGGTGGACCATCATGGACTGGGATGGGTAATGGTGGGTCAGAATATGTGTTCTAGCCCGCTAACCGCTATGGTCCGCTTTACTTTGGACTGGGGAGGGGGGACTTAGCCCGGACTGTGTCTTTGGCACTTTGCAAAGGTGAGAGCCCAGGCTAGCCACCAACATGTTCAGGGTCAGTCTTTGAAAACATCTGGGGGCCCGAGCGCAAATGTGACAGTGACCTGTGGGCCACAGTTGGGACAAAGCTGGCCAGAACGGCTGACTGTCACGCTTGTTTTTACCCAATGTAATCTCGTCTTCTTCAGTCAGGTACCCCATATGCTATAATTTGCACATTTAGCTATATAGGCTACAATCTTACAACATCTCATGTGATTAGCATTTCACCAGTCATAGGTATGTCCCATTGAAGTAAAAATAAACAGAGTGCTTAAAGGTCTGGTCACCATGATAATTCTTATTTGTGGTTTAAAATAGAGATTAGATTCTGTAAGCAAACAAGCCTATCAGTTCCACAATTGCCTAGGATTCCTTCCCTAGCACATATATACATGGACAGTTAACTTTATACCCTTTGAGAAAGAAGAAGCCTCAACAAAATGGTTTTCAAAAGAACGTGTCAGCGAGAAAATTAAATTCTGTCTCCCAAATCTAACAGACTATATTGTTTGTCTTTTTTCCCATAACATGCTGACTTTGTTAATTTTCTTCAAGGTTATTTCCATTAGTTGATTGAGATATATTAATTAAAGAAATTGGGTTAATGTACTAATTTGATATTTCATTTGAAAGTTATTTTTGCTAAATAGACATATAAGAGAGAGCATTATCATAATGAAGCAAAAAAGCTTTAGCTTTATAAGCAAGGTCTTTAAAGTAGACCAAATGTTAAATGTAGGTTTGTTGTTAAGTAAATGGAATGGATAAAACAAAATTATGCTGACATTTTTAACTTTGTGAAGAGTATTGACTTTTTTTTCCCCTTTCACTTGGAGACCTGGTGGAAATCCATCCCTACAAAATATCTCAATGGGATTGCTGCTCAATTTGAGTCAGAACTCCAGCTGCCGTGAGATTTAATAACACCCTGGTTATGATATCATCAAATAGCAAAATCTTCTGGACAGCTGGAACAATTTTGACCCTAATGCTGTAATTAGATATGTAGAATTGTCTTGGTACAAAAAGTTACTTAAGGCTCCATTCAGACAAAAGAAATGCAATGTTCATGCTAGCCAAAGGTTGTAGCATTTGCTTCCAAATCCTGCCAACCTGTTCTTTAGAAAGTTGGCTGGGACTGGATGTCTGGAGCTTCCACAGAGGAACAAAAACACTCTGTTATTAAGCTAAGTTTCTTTGCCTTTAATACTAGCAATATTTATACTGTAGGCCTAAAAATTCATTTAATATACTATAGATGAGGAGCATTTTATGGGGCTTTAACTGGTTACAGAGCTCAGAATTTTGCTCATTAAATCCTTCAAGTATCAGTTCCTAGTTAGTTAGTTAGTTAGTTAGTTTTCAAATTTATACACTGCCCTTCCCACAGAGGCTCAGTGGGAATGAGCCTATTATGAAACAAATGTTATAAGTACACCAAGTGTAACCTGCCTTCTGAAGTTGAAGTCTATGGGTGAAAACAGACATGACGCTAACCACCCTTTAACCACCCTTGGTGGTTATTTATGCATGTTGCAGGGCCGCATAAGGCACCAATACAGCCCTGCAACATGCATAAATAACCACCAAGGGTGGTTAAAGGGTGGTTAGCATCATGTCTGTTTTCACCCTATGGCTGTTTTCAGACGAGCATAGTACCGGTTTTATTACCTATAAATCCAGACTGAACATGATCGTCTGAGTGAACAGCCATACCAGTATAAATAGTTCTACTTCTGGGTTGAATCCTGGCTTAATGGTGGTATAGTTCAACCTGGATTTAAAGATCTTATCTATATCTGATTGAAATAGTGTTAGAATAATTGTCCGTGTGAACACCTAAACCAATATACGCTCTGAGACCATAGAGATTTGAAGGTAGAGTTTATGTTCCCTCTAGGGATGTGCGAACGTGATGCAGAAGTTCAGAGTTCGGACCGAACTCGAATAGTTCGGTCGACCAAACCAAACTTTCGAACCGCACTCGAATTCGACCAAACTGTTCAGTCGAATCCGAACCAGTTCGGAAGACCAAAAAAAGAGCTTTGTGCCAGGTACACAGCTGGCGCTATACAAGTGCTAATAATAATAATAATAATAATAATAATAAATAAACAATTAACAATTAACAATTAATAAATAGTTCGGTTGACCGAACTTTCAAACCGAACTCGATTTTCAAACCGAACCAAACCGAATTTCCGAACTCGGTTCTGTTTGCACATCCCTAGTTCCCTCTACCCATCCCCTTCAGGGACCTGTGACACCAAGTGACAGGCAGCAAAGATGTTGTGAGGAGAGGTTCTCACAGTTGTGCACACAGCAGCCAGAAGAGGCACCCAGGCAGGAAGCAGACCAGAGATGCAGGAACTTTGTTCCCCAATTTCTTTTCCTTTTGTTATAGATTTGATTAAAGATTTTTATTCTCATTCTTTTATCTGTCTTTTAAACTGTGGGCTGCATCTGAGCAGCCGTCTATCACCCAGGCTCTGCCTCCTCCCCACTCTCTGAGCCTTGACAAGGCAGGAGCCCGGAAAGATGCACTCTCCCTCCCCCACTCTGGAGTCTGGGGAGTGGATTGAGCAGCACCTGTGCTGCCTGAGGGTCTCCTCTCCTGGCCAGGCCTGAAGACCAGGACTGACACTCTCCCCTTTCTGAAGGGACTCAGGAGATCTGCGTCAGTTCCCAGCTGCCATGTTTCAGACAGAGGTGCCCACAAACTACTTATAAAGAGCCACAAGCCAGAAGTAGGTAAAGGTGATGATCCTGTTCACCTCACCTCTGTAAGAAGACTAGGAGACCCAGTATGTTTAATGATAGCTCGGACTTTATTGTTACGGTGTATCTCCAGAGCACTCCACGTGCTTCTGCTTAGATGCCTGCTTAGTGCTTACTGGTAAGTACCGGCAGTTAGAGAGAGTGAGAGTTCCCCTCCCCCACACCTGTACCAAGTTTCTCCAAGCCTAGGGCATTCCCAGTCCATAGAGTCTGAACTGTACCAAGTCCCTCTGTTACAACTTCTGACCCCTCAGATCTTCCTCTGCAATGGGAGCAGCAGAGACATGCCCATCTCCATAACAGGAGAGGCAGGAGGGGAACAGAAATTTAGCTGCAGTGAAGCATGGGATTGACAGAGTTCTCTTTGTGACCCCTATATTGGCATATGCGTTCAGATGGCCATACTGGTATAATGTTTTATATCGACATGGCCGCAATCGTCTGAACACTTAATCATGATTAAAACCACATGACTATAATGCTAGTTTTCTAAATAATTCTGGTATTCGAGCATTCATCTTAAAACAACATACGCAATGTTGGTGTGGGTCAAGATTGTGAAACCCTAACTCAAGCTTTGATTTCACAAGCTTTGGGTCTGTGTGACCCCATTTTGAGACTTAATTATTATTATTAAATATTTATATAGCACCAAGAATGTACATGGCACTTAGCAATCATTAGAGATAGGTCTCTGCACCAAGCAACTTACAGTCCAGGGGTGTTTTTTAGACAAGATGCAACCATGCAGGTTCACCCATCAACCACCCATCCGACCACCTGTGTGAAGGTGGTGTTGGGGGAGGCATGCTCCTGTAAACCATGCAGCACCCACTCATGGCCACTCATGGAGCTCTGGAGAAAAAGATAGAATGCCTCGTTCAGGTCAAGCCAAAAAAGTGTGTGTGTGTGGGGGGGGGGCAACACGCACGCATCCCCAGCCCGTATGAACTGGGATGCCCACCTACACCAGCAGACAGGTCTGTGGCCAGTTGCCTCCCTGGTCCCACCCACAGCGTTGCCGGGAGCCCTCTAGGGAGGACTTAAAGGACACATGCGTGAAATACAACACCACGTTGGCTCACAACACAAAAAATCCGTCTCATGACACATGAGAGAAGAGCCAATGCCATGGAGGACAGCAGCATCCTATGTGTCCCACTCTGTATATGACTGTCGACTGGGACTGTCAGTGTCTGCAAAGGCTCCTGTGATCTTGGGCAGGAAGGGGTTACCGGCTGCTGCAGCCATTTCCATGGCGTCTGGGGCTGTGCGTCAAGGCAGAGGTCAGGTAGCTGGGCGGGAATTGGGGTGCGGGTTGTGGAAACAGCTGCCCATAAGAATTCATTGTTTGTGTGGCTGCCGGTTGGTGGTGGTGGGAGTGTGTGCAGGCTGCCTGAGTGGGTGTGATGGTCACCCTGGGAGCCACTGGTTAGAATCCCTCCCCACTCGCTCTACATGCGTGGGCACTTCGTAGCCATTCCATTCAGTGGACATGGACCCCCTCCCCCTCTAGCCGTGCTCGTCTAAAAACACTCTAGGAGAGACAAGGGAGCAGAGACAAAGGAGAAGGAGACAGTGATACATTCATGAAACGGAGAAGTTGCAGGTGCTAATGCATGGCTTAGTTACAGAGAAGGGGTCCTCAATAAAGGACAGTACAGGAGGGAACAGTCTGTGGGGATGAGGAGCTAGGAAAAGCTTGACAAAAGAGGTAGGTTTTCACGAAGAATTTGAAAGTTGGGAGGCAATATAATTCCATGAATCCCATAATCCCACAGAGGCTCAGTGGGAATGAGACTATTATGAAACAAATGTTATAAATACACCAAGTGTAACCTGCCTTCAGAAGTTGAAGTCTAAGGCTGTTTTCAGACAAGCATAAAACAAACTTTATTACCTATAAATCGAGATTGAACAAGATTGTCTGAACAGCCATACCAGTATAAATAGTTCTGGGCTAAATGCCGGTATAGTTCAACCTGGAATTAAGGGTTTTATCTACATACGATTGAAATAGTGTTGGAATAATTGTCCGGATGGATGCCTAAAGAGATATTAAACTTCAAGACCATACAGATTTGGAGGTAGAGCTTACTTCTCTTCTGTCCATCCCCTCCAGAGACCCATGACAGCAAGTGACACATAATAGCAAGGACATTGTGAGGAGAGGGATTCACAGCTGCCCACACAGCAGCCAGGAGAGGCACCCAGGCAGGAAGTAGACCTGTATATATAGGCCTGAACCGGCAGCATTGTTTGCCATTTTGCAGTTTACTGTCAACATTATGAGTCTTGCCACATCTCCAACAGCATTTGCCATCAATTTACGACACTATCTGACACTTCACGACAGTTCTAGGTATTCTGCAACACTTAAGGTAATAGTGACAATTTCCAACTGTTCCGACACTTTTACCAATAGTTCCGACAGTTTTTCGGACATACAGGCAGCAAGGACGTTGTGAGGAGAGGGACTCTTTGCTGTTCACATAGCAGCCAGAAGAGGCACCCATGCAGGAAGCAGACCTTTAAATCCAGGTTGAACTATACCAGCATTTAGCTGGTATTCAGCCCAGAAGTAGAACTATTTATACTGGTATGGCTGTTCAGATGATCATGTTCAATCTGGATTTATAGGTAATAAAATTGGTAGCTTGTACGTATACATGAAATATTGCAGATGGTGTGACCTTTACCTTGGGCTCTAACCCACTGTTTGGGATCCTCGAACCTAACTCAACAATTTAATGTGATTTCTGCAGTGAGTAAAGGATCACAATCCATGATACTTTTGCCTTCATTTTCAAGTCACGTCTATCTCTTTTTTGGTAGAAGATGACTAAGTAATGCACAAGGATTACAGTGAAAGTGAATTTCTTCAAAATGATGCTGTGAGGATCTTTTATTGACAAAAGTTGGTTTGGCAAGAAGATAAAAGCTTGAACTGGAAATCCTTGAATGGTTTGATAAGTTGTAACTTGATGACTTTGACATCTGCATTAACTTGACATCCTTATATTAAAACAGTGGGATCTAAATTTTTCCTGTAAACTCCAATGAAGAAAGCTAGGTCCTTATGAAATAATCAGCGTGGGTTTTTTTACTACCATATTAATGAGAAAGGAACCTATTCAGGCCCTTTATTCACGACAGTGTTATTACTCTCTCACTTCATCAATAAGAAAGATATTAACAACTTGCATGACTGTGAAATGAATTAAAAACGTTTGGCTTGGATTCAGTAACGTATGGAAAGTACGTCAGGTACAGATGAAGAGGCTAGAACCAAATAAAATAAAAAAGGAAGCCAAGAGTGGCAATAATACATATGGCTGAATAGAAAAGAAAATAGAAGTCTGGAGGAGAAATGGAAGTCATGTAAAGAGTTTGCTAGGACTCGGCCCCAGCATCACTTTCTTTTCTGGGACTCAGCCCCAGCAAACAGCTGATTGGCAGCAGCAGTGTCAGTCTGCAACCCTAACCTTGTTGTACTTAATTTGGCATGAAGCAAGGACTGGCAAAGTAGGGGGCAGAAAGAATGGTTGATGGAGTCGTGGGGCCTGTGTGGGGAGCTCTGAATACCCTCCACACTGCAGACATCAAGGAGTAGGTCATCTGAGTCAGACTTGAGCCCGGCACCTCTTTGTTTACAAGTTAAGCATCATCATTATTATTTATTTATTTATTTATTTAGCCCAACGTATAAAAAGGGGAGTCATCTCCCTATGCACAGCTCATTTACTCAGAATATGCCCCAAGAAACCAACACAAGAAAATTATTGCACAGTTCCTTTTGCTTTTAAGTCTAAAGAGGTAAAACAAAATCCAGGCTCAGGTTTCTAGGCATGACAGAAGAAAAGGAAAGAGATAGGTCAATCAGAGAAGGGGAAGGAAGCCTAGCATGAAATAAAGTGATTAATATAATTAAAAGTGTTGAAGATGCCAGGATATATTTCTGGAGAAAAATGGGATCAGGATGAAACACAGAAAGGTACACAATGGGTATTTTTATACACACATTTGTCCTGGATGTTTGCTGTTACATCCTGAACTTTCTGTGTGTCTAAATCACTTGCCCAGATCTTAAACATCTGGATCTTTGAACTTCTGAGTGAAACTTCTCCCAGAACGTTTGTGTGTAAAAGGCTCTTCTGATAAACTGCTTTGCTCCAGGCAGCTGTTGTCACTTGGTTTTCATGGCAGCCTGTCACATTTACAGCTGTGGCTACTTTAGGCTGCCTCAGGGCAGTGTTTGTGTCAGGAATGCATCCAGGAACTGCATCAGGGCAGTGTGTGTGTGTGTGTGTGTGTGAGAGAGAGAGAGAGAGAGAGAGAGAGAGAGAGAAATGCATCCGGAACTTACTTGTGGACTTGTAAACCCAGAAGATTGAAAAATCCAGAACTTTTAGGTGTATGTAAAAATGCACAGAGACTGGATGTGACTTCTGTTTCGTGTTGAACAGTTGACTTAATAGGCAGTGCACGAAGGAGACATCAAGACTGAAAAGGCTAGAGACCACAAGGTGCTCTAATAACTCTCCATATCCTGGGACTGATGGGTGTCATAATGCCACACAGCCTGGGTTTGCAATTGGTTGACCCTCATGGTGGTGAGTCTCTTCAGGACCAGGCCTGCTACTATGTCTGCTGTTAGGTCAATGACTTTCAAGGTCTAGGTTCCTATATTCACGTGCTCATTAGTTTACATTCATTGTTCTTATGTCACTATATGGTGCCTGACCTGCAGTCTCCTCTTCATACATTTCTATCCCCAGGGGTCCCTTGCTCCCCTATCCCTTTGCAGAGTATTCACTCTGCTCTTGGGGCAACCTCTGGCTTTCCTCAGCCACCCTGACCTGGGTGTCACAGGGGAGGGGAGAAGGGGGTAGGAGAGGGGTGTACGCACTCACACGTAAACTCCAAAGCTACGCTCTGCAGGGAACCCGTAGGAGGAAAATGCCCATCAGGATAGTATGGTAGCCCTATGGGTCTCAAAGAGACCAGACTTCTATCATCATAGGGCACAGAGCTCACAGCGGAGAGTATGGCCCAAAGCCACACACAGTCACTCCACTCGCTCACAATCTCACAAGGGGAGAGGGAGAGGACAGGTGTTGGGTGTGTAGGGAGAATGGGAACAGGGCCTAGGTCAAGGGGAAAACAGGGCAGGGCTTTAATACACAAAGGGGGAAGGCAAGAAACCCAGGGAAGGGGAAAGGCTCTTACACTCCGCCCACCCACACTCACTGTCACCAACACTCACACTAGGGGGAGGGAACACAAGGGAATGCACTTAAACACAGTCAATATATCACAATAGGAACAAGACAAAACAAGATGCACTTAGCTTTGACCAGCTTCTCAGCTCTGATTACCTGTGTGCTGTGTGTCTCCCAGCACCGGGCTTTATACTTCTGGCCACGCCCCTTTTCGTGCCTGGATCCGTGCAGAGTGCCGGACAGGTTCAGGCAATGACCTCACATCCTGTGAGATCGAAGGTTGGGGCTCTGTGCTGTCAGCGCCGGAGTGGGTTGCCTTGGGAACCGAACGCTGTGTCGGAGTGGTGTGCTCTGGAGTGCGGAGCGAGGGCTGTTACCACGGGGGCTCGGGATCCTTCCCCCATGTCACCTAGCCCCACCATGGCTGACACTGGGAGACTTCTCTTCTAGCTGTTTTTGCCTTTTCCTTCTCAGCCTCTTGTCAAGGTTTCATGTTCCTTATATACCCTGACAGGACTTAATTGCACAAATGCCTCCTTAGCAGAGTTGAAATGAGTACCGCAAGAACAGATATACCCTTCGAATTCCCATACCCGAGTTGACTGTTAAAGCAGGTACCCGATTTTGGCCCAATCCAGGTGCTCAGTAGGGATGGGCGAACACGGTTTGGAAGTTCGGAGTTCAGACCAAACTTGACTAGTTCAATCGACCGAACCGAACTTCCGAACTGAACTTGATTTTCGAACCGAACTGAATTTCCACCCATCCCTAAAAGATAATATTCCATTTAGTTCAATGGGGTTTGAATTTCCGTACTTTGTTCGGAAGTTCAGAGTTTGGACCAAACTCGAATAGTTCGGTCGACCGAACCGAACTTCCGAACCGAACTGAATTTCTGAACTGAACCGAACCGAATTTCTGAACCGAACCGAATTTCTGAACTCAGTTCTGTTCTCCCATCCCTAGTGCTCAGTGTCTCAGACTGTTGCCAGGATGTCACCTTCCTATTCCAAATGTTCAATTTTCCATCCTGATTTTTTGGGTTTCCGTCTCAATTTACTAATTGGTAAACTGAATATAAATAAAAAAATAAAAATCAGTTCCAGAAATGACTAGTTTTTCAGGTACACAGATACCCAACTGGTGATCAGGTAGTCCCGGACCTCATTGAGTACTCAAGACCGTACTAAAAAATGCAGATTCCAGCTGTACTCCAGTCCTTAGCCTTTGCTAACGGCTGTTTGCTGGCTAGTCTGGGAGCTAATCCTACTAGAATTTACCACTAGCCAGGATCCTGACACAGGGACATTTACACAAGGATATTAAAGCTGCTCTCTGGTTGTTTGAAGATGAACAATGTGAAATCCCATTATCAGGGCCACAATCTTTATTTTAACTGACACAAGCAATTACACACCATGGAAGTGGTGTCTGCTTTGATGTTAAAATGCAAATATACACTCCTCATCATACATTTCTATCTTCAGAGGTCCCTTGCTCACCTAGTATTCACTCTCCTTTTGGGGCAACCTCTGGCTTTCCTCAGCCATCCTGGAAAGCCATCAGTGTGTGTGTGTATATGTATATATGCATGGATGTATGTTAGAGGTGTGCACCAGGGACCCATGTCATATTCATTTTTGTTTTTGTTATTTAAATCTTTCATTTTCATTTTTGTAAATATCAAAATTTTGTTTTTGATTTCCATTGGTTTCAATTGAAAACATTTTTAGCTGTACCTTTTTTGTTTTTCATTATATTTGTATGAAACATGGAGGGATTGTACCTAGAATGGAATGCATTAGGAGTACCAAATTTCAGAAATATTGAATAAAGAACTCCAATTTTATAAGCAGTTGAATGATGTTATTTAGCACAAATCTGCATATACATTCCTGACTGTAACTTCGCTCCCCGCTACCTCTCTGCACTTATCACCCTCCATACTCCAGCCCGTGCACTTTGCTCCTCCTCTGTCCCTTCTCTCACCCTTCCATGCCTTCCCTGCTCCCCTAAGCACCTTCGTCCCTTCTCACTTGCTGCCCCCCATGCCTGGAACTCCCTCCCTGTCCACATCCGCCTTGCCCCCTCCCTTCATACCTTCAAATCTCTCCTTAAAACTCACCTCTTTCGCTCTGCTCTGTCTGACTCTTTATCCTGCTGAGCCACTATTCCTATACCTACGATCGGTTTACCCTTATCCTTGCAACATGGACCTGCCTGCTGTCATTCTCATCGTAACCAAGCCAAGTACGTGCACTTGAGACCTCGCATCTTCATGAATGTTAGACCCCTTGTCTCTCCCTCTGTTCCCCTTCCTAAGTCTCTCCCCCAGCTCCTGTCTCTCAGATTGTAAGCCCTAGGGGCAGGGACCATGTCTATTTTATTACTTTGTAAAGTGCCAGGTACACTGCTGGCGCTATATAAATGTTTGTTAATAATAATAATAATAATAATTAATAACTTGTTTGTCTCCCATTTAATGTGAATGAAACTTGGCAATTTTATACCCCTTCCCAAGTCTACTATTGATGCTAATTTTCATAAGGATTGGATAAATGGTCCTGGTAGTATTAGAAATTAACTTATAAATGTATGCCTGACTGTAACATCTTTGTAGACCAACCAGTGTACATGAAATTTGAAAGGGTTGTATCTCACACCTTCAGGATCATCTCTGACAAATATAAGAAAGATGTGAAAAAGGGTACCAATTGTATAAGCCTGCATAGCATATGCAGAGAATGAGCCTGCCACGGATTCTCTTACATGTCACTGTGGTATAAGATCTGTTTTTGATGTCAATTGACCAGAAGAAAAGTCAACCAAATATCCTCATTATGTGCTGTGACCATGCCAACTTCTCCCCCGCACTTGTTACTGGGAAGTTGGAAGCATCTGTGCTGCTATTTATCTGACTTATGGTCTTCAAAGGGACAACCTCAATTGACTATAAAATTGGGTACCTTTATCAAATTGTTCTGTAGTTTGTCCCAGATGTCAGAGAAGTTGTGGGATACATTCCTGCCAAATGTCTTATAAACAGGATAGAATATAAAAAAGCTACAGTCAGAAATGTGTTTTCAAGTTAATGGCTTATAACATCAGGACCCTTTATCCAATATTTCTGAAATTTGTCAAGATTGGTAGTCTTGTAGCGTGACATAAATTCCCAGGATTCATGCAAATTTAATGGAAGATAAAGAAGTTATAGCCAGAAATGTGTATACATTTTTCTTAAAATAACAACTTTCAATGATTTATAAAATTGAATTCCTTTATCTAATCTGTCCACAATGTGGTACACCTAGTGAACTCCATTGGATGTAAAATACTGCTAGGTTTCATCAAAATTGAACAAGAAACAAAAAATCTATAGCCAGAAATATATTTTTCAGTGTTTTCTCATTATTTCTAGGGATGGGCGAACAGATCGCGGTTTGGGTTCGGCTGCGTTCGGTTCAGTCGTTCGGTTTGGCAGTTCGGTTAGTTCACCGGGTTCGTGTTCGGCCGTTCAGTTCAGCCATTTGGTTCGGGGTCGATCATTCGGGAAATGTTTGTTATGGGTGTTTTTTGTTGTTTTTATATGTTTTTTTGGTTTTTAATTTGGTTTTATATGGTATTTTTAATTTTTTTATTTGTTTTATATGGTTTTTTTTAATTAATTTTTAAATTTAATATTATATATATATATATATATATATATATATATATATATATATATAAAATCTAACTTCTATTAACTATTCTAAATGCTATGAACTAAATGGATTATCTAATAAGTATACAGGCCTACTCCTACACACACTAAAACTAAATCACTAATGCTATCTCTATCACTAAGCTAACTCCTACAACTGTCTACTGTCCCTAATCTAATCTATCTATCTATCTATCTATCTATCTATGGGATGGGGGGAATCACAAACAACACAAGGTTTCAGTTTAAGGTTTAAGTTTCATTTCAGTACAAAATGAAACTTAAAGCAATCTAATAATCCTACTCAACGCCTGCTGTTCAGGAACAGTGACTAGCTCAGAAGGTGTTGGGAAGGGGGAGGAAGATAGTTTCATTTCTTGCAAGCCTCTCCACCCCTGGTGCCTGCAAGTCTGCTCCTCAGTGACTAGTACTACCCCTCCCTGTCATGTTTGACCTTCCAGTGAACCTTTTTTTGCCACCTGAACTCACCCAAACGCGATCCGAACTGTTCGGCCATTTCGACATTCGGTGTTCAGTTCTGTTCAGTATGTTCATGTTCATGTTCGGGTTCGAGTTCGGTCATCCGAACAGGCCGAGTTCGAGCCGAACTCCGAACTTCCGAACCACATTCGCCTATCCCTAATTATTTCAAAAATAAACATTCATTTTTCTTTTTGCTTTCATTATTATTATTTTTCATATTCATACTTACAATAAAAAAATGAAAATGAAAATGAAAATGAAAACTTTCATTTTCATTATAATAACAAAAACAAATTGCACATTCCTAATGTATGTATGTGTGTATGTGGAGAGAGAGAGAGAGAGAGAGAGAGAGAGGGGGGGAGGGAGAGAGAGAGAGAGCTCACATGCACAATAATGTATAATGTGCTATCCATGTGCACTAGTATATTATAGTGAATGTAGATCTTCATTTCAAGGCTGTGAAAATAAACAATTGCAGGCACCTTCAGTTTCCCTGGGTAATAAAGTTATTCGAAGAATATTAGTTGACAGCTACACCCACTTACAGACATCACTTCTGGAATGGCTGAAACAAAAATGCCAAAGTGCCAGCAGTCATCTTTTTTCTCTCCTCTAAATCTTCATTATAATGTAACTCCTTATTCCCAACTAACTTTCACTCTACTTTTTGGCAGAAGTGACAGGTGGCTGTAACACTGATACCATCAGTGCTTCTCATTCTACAGCCTCTTCACACAATGATTTTTTAAAAAAATAATCATTAATTAATAGGAACAGGGAAGGTGCAATCCATTTATTTAGCAGGAGAAGCTACCATCAGATAAAATTTGGCACAGACAATTGCAATTCTGAGAATTTTAATCAAACCTTCTTTTCATTAGCCGAAAATATTTGAGGACAAATAGCAGGCAAGCACGTACAAATTCTGTGGATTGCTTAGTTAAATACAAAGAAGCCTTGTAAACGAGGGCTTATGCTTTTCAACACTCTTTTTAGGGGCTTTTTTAAACCGGCTCTGCCTTGTTTTAAGGTTTAGAACCTTTATAATCACCATACATATTGAACAGAAATATATATAAGAAGTGATTTTTGTACATCTCTAAGTGCCCACAGGAAAATGCTATGCCCAGAGTGGGCTGTGGCTCAGGTGGTATGTCGCATTGCGCCTCAGTTTCCTCAAAAGGAATTTGCACTTAGTGGTCCAGGTCTGACATGATCTGGTTTGGATATAGGGTGATCTTTTCCAATATGTGGAAACTCAGTTTACACTTTGCTAATAAGCCAGCCAGCTCAGCAAAGTATGATAAAGACAATTCATTTATAAGTGAGGCTATGAGACAAGGAATATTATAAATATATGAAGCAATAGTTTACTTAGGTTCAAATAAAGACATAGTACAAAAGAAACAGTGTCAGTTAAAAGTACATGACTTAGAAAGACATTTCTTGTTCAAGGAACAGTTCTTATTACAAGTTCAAAGATCTTAACATCTATAAGATATAACATATGCTCTAAGTATTATTGCTATGGTAGTTGGCTCAATGCATCTAAGAATATAGATTTATATTACCCAGTTCTTTGCCCCATTCTGCCAGATGGATATGAGAAAAGCTCCATAGAAGGAACAGTTTATGAAAAATCCATTTCTCCTCTCCCTTCTTATAGAATGAAGTTTGCTTGGAATCAGTTTAGATGACATCAGGTCAAGACTGCTGACAGGGAGGGTTTTCTCAAAATACATAGTAAGGAGCCTGTTGATACAGTTGTCTATCATCTAAGATAGGATTAACAATGAGTAAACTCCAAACAAAGGAGGATTCTTCCTGCCCTGCTTGGGAGTCACGTATCTTGAGACTGGTCAACAGAAAATGTTGATTTCTTTAAGAGACAGACTTGATTGTATCTTTCTCCAAGATTACAGTTAAAAGGGCATTCTAAAGACAGTTCATTTGAAATTAAACATTCAAAGGCCTAGTCTAATGTTCAACATATTGAAACACAGAGGGTAAAAAAGATATGCTTTTTATACGAGATACATGACAGGTAGAGCACATGCTTTGCATGTATAAGGTCCCAAGTTCAATCCCCAGAATCTCTGTTTCAGGATCTCTGGTAACACACCTGAGTGAGGCCTCTGCCGGGGATCCTGGAGTGTCTCAGAAAGCACACCTGGGAGAGGTCTCTACCAGAGACCCGGATTTGAAACCCCATGTCAGGTTGTGACAATACTGAGCTAAGATGGACTGTTGGTCTGACTCAGTTAGGTAGCTCTTCATATCATTATTAAAAAGGAATTAAACAAAATAAATTACTGAGTAACCCAATTGCAGTTGGATTCACACAAATTGAATTAATTTTTCACAAACACATGCACATACAACACACGAGTGAACACATGCACACTAATATACCCCCACTTGTGTGCGTACATAAATTCATAGAAGTGCATGCACACACACACGCATGCATGCATGCACTTGTGTGTTTGTATAAGCCTTCTTTCTAGGGACTCTGGGCAAAATTTCGGTTTTGGTTACTTTCAGTTCAATTCTCATGTATTTTGGTTCTCATATCGGTATCGGCTGTATAGAATCTTGTGCACTGATTTTTGTATCTGATTTTTAACGTGGTTTTCCCATTGACGTCAATGGGGACAAACCACAATGCTAACAATCTGATACAAAAATCAATGCAAAAGATCTGATACAACCAATACCAAAAAAGAACCAAAATTTCAGATTAATCCAAAATGGCCATTATCGGGTACTTTTGGTTCTTTCCAAAACCAAAAGTCCCATCCCTAAACAAGCCTAATGCTTAAAATAGAGTTTCTAAAGTGACTAGAAATGTTGGGTGACAAATCCAAGAATAAATTAATAAGGCCCAATTTTCAGAAAATTGACTACCTTGGATGATGATAGAGTTTGTGAGGCATGCAAAATGACTGCTGCTCACTTTGGAAAATCAAAGCTTATAGGTATGTATATGTTTATTGTGGGTGTTTTCAAATGTGATGGTGGCCAGCATTGCCACGCTTTGCCACACATGTTGTCAATGTCATGTTAGTTCCAGGCCACCAGATGTTGGCACGGGATGGATCCGAACCATGGTGGCGGCTAGCCCAGGCCATGACTTGGTGAAGTCTCCGAGTCACAACCTGGTATAACCGCCATCACCAGAGTCGAAATCCTGCTGCCTGACTGAGAGTAAAGCAGGCTTTCACATTGGAAATCTGGGCTTTACTCACCCTGGTTCAGAGTGGCCAGGGGGTCAGGCACCATGGCAGCCATCAGTGGCTACCATGTCTGCCTGTCAGGGAAGGGGCGGGCCACTGGGCACAGTGTGTGGGATGGGCTGGGTGGATGCATGTCATCTTAGTTTGTGGGCCTGGCTGGATCTCAGCCATGGAGGCAGCCCATCCCCAGAGGAGATAAATCTGTGGCAGCGCTTCAGCGCCATCACGTTAGGAGACACCCAGTGTATGCGCAGGGACCCACTGCATTTTCCACACTGACATCAATGGGGAAAATGAGGCAAACACAGATCCCTGTAGTATGCATATGTGTACACAATACATATACATACACTCTGATTCTCCGCTGATATTTATACATCAGGGTAAGTATATTAAATTTGATGGAGCAAGGGAGGTTAACATCGACCGAGGTCAATGTTTAGAGCCTAATGTTTACCATGGCAGCAACTATAAGAACACGTTCTGCTGTACTCAATGAGTCAGTAAGTTCACATATTTTGACTCAGTCAACAAGACCATGAAAGTAGGTACAAAACGGCAGCATCATTGTACGCTTGAAACTACTGAAGGACCATTTTATTCTTTTCATCATAAATATCCCCTATGAATTAAACTAATCCCTTTGGACAAATGCAGTATGAAGAAATAAAAAGACCTTTTTGCACTTCGTCTGAAAACCTTAAATGTCATGAAGAAATATAGCATTAATATCGAATTCTCTGTTTTTAGAGTCAACAACTGAATTCTCCTATTTAAATCATACATTTATTTCTTGCTATTTATCCTACAACTTTATTGCCTTTGGAAATAATTTGGAAGTGTTCACGGCATAATAGTCAATAAATTATATAAGGGAAGAAGAAAAGCATCTTTGTTTCTCAGTAAACATATGTGGAGCTGTTAAGTAAGGGCATTTAGGGAAAGCACAAGAAACCAGCAAAATAATTACAGTTGCAGAGTCTGATAATGTCAGATGGCATTGAGCAGAAAGTAATGCAACGTATCCAAGTATATCTGCCAGTTGAATAGATGGTTCCAGAAACAGAGCAGAGCTTTATGCATTGTCGACTTCCTTCTAAACAGCCGTTATCTTTACATTATGCTCTCTCAGAAGTGAAATACAACAGTCCAAGGACCGGTAATAAGAAAAGATACTTTTAAACTAACTGTAAGTTGAAGCAGTCTAAATCTAATCTTTAAAATGCAAATATTTGCTTGTAGTTTACAGTCACAGATAGTCTAGAAGAGTAAGCAGACTATCTAGTATCCACTCACGTGCTAAACTCCTTACCTCTCTTTATTTTAAAGAATTAGGCTACGGGATGCAAAATGCAACTCTAATTCGGTCCATTAATAGCTATTAGCCAACTTGGGGTATTTTCAGACGTGATGAGATCACAGTGAACCACAGTGAATACCCACCTGTGGTCACTGTGCCCTGCATGTCTGTTCGGCGGCCGCCAGATGTTCGCCACACTGAATACTCACATGGGGTCAATTTCAACCACGCTTCCTGGACTCCCGGCGCAAGAATCCCCGGAAGTGTGGTGAAAGTCATTCCAGCGGGCATCAATAAAAAGTAACATCTGGTTGGCTATCACGGCCCGGAATCCCTGGTGGGATTCCGGGCTGTGGTGAACTCGGCCAGATGCTGCGGTGGCATTGGCCTCACTGCCCGCCCGTCTCCCCAGAGGGCAGGCGGCGAGGCAGCGTGGAGGGGGCGGGGCCGTGCGGTTGCACGTTGCACTGCGTGGCCCCACCCCCTCCCTGATTCCCCGCCGGGATCCCCGGCATGTCTGTTTGCCGTGCCTGGATGATCCCGAAGGGGAATCTCTGGGTTGTTTTTTCCGGGATGGGGCGAAGCCGCCCTGTCACGTCTGAAAACACCCTCAGTTGGGGGATGTACCCTCTGGAGCTAGGAGTGAACAACAGGGAATGGATTGCCCCATTATGACCTGTTGGGTACTTCTACTTCTCCCAAGGAACTGAGATTGGGCGCTGTCTGAGACAGAAGGCTGGGCTTGATGGATCATTGGTCTGACCCAGTATGGAACTTTCTACTTTTGTATGCTAGTGTAAAATTTTAATTGCTCTCCAGATTTGCACCATGGAAGTTGAACCCCAAAATACTGTGACAGGAAAATTTTGATGACAGCTTTTATTAATTTGGGAATTTGTTGGTTCTTGAGAAAGTCATGGTAAGAATTTTCAAAAATGCCTGGCTACCATTTTCAAAAGTAACTTAAGACATTATTTTTGAAGTGATCCTCCTTTGTTAATAAAATAATAATAATAATAATAATAATATGCTTGCTAATAATAATAATAATAATAATTATTATTATTATTATTATTAACAAACATTTATATAGCGCAAGAAGTGTACCTGGCACTTTACAAAGTAATAAAATAGACACGGTCCCTGCCCCTAGGGCTTACAATCTGAGAGACAGGAGCTGGGGGAGAGACTTAGGAAGGGGAACAGAGGGAGAGACAAGGGGTCTAACATTCATGAAGATGCGAGGTCTCAAGTGCACGTACTTGGCTTGGTTACGATGAGAATGACAGCAGGCAGGTCCATGTTGCAAGGATAAGGGTAAACCGATCGTAGGTATAGGAATAGTGGCTCAGCAGGATAAAGAGTCAGACAGAGCAGAGCGAAAGAGGTGAGTTTTAAGGAGAGATTTGAAGGTATGAAGGGAGGGGGCAAGGCGGATGTGGACAGGGAGGGAGTTCCAGGCATGGGGGGCAGCAAGTGAGAAGGGACGAAGGCGCTTAGGGGAGCAGGGAAGGCGTGGAAGGGTGAGAGAAGGGACAGAGGAGGAGCGAAGTGCACGGGCTGGAGTATGGAGGGCGATAAGTGCAGAGAGGTAGGGGGGAGCAAGGTTGTGAAGAGCTTTATAGGTGAAGACTAGGAGCTTGTGCAGGATTCGTTCAGGAAGGGGAAGCCAGTGAAGCGAAGAGAGGAGGGGCTGCACATGGTCGAAGCGACTGGCGAGGTAGATGACCCTGGCAGCAGAGTTTTGGACAGAGATGAGGGGAGAAAGGTGAGACCGGGGAAGGCCAGTGAGAAGGAGGTTACAGTAATCGAGGCGAGAGATGACCAGAGCATGAACAAGAGTTTTGGCAGACGAGACAGAGAGAAAAGGGCGAATCTTAGCAATGTTATGGAGGGAGAAGCGACAGGATTTAGCAACAGAGTCAATGTAGGGTTTAAAAGAAAGGGGTGAGTCAAAGATGAAGCCTAGGCTACGGGCTTGGGGGACAGGCAGGATGGTGACTCCATCAATAGTTATTGACAGTGAGGAAGGAGAGGAAGGATGAGGGGGGAAGATAAGGAGTTCAGTTTTAGCCATGTTGAGTTTGAGTTGACGTTGAGACATCCAGGTAGAGATGTCAGAGAGACAGTTGATGAGACGAGCTTGAACAGAGGGAGAGAGAGAGGGAGTAGAGAGATAGAGTTGAGTGTCATCAGCATAGAGGTGGTATTGGAAGCCATGGGAGGCAATGAGTTTGCCTAAGGATGAGGTATAGATCGAGAAGAGGAGAGGGCCAAGAACAGAGCCTTGAGGAACACCAACTGAGAGGGGGAAGGAGGAGGAGGTGGAGTTGGAGAGAGACACATTAAAGGAGCGGTCAGAGAGGTAGGAGGAGAACCAGTTATGGACAGAGCCACAAAAGCCAAGGGAGTGAAGGGAATCCAACAAGAGTGAGTGGTCAACAGTATCGAAGGCAGCCGAGAGATCACGGAGGAATATTAATAATAATAATAATAATACAAAATCAAACAAGAGGTAGGAGGAAAAAAATCCCCAAGCACAGAGATGGTTTAGCTCTGAAATCATTGTACAGAAAATCATATTTGATAACAAAAAGTTCAAGCCTTTTATACCGTTACACGATCAATATTAGAGGCAGGATTTTTGGATCTTTGTAGAGTTAAGACGTTATTTATGAACTCATAAGTATTGGAGTCACTTTGAATTACATGAATTTTCTCCACAGAGGGTGAAGTAAGGAAATTACAAAATCATTAGTGCTTTAGGTTAAAAACAATTCCCCAACAGTTAGGTTGTATGGATATTTTGTTTCACAAGTGCAGGACAATATTGACAACATGAGGTTAGGTTTGGTACAGGAAATGAACTACCATCTTCAGGCAATGAGATTAATAGAATGACAATCGTTCATATATTATTAAATATTTTGTAGGATCATGCCTATTAGTACAAATTACTCTTCCTGAAGAGATAATGGTTGTATTAAGATCTAATGAGAGCCACCTGTGAATCTAGCCATGGCATCATTGCTTTGTCTCCAGTTTACCCATTGGTGGAATTTTTATGGTATAATACATCTACGACATGGTTTCACTGAGGCGGTCCGAGGTAGAGGCATCACAGTAAATATCCAAGGTATCTGTACCAATGATCACCTCAGTGATACCACATGGCAAATATGTTCAGACTTCACAAAGAATAGGATGGAGCAGATGAGAGGTGATCATGGGATGTTGCCGCAGGGGTCCATGCGTGGTAATTGAGTGTAATGTCTGACAAGTTCCCGTAGGAATGTAAAATGATAATATTTCAATTTTAAGCACTTTTAAAGAATAAAATAGAAATACAAACCACAGGAAAATGTTGAAGGGAACACTATGAGATTGAATATAACCTTGCAGTCTTTTTGGATTGGCCCAGGTTGAAGGAGTTCTGACTGAATGTTAGAAAGCTGATGCAAGCGTCATTTGGGGAGTATATACCTCTAAATTCCCATTTTCTCCATTAGCAAATTTATTGCCATGCTGGTCCTAGAATATAAGAGAGGGGGAAATGGCAAGGGGTGAGACTGATCTTCTCAGAGCTCTTCTTCAGATTCGCTGTGCTTTTTGTATTGATATGGTGTTGTAGAAATGAACTGGTATAAGCCAAAGACAAATAAGAGATCTGCAGGGATTGTGACTGCTGCCAGAGCTGGCCTTAGAATTTACAGGGCCCAGATAAAATGAGGGGGCCCTGGTGGGCCCTCCCCCATGGCAACACCCTCTGCGGGGCCCTAAAGGTGGTCATGTTTGGAGCCCTGCTGGGAAGCAGTGGGGCCTCCACACCCTGCCCTGTGTCACATGGGGGTAAGGTTCACTGTCTGGAGAGCCTGAGGAAAAGACTAGGAGGGAGAGAGGGAAGATCTGGACCAGCACAGGAGGCTAGGAGCGAGGGAAAGGGAGAGCCGAGGGAAGGGCTAGAGCAGGGAGACGACAAGCCTGGGAACTAAAGAGGGGTTAGGAGCGAGGTAAAAGGAGAACTCTCATCCTCCCTCCGATCTCAGGGAGAGTAAGGCTTTTCTGCATCATTCTCCAGTCTGATGGAGAGTAAGGCTCATCCTTGAGATCCTGGGGATAAGGGGAACCACACGAAGAGTACAGGAACTGGGAACAAAGGAAATCAGGGAGCGATCCACTAGGAACCAAGAGTTGAGGTAACTAGAGAGCGAGGGAACAAGGGGGCTAAAAAGCAGGGGACTTCTCTTTAGCAAGAAGCCAAAGAGCTGAGTTCAAAAGAGCTGAGGTCCTGCTCCTCTCAGGAACTGAGAACAAAGGAAACCAGGAAGCAAAGGAACCAAGGAGCCAGATGTTGAGAGAACCAGAGAAAAGGGGACAAGGAACGAGGGTGCAAAAGGACTAGGCGCCAGGTGCCAGAGCAAGGAACTAGGACACAAGGAGCCAGGAGTCAGGAATGGGAAGAGAGGAGTGGCATAGAAGGAGGAGTGGTAAGTACTAGGAGAGGAGCATGACAGGGAGAGTTGTTCCATCCAGCTTCCTGTTGGTACCAGGTTGCCTTTATACAGGCTGGTCACCAACCAGGAAGCCGGAACGCAGGGCAACCAAGGAGACAGACAGGAGTAGGCAAGGTCAAGAGAAGAACCAGGAGAAGACATGGGGAATGTAAACTAGACCGGGCAAAAGGTAAGCCAGAGTTTTGGTTTAACGTTGGGGGGCTTACATTTTCCCTCTCACACCCCCCCCCTCGAGGGTGACCTTGGGGCACCACCTGCCTCCTTTTCCAGTCTGGGAAAATACTGGACATTGTTGGTATAAGCAATATCCATAAGTTAATGCCTGCTGTATTAAGAATAGTAATTTACTATAGAGCCACCAGATGGTGCTGCTAAGTTTATGTGTACATGGAAGGGAGATGGGGTTTTGCAGTTGAATTCCTTTGTGTAACCACTCCTTCTTACCTTCTCTCTCTTTGTCTCAGTCTCCATTTTGTCTTACTACTAGTTAGATGCAACTAAGGATCTGTGCCTAAGAAAGCTTAAGTAAAGTTCTGTTTTTAAACCTTCAGCTGCATTTGTCCTTACTGATTGTGAAACAGTTATTACTCTGCAACAGACATAAGATAGAACAGGAGGAATGGGACAGGAAACATGGGGACAGGGATCCAGACATCACAGAACACAAGGGCAGAGGTCAGGGAACAGGTTAGACAGAGCAGAGCACATGCATGGGAAGAGAGGAGACAGATGGAATGAGGCACGGATTGGACATGGTGGGACAGAAGACAGATTGGACGAAGGACACAACAGGCATGACAAGAAACTGAATGGACAGGACTAGAGAGAGAAAAATGAGAGACAAGATGGGCCTGACAAAATGATGCACCGAATGAGGCAACAGACAAATAAGATAAGGTGCTGGGATTTCTGGTAGGCACTGGGCAGTGGGTTCTGGGGCTTCTGTTAGTCACTGGGGCTGCTGGCAGGCAGTGGGTTCAGACCCGGGCTTCAGAGGTGCAGCTGACACTGAGGGCCAGGCTGTGGGTGCAGGTACTGGAGGCACAGACTCTGCTGGTGGCAAGTCCTGGATGGGAAATGGCAGCAGAGCAAGGAGGCCTGGGACTGGCAGTGAAGACTGGAGCATGAAGGACAGCTTTTGTGAAGTCTGGAGCATGTGAGCCAGCTTCTGGGGCATCTGGAGGACTGGAGCCAGCTTCTGAGGCATGGGACTAGGCCCAGAGGTGGTAGGTTTTGTAAATTTTCACCAACTGGTATATTTCCTCCTGCTGGTAGGTCGTAGGCACCCCTGGGTCTCCCTAATGATATGCTAAGATAAGATCCAATAGAAGGATCTTGTCCTCCTTGACCTCTCTACAGCCTTTGACACTGTCGGCCACTTGTTTCTATTGGACTCGCTTTACTCTTTGGACTTCTGTGGCTCTGTCCTTGACTGGTTCTCCTCCTACCTCTCTGACTGCTCCTTTAAAGTCTCACTCCCCGAGTAAAACTCCTCCTCCCTCCCCCTTTTGGTTGGGGTCCCCCAAGGCCCTGTCCTTGGCCCTCTCCTCTTCTCTATTTACACCCTGTCCCTTGCCAAACTTATTGCCTCCCACAGATTCCAATATCATCTCTACACTGATGACATCCAACTCTATCTTTCTACCCCCGCTCTCTCCTCTTCTGTCCACTCACACCTCGTCAACTGCCTCTCTGATATCTCCGCCTGGATGTCCTGACGTCAACTCAAGCTCAACATGGCCAAGTCTGAACTCCTCATTTTTCCTCCCTCCTCTTACTCTCCCTCTAACCTGCCCATCTGCATCAATGGGGTCACCATCCATCCAGTTCTCCAAGCCCATAGCTTGGGCTTCATCTTTGACACGCACCTCTCTTTTAAACCTTACATTTACTCTGTTGCCAAATCCTGCCGATTCGCCTTCCATAACATTGCTCAGATCCGTCCCTTTCTCTCTACCTCCTCGGCCAAAACCTTTGTTCATGCCATGGTTATCTCTCACCCTGATTACTGCAACCTCCTCCTTGCTGGCCTTGCTGTCCCCCCTTATCGCAATCCAAAACTCTGCTGCCAAGGTCATTCACTCTGCCCGTCATTACGACCATGTGCAGCCTCTCCTCTTCTCTCTTCACTGGCTCCCCCTTCCTGAACGTATCCTGTTTAAACTCCTGGTATTCACGTTCAAAACACTCCACAACCAAGCTCCGCCTTGCCTCTCGGAACTAATCTCCCTACGCACTCCTGCACGCGCTCTCTGCTCTTCTTCTGTCCCCTCCCTCACTCTCCCTCATTTCTGCTGCTCACCTAACTGCCTTCGACCCTTCTCCTTCACTGCCCCCCATGCCTGGAACTCCCTCCCTATCCACATCCACCTTGCCCCCTCCCTCCGCTCCTTCAAATCCCTCCTCAAGACCCACTTTTTCCTCACCGCCTTTCCCATTGCCTGATAGTCATTCCTGATATACTTACTGTCTGCCCTCCTCTGCAGACTACTGCAACCAACCTGATTGTAACCAAGCCATGCACACGCACCTGAGACTTCGCATCCGCTTGAATGTTTGTTTGTCTTCTCCCCTGTCTCTCCCACTGTCCCCTCTCCTTGTCTCCCCCTCCTTGTCTTTTAGATTGTAAGCCACAGGCAGGGACCGTGTCTATTTCTATGTTCTGTACAGTGCCAGGCACATGGCTTGCACTATATAAATGTTTATAAATAATAATAATAATTAATAATTAATAATAGGTGAACCAAACCACTGTGCTTGGCTCCTTTTTTCTGCCAAGGGAAGCACCAGGAAACAACATGCTGGGTTCAGGGTCTAGCCAGGCTGTGGGCTTCGACTGAGGACAGGTGTTCTTGGCAACGCTGTGAGATACAGCAGAGGCCAGGGTAAGGGTCAGAGCCTGGAGATCTGGGAGGAAAGACTAGGAGGGAGAGAGGCAGGTCTGGACCAGCAGAGGGGTCTAAAAGGCAGCGAACAGCTAGAGCAGGGAGAGGAGAGACCTGGGGGAGCTAGAGAGGTAGTTACAGTAGCAAAGGTAAGGGGAGACCTCTCAGCCATCCTCTGATCACAGGGAGAGTAAGGCTCATCCTTGAGGTCCTGGGAAAAAGAGGAACCAGAGTACAGGAATCGAGAACAAAGGAAACCAGGAAGCAAAGGGGCAAGGGTACCAACGAGCCAGGGAGCGAGAGAACCAGAGAGCAAGGTAGCAAGGAAGGAGAGATCAGGAGGAGTAGGGGCCAGTGGTCAGAGCAAGGAACATGTATCCGGGAGTCAGGAATGGGAAGAGAGGAGTGGAGTAGGAGGAGGGGTGGTAAGGAGAGGCTCAATGATGACAGGGAGAGTTGTTCCAACCAGGAAACCAGGAGGCAGGGAAAACAAGGAAATAGACAGGAGTAGGCAAGATCAAGGGAAGGACCAAGAGAAGACATGGGGAAAGGAACCTAGACAGGGAAACACCACCTGTTGGTGCCAGCTAACCTGTTGGAGCCTGGGTGGTGGCACCAACAGGTAAGCTGGCTCTCTGGCAATCTGGGAGCTGGGGGTTCAAGGCCATGGGCCTTATAAGTGAAATCAGGGGCCACTACAGGGCCCCTAAAGAGTGGGGCCTAGGATGTTGTTCACCCTGTGATAAGGCCAGCCATGGCTGCTGCCCATGGATGTACTCCAGGTCCCACTATTGTCTTGATACTGAAACATTCAAAAAGGTAGCCCCACTGAACCCAAGCCAATCAGTGTAAAACTGCTCCTATGGATCTTCACAAAGGCTCTTTTTTGCCTATCCCTAACAAACCATATTCAGAGTTGAAATTAAGCAATTTTAAGAAAGCCTTGGGGTTGGTAGGTCCAACCTGGTGTAATGTATTATATGTGCAACTCCTTCCAAGTGTAAGTGACACCAGCTTGGGCTATTTCCAAACGTAGGTTCCCTTTAGCTTACATTGGTTATTTAGACTCCTTGAGATTCAGTTGGTATGATTCAGAGGCGGTATGCACATTTCACTAACCTAGACTCCTGCAAAGATACTTAAACTATGTGTGCATTTGACAGCCTGTGTCAATATAATATGTAGGCTGAGGGAAAAAAAGAAGGTCCCAGTTAAAAGACGCCTATTTTATTTCTCCCATGTAGTCCACTTAAAGACGAGACTGGGTTCCAGTTCCTATACCACTTGGAATGCTTGGTCTTCCAGAGAGAATGGTAAAGAGGCAGAGCCATGGCTTCACATCTTATAAGTACCTGCAAAAGGAGACAACCAGCTACATGAGGTGGAAAGAGACATCTGTTTATCTCAGAAAGGCTTTACACCATGGAGGTCTGGCAGGGACTTAGCTAGTTGAGAATAGGCCCCCTGCTGGGGGACTCCACTCCTGTGTGCATATGCATTCTGCATGAATGTGCGCCCCCAGACTCATGGCCCTGGTACGGCTGCACCTGCTTTACCTGTATACCTACGCCCCTGACGTCTGGAATAGAGCTGAAACAGAGAGGAGGAAAAGTATTCATGGTTAATATCCAAGGTTTTCTGGATAGCTTGGTGGTTATTTGGTAATGATCTGTAGGGATGGGCGAACAGAACGGAGTTCGGAAATTCGGTTCAGTTTGAAATTTGAGTTCGGTTCAGAAGTTTGGTTTGGTCGACCGAACAGACCAAGTTCGGTCGAATTCTGAACTTCCGAACCAAGTTCGGCCATTCAAACCAGGTTTTTTGGTGTGTGTTGCCACTTGGGATGGGCGAACAGAACGGAGTTCAGAAATTCAGTTCGGTTTGAAATTCGAGTTCGGTTTGGAAGTTCGGTTCGGTCGACTGAACAGACCGAGTTCGGTTCAAACTCCGAACTTCTGAACTGCGTTCATCCATCCCTAATGATCTGGATACCCTGGTGCTTAACTGCCAAACCAAAATACCCAATTGTAACAGGGAACTGTAGCACCAGCAGAAATGGAGGAGGTGATACAGCTACCTAAGAATCACACAGAGATTCAGCGCAAGGGCTCTGGAAAGTGTTTGGCTGGAAAAGGACAGTGCTAATGGGAAACACCTGGAAAGGCGCTAGCAGGAGGGACATTTAACTGAGAAAGCCTTTAGTCTGGGGGGAGTAGCCAGAGAGTGAGGATTGTGTGGCAGACTCTCCAGAGGAGAAACAGGATTGAGCTGCTTGTGGGCAGGACTAGAGCCCACACTCCTTAACCCCCAAACTCAGGAAGGGTTTGAAAGGCTGCAAGATCCTGATGGACTTCATGATTTCTGGGTGGGATGAACCTTATTTATGTTGAGGAGACTCTTGGTGGCAAAGGGCAGGCTGTAGGGGAGGCAGAGACCAGATTCCCAGTGATTAGGTGCTTTCCCAAAAAACTAACCCCAGGACTACAGGCTAATATTGTAATAGTATGTAGCAGTGACAGTAAGCTATATTCCGAAATACTGTTTAGTACATTACTGTATAACTAGGTCAGTCCAGACAGAGGGAGAGAGCATATATTTATTAAAAAGGCAAACAGTAATTAAATGGCAAGATAGTAAACAGTAAGCCAGTTTACTACCAGATAACTACCAGATACTAAATTAGATACTAATCGGTATCCAACTGGATGTCGGATATTACTATGTCTGACTGGATAGGATACCTAATAGTAGTGGTTACACGTTTCACCTCTAGTCTGGGAAAAAGCATTCCTTTGAGATGGTATAACTCCTTTCTGTCCCTTGTTACAGAGGACATGAGTAAACTGTACAGTGAAGCCCTTAACAGGAATGATAGCCAGTAAGTAATAGCGTTCCTGAAGCCCTGCTGGGAAGCCTATCTACACTAATACATGTGGATTTTTCCTTCCCTTCTGAACTACAACAAAGTGAGTTGTGAGCCTGTCAACAAACACCCCCAAATGCTAGATATGTTCTGATGAGATTGGGAGACTCAGCATGCTTCATTACTGCCAGTGAACCTAATTTCAAACACTTCAGTTCAAGGCAATGAATCAGTATGGCCTACTTAGAGACCAGAAACATCCTGTAGGACAGCTGCCATTGTACAATTAGCCAATGGAACATTCAGGACCAAGAGACTGTGGCGTCTACTGGTATGGCAGACTTAGAACGGCAGGGGCTGTAGCACCAAATCTGTCATTCTTCTCTGTCAAATGGTGTCATTTAAACCATGCAAATTCAGAGATGATGAAAACCAGGCTCTTTTTCTTTGAGAACATTCAGTGTTTGTTATTGCTCTCAAGCTCCACCTACTGGAATTTACTCAAAGTATTCATTTGCACAAAAATAGGCCCAGCTTCTCTTTCAAACTATTCATTTAAATGAATGATGTTGGAGAACAGCTTTGATGGTTTTAGTAATAAAGGCTATGATTTTCTTGTTAATGTTCAGAAAACAAAACAAATTAGCAAATAGAAATCCATTGTGTACACAATGCTGGGTTCTGAATTAGAAGTTACCACTCAGGAAAAAGTCATTGTGGACAATACATTGAAATCCTCCACTCCAAGTGTGGTGGCTGTCAGAAAAGCAAACAGAATATTAGGAATTATTTGTAAAGGGATAGAGAATAAAACTGAAAGCATAATAATGTCACTATAAAAATCTATGTGTGCAATTCTGGTCACCCCATCTCAAAAAAGATACAGTAGAACTTGAAAAGGTGCAGAGAAGGGCAACAAAAATGATCAAGGGTTTGGAACGACTTCCGTATGAAGAGAGGCTGGATAGGTTAGGGTTCTTCAGCTTGGAGAAGAGAAGACTGAGAGGGGATATGATAGAGGTTTATAAAATCTTGCGTGGAGTGGAATGAGTAGATAGGGAACATTTATTTACCCTCTCAAGTAGCACTAGAACTAGGGGACACTCCATGAAACTAACTGGTGGCAGTTTTAAAACAAATTAAAGTGGTTTTTTTTCACTCAACACACAGTTAAATTATGGAATTTGTTGCCAGAGGAGGTTGTCAGGGCCAATAGCATGGGTGGGTTTTAAAAAGAACTGAATACGTTCTTGGAGAATAAGTCCATTAATGGGTATTAGCCAAGTAGATTACAAGATGGAAACTTCTTACTGTCGGGAGCAGGGATTGATCAGCAAGGAATGGATTGCCCATTGTGACTGCTGGTACTTCTCCCATGCAACTAGGATTGGCCACTGTCAGAGACAGGATGCTGGGCTTGATGGACCATTGGTTTGACTCAGGATAGCATTTATGTTCTTATGTTCTTACCTATCTAGGCACATACACGATCCCAAGCAATGTAGAACCTTGGTCTCTAGCTCAAAACCTAAACAGCAACATCTTTTTTTTCCCCTTTCCACCTCACACACAAAAACAATTTGATTAGCTCAAAGTTAAGTTGCATTCCCAAAACACCTTTCCCCTTTGCAAATTTATGAATTGTTCCTTTTTTTGTTGTCACATAGCAGTGCATTGTGACAAGAGTTCACTGACCTCTCCACTGTCCTCCCTGTAATATTTCCCAAATGCAAAGTACATGGAGGAAATGGGAATGCCATTGTGCTATCCCACTATGCAGTGTTCTGGAAGTACCATGGAGTCAAGGGAGGAGTCCCTGCTCTGGGTCTCTCTAGCAATACGTCTATGGCAGGGGTGGCCAAAAAGTAGATCATGATTAGTCCTGAATCGAGCAATCACAGCAAAAGCTCTTCTCTTTATCTGCTGGTCAGGAGTAGCCTGTGATCTACCAGTATATCACGAATACAGGTGGATCACTAGCTACTCCTGACCAGTAGGTGTGGGGTGAGTGATCAGCCTCTGAGGGTGAAAGCAGACATGACGCTAACCACCCTTTAACCATCTTTGGTGGTTATTTATGCATGTTGCAGGACTGTATTGGTGCCTTATGCGGCCCTGCAACATGCATAAATAACTACCAAGGGTGGTTAAAGGGTGGTTAGCGTCATGTCTGTTTTCACCCTCAGTTGAATTGAGAACTTCTTGGTCCTTGATTTTGATTTTAAATTTACCAATAATTTGATTACTGGGATCCTGTTTACAGACTTTCTGTTTTACTGTGGACTGTTCATTTACCACTTACTGCATTGCCATGGGTACCATTTAACTTCCCAGTTTGTTGTTTCTGCATTTGAACCAATCACTGTGCGAATAGTCCATGCTTCAACCTCTCACGAGTGCCTCTTAACCTCCACACTAGTGACTCCAATCAGAATGTTGTTGTTCTATGGTGTTAGGCACTTTTTTCTGGAATATGGCACAGTTCAAGAATTTCAGGAAAAGACCACAGATGTGGTTTCTCATTGGCTTGGCAACAGAGGTAATGTTTATTATTGATGATGATGATGATGTTGTGTAACTAGAAGAGGAGATATCCTTCATCCTGCATGGAATTTGGAAGTTAGTATAAAAAAGAAAAGTGCAGAATTAGGATGTCTAGGACTATGGTATATGCCAGCTGCATTAGCGTTGAAGTCTCTTGGGTCTTGTGAACTTCATTCTCATGTCTTTATCAGAAACTTTGGAAAACTTTGGTGCTTGCAGATTTTTAGAATAGTAAGAGGCCCAGTTTCATCTTATCCTGGACTCATCAATTAATATTAAACACTCAAAAACTTTGTTTCAAGTGAGCTTTTCTTACATCTCAGCCTAAGGGAAAGAGTGGCTATTGGCTATTCCTCCTCCACTGTTGTCTTTTCTGAGCCTGGCTGTGATCTGAATAGAACACCCTGGGGGATAAAGTGGGGTTATAAGAAAGACTTAAGTTGTCACTCGGCCAAAGTCCTGTGACACTGACCAGCTCAAGAGACTTGTCATTTTGTCCATGAATTCTAACCAGTTGCTTTTGACCTGGGGTATTAAATATATATACTTTAGTGGTAGCATATAATGAATTTTTTCAAGCAAGCTGGTCTGGATTTTAAGGTTGTTAAGAGCACTATGGATAGGCTTGTTAAGTTTCTTCAAGACAAAACTCAGAGGGTGGGGCATGTCAGAGAGGGCGGGGCAATGAGCTGTCCACTATAAACTTGAAATGACAACATGAGTGTGAGAAGCAATTGTGTAAAATAAGGTGCATAGATCTTCAAAGGTGAGGACCACCAGCCTGTGGAGGAGGGCCCATAGCAATCTGGGAGCCCCCCACCCCACCAACAATAAGCTAGAAACAACATGAATAAGCTAGAAACAACAACATGATAGTGAGAAGACCTGGTGTAATATACAGCTCCTCAAGGCCTGCAATGCAGAGTGCCTCGGAGCCTGAAGGGGATGTTCTGTTTAACTGAGGAACGTTAATGTAATGTTTCCCTCTTTCTAGTGGGTGAGTTAGTGGATGTGTTAAGTGGACCATATTATTTTAGGGATAAACTGTTGGCACGGAGACCACTTTCAGACCCCACGTGCATGTTCTGGCTGCTCGATTTCTTGCTCTGCATCCGTGCGCGTGTCTGCCGGTAAAGCTGCGTTGGGGGTGTGTGGGTCAGCCCAGCCTATCCCTGCGCATATCCTGGCTGCACATTCCCTCCCGCAAATGGAATATGTGCAGGGGGGGATGTCTGAAAGTGTCTCTGTCACACAGATGGATCAGGGCAGCCACAAACTGCCTCCCTCCCGTGACAAAGGTGGTACTGATATAAGCCCAAATGGGGCACACCCTAAATAGGGGGCCCACAGCTCCACTTTGCATAAGGGCCCATCTTCCCTAGATAAGATGCTGACCTCAACCATTAAGCTTGGGCTACAGTTTCCTAAAGTTTGCACTGGGCTTCCCTCCAGATATGTCCCTTCTTTTAAATGAATTCATGGTAAGGTAAAATTGCCTAGTGTTAAGGAAAATTGCCTGGTGTTATGGAACTCTGACTGAGTTCCAACATGCAGATAATGGGAGTAAACAGAAATACAAAGAAGCTTCTGGTGTCAAGAAAGAGAGTGTAGAAAACACTGTGGAATTACCTAGTGTGTGAAAGTATTGACCTTGTGTTAGTGTCCTGGAGATATTGACTTACGCTGGCTCCATGCTAGCCTCTTTGCTCAGCTTCTAGAAGTGTCTTAAAATGACTATTGAACTTGGGAGAACTGAAGCATTTTATAGAGTTATCTAGAGTATATCTTCCAGGAACTAAAAAGGAAGATGAATAAAGGTCCCAGTCTCTTGTCAGTTGTATCAACTAAGAGTCTTAGAGCACAATCCAGCTCCCATTGAAGTCAATGGCTAAACTCCAATTGACTTGTTCGGGATGTTTGTGGGCAAGTTTACCCAAACACTGTGGGTATGTTTGTTAGTACTTTTACTATAACCCAGTTGTCTCAGCCCAACTATAATATTTTTTGAGGTGAGAAAGGGAATTGCAAATAGCCTTATTTATTTATAAATAAGCCTCAATAATATATTTTCTTCTACACAAAAAAGTAACATTTTTCAATGCACAAGAATTGGTCAACCCTTTCTGGGGGTGAAAAAAAATATCTGAAAATATTTATTTATTTAACCACTTTATACCCTGCCCCTCTTGCTGAAACAACTTGGGGTGGATAACAATTTTTTAAAAATAAAATATAAAAACACAATTATATATCTATATATCTATATCTATATCTATATCTTAAAATATTTCTAAACCACAAGGAAGACATCAAAAACATACAAAAATACGACAATCCCCCCCCCCCAACTCTCATCCCCCCTCTTAATCCATTCCCCCATCAAAAGCCTGGTGGAACAGCCAGGTCTCGCATTGTCATTGAAAGGAGGAGAGGTCCGGGGCCACCCAGGTCTCTGCCAGGGAGGGAGTTCCACAGCCTTGCTGCAGCCACCAACAAC